>JAVGWX010000019.1:11518195-12013195 GCA_036924085.1 Ariolimax columbianus | reverse complement strand
GGGTTTGAGAGTTTTATTCTGACTGCTCCGATCGAGGAGCATGCATACATGTACATCATTTTCTACTCTTTCTTTGTTCTGACGAAAACTGCCCATATCTTTGTCGCCGAACTTTTTATTTTTCAGACAAAAAAAGTTGTAGACGAAGGCAGTGAACGAACTTATTTGTTAAAAAAAAAGCTAACGACAAATATTTTGAACGTACTAGTTTGTCTGAGAAAAAGTGTTAACGAAGAAGATATTGCATGGACTAGTTTGTCAGACAAAAACAGTTAACGAAGAATATATTGAACGGACTAGTTTGTGAGACAAAAAGTGTTAACGAAGACGATATTTAACGGAGTAGTTTGTCAGACATGCAAGGAGGTTAAACCACTTCCACACAGGTTGCCTGAGGCGAATATTCCACATCCGATGGCAAGATCGTGTCACTGACATCGAGGTTCTCTCGAGGGTCAACATGCCCAGCATCTATGCACTGCTAGAAAAAGCACGACTAGGATGGGCCGGACACCTCGTCCGTATGTCAGACGAGCGGCTCCCAAAGAAGCTTCTCTACGGCGAGCTGAGAGAGGGATTGCGCGAGAGAGGGCGCCCAAAGAAACGTTCTAAAGACGGTCTGAAGGACTCACTAAAAAGTTGCCAGATAGACATCGACACCTGGCAATGTCTTGCGCAAAACAGATCTGACGATGCCGGTGAAGACGACCGTGTTGTGAAAGCCCAGAGCAGACGCGAGACGCGGAAATTCCGAGCAGCGGGAACACCATCCCTATCTACAAACCTCGTGTGCCCGATATGTAGCAGATGTTTTCGTGCTCGCATTGGCCTGTTCAGCCACATGCGCACCCACACCCAACAGGTAAATCTGTGACAAGGTAGATGTCGGCGGTCCTCGTCGACAACGATGGACAGCTATTATTATGTTATTGTCAGACAAAAAGAGGTGACTAAAATGTTACTGACCGGAGTAGTTTGTCAGACAAAAAGAGGTATCCTAGAAGACCAAAACAAGAGAGGTTCTAGCAGCCAACAGTAAGTCTCTCTTGAGACGATTAAACATCAGATACCATTTGGAACAGAGCAACTTCCTCTGTATAATTCAGTATCAAATTCTACCAAATCCTGAGAGAGTCTAACGACAGATCTAAAGTAGGTCATGGTCTAACAGTGTTACTTTTTTGCATTTTTGTTCAGTGCCCACAATGAGTACGTTTACTCTTTTGTGCGCCCCAAAAAGGCGTAAAGTGGCGGGTTGCAGTAGATTTCCTCACATCCTGAGCGTGCTGATGAAGGTAACCGCAATCCTCTGGACGCCAGCGATATGCTTGACTTAATCTGCATAACGTTCACTACTTCGGTGATCACGTCGATCCTCATCTCGTCAACCAGACTGTCTTGGAAACAGCCTATTACCAATTAGCGCTACATGGAAGAGATATAGTGGTCAGGATCAGTATGTAGTGCCTGACCCGTTATTCAGATGCACTAGACATGAAATAAACGCAGAGAGAAATCACTTGTAACAACAGAAATGGTGTACCTCAGAAGAGGTTTAGAAAAATAAAGGTAAGCTGTGAAACGCAATGCATTTGCGCAGCGGAGATACAAAATGACATCCATGCTCATAGAGTGTGTATAATCAAAGAGGATTCGTGTGAGTGTTTTGGGGGCAAAATTATTTTCTGCAAAGGATATTCATTAAGAAATATTTTCCTGTTTACGGCTAAAAGAGTTTGTCGAGTAAAGTTGCACATTACTGGGTCGATACATTTTCTCAAGGGCGCTATAAAATTGCTGATGAGCCGGACGTAGCCATTGTGTTGATATTGTAGCGGAAGTACATGTGCTGTGGGTAGTTGAGATGATTCGAGACTACTGGCGAGTAACGATAGACAGTGTAGCAGTTGCAATAGAACGTTTGCATGGTTTAGCCTATAGCGTAATTGTGTCAAGTTTGGCTGACAAGGGTTTTTTTTCTCGGGTGTAATACTCCTCCACGTACGGAAAGTAATGGCAACCTACCGTACTGCACACTTGCCAAGAAACTTATAACAACCAAATAGTTAGCGGTTGAAAGAAGCTAATTTCTGTAAAAGGACGTGCAACTTACATTTCTACCCAGACAACCGACTGTACAACACAGAATGAAGCCGATTGGCCTCTACTTGCACTGATAAACCGTTGATGGTAGCAGTGAGGTCACTTACATAGGACTTTCGAAATAACGTCCAGTAATTTGAAACGATACACAAAGCAATGCAATCTCCAATTATCGGTGTATTATATGCATATCCACTGTCTGAGTTAACCTGGATTTAAATTGAGATAATTATTGCTGTTGTTATCACTTTTTTAGTGCTGAAGATTATAGTTTTATACTTCACGAACGAGAAAAGTCAACATACAAATGACAAGTTTAGTCCAGACAGTAGTGGGCTAACAGGATGGCGCTTGACAGGCTGCGAGACTACCTTACTCTAATTTACGCGTTCACCACAACCAATTCTAAAATAGCTATCATATATTCCAGCAGATATGGTAACAGATATTGGTATTGCCTGGCAAGTCAGCAGTCGATTTTTGCATGACAAAAATATTAAACAAAGGAGGTAACATCTCTGCACGATGTCTAGCGACACAAGTGGACTGATACCAGATAGACAGACATACATACATATGGACAGACAGGTAAACCGACATACTGATAGGTAGACATGTAGAAACGTAGCTATATAGGTAAATAGGCAGACATGCAGATAGATAGTCTTCCGAAACATCTCATCTCCAAGGTCGGTACCCTCCGCTGCAGGTCAGCTGTAATTGTCCATGTCTCACACGCATATAGAAATATTGACAGGATCAATGTACGCATTCATCTGATTTTCGTGTGTAGTGCTAACCGTTTATCTTGCCATATTATGTTAGATGTGGAAGCGCCGTTATTGTCTGTGCTATTCTGGCCAACACCTGACATTTTGATCCTCCATCACTGACAATCGAACCATTTTGTTTCTCCGCCGAGTTGAAACTGGGCCATATCTATACTCGTATATGTTTTTATCAATTTAAGAAAACATATTTACATGTTTCTTATGTTATACTGATATTCACTGAACTTTCGTATACTTAAGTTCAATGTTTTCTTGTACTCGTTTGTCTAGATCTTGATACAGTTTCTTAGGTCGAAACGATGGTTGTCAGTCAATCAATCAATCAACTGACATGCAATAACAGACATGCAACAACATACATGCAACAACAGACATGCAATAACAGACATGCAGCTACAGACATGCAACACCATACATGCAACTACATATATGTAATTACAGACATGCAACTTCAGACATGCAACAACAGACATGCAACTACAGATATGTAACAACAGACATGCAACAACAGACATGCAACTAAAGCACGACATGCTATTACTTTGGGGGGGGGGGGGGGGTGGAGGGGCATCACTGATGCCTTGTTGGCTCCAGATGTTCGTTTGTAGTGCGAAGATTACCTTTGCAATCCTGATGTTGCCCTAACAGTTGTTAGTTTACTTTTCTGGTGTGGCTATTCCTTAGATAGGTAAAGCTATCGACTGCCTGGAGACGTTGCATTTATACGATGTTTTTTGGTTTGCTGTACGACTTCTCTGGAGCAGGTTGGATGAGTGCCTCAGTCTTCCTTGTATTGATTGAGAGACCAAAATTACTGCATCGCCGATAACTCCGTAATGGTGGACTGCATATCTTGTTCTGATAATGTGTTAATGGCGTAGTCCCAGCAAACAGGAGATCTACAATGGTGAAATACCAGGCGTCTTGGATTGAACAGCTGACCTTACCTCCTTTACCTGAAGGTCATATCGGTTGCAGAGTCACGTACATAAACAATTTCTGCAAAGACCGTACCAAAGAGTGTCGGCACTATTAGACATTCCTATTTGACACAGTTGGTACCTGGGAAGGCTACATACCATTCTCCCTCGTGCAGTAATCAAGACATGAAACCAACATGAAATTGGAGGACAACTATACTGAATCTGCCGGGGCAACCAAACTTCGCCATCATTTGCCAGAGCTCTTTTCTGTCAAAGATCTTCATCAGATGAACAAAAACCATTTTAGGTCACAACACTTATATTGTTATTTCTGCGGAAGATGAAGCTCTGCATGTATCATGTCGGCCGCCCGACTTCCAGTGAGTAGACTTTCTCACGACGTAGTTCAGCTGAACACAATCCCGAATTTTTCCCGCGATTAGTAAAAGAGGGATTAGCCTGTCGTTTTCTCAGGAGTGACGACTACCCTTTTCGTTTGTACACAGTACTGGTGATAATGAATATCGTCATTTATTGGAGCAGGTCGCTGATCTAATAGGATATCTGCACCCTAGATCGAAGGCGTGGGTTCTTCTTCTTCTTCTTCTTCTTCATCAGACAGTAACCATTATTTTTTCGAAAAAAGCGGCGGTCATCCTGAGGCTGTCGACACTGCCATAGAGCTTGTCTTGTGGTTCCACTGGTGATGGCCACATCTGCTCTCTCTGATCCTCGTATGTCGGGCAGTTCTGCAGCAGATGCTCAGCGGTCATTTTCCCGGTACCACATGGGCATTCGTCGGTACCACCTATCTTCAATTTGTTGAATAGGTGGTACCTCAGTCTATTGTGGCCAGTTCGAAGTCTGAAGACAACGACCTGCTCTCTTCTGTTCAACTGGTAATAGGCATCGTTTTTGGTGTAGCCGGTATGTTCAGTTTCCCATTTGGTCATGTATCTGGTTTTAATAAGCCGTTTTGACTCTTCGTACGTCATACTAGTATCTGTTTGTGGTAGTCTTGCACCTTCTTTGCAAAGTCTGTCTGCCTCCTCGTTGCCTTGGATATTGCAGTGAGATGGGACCCACTGTACCACTACCCTTTTTGGTGCGGACTGCTGGCATAGTCGACAGAGTACTGCTCTTAAGTCATTAAGCTCAGTGTTTGTCTGGCTTTTTAGCGCTGTGACTACGGCCAGAGCATCTGTAAGCAAGACTGTATGGCTTTCATTTTAATTATGTGTCACCATTTCTTCCACTGCCGCCCTCAGTGCCTCATATATTTTTCTGCCATTTGGTAGGTTCAGCAATGCTCCTGCCCCTCCGTTCTGTGTAGCGTTTGTTACAGAACCGTCGGTGTATGCATTGGTCTAGTACATGCTTGGGTAGTTTTTCGATATAAAGCTTAGGGTAGTATCTCTCTTTTCTTTTTCAGTCTGGCAGTTTTTTGTTTTCAATACCTCGTATATTTTCTACCACCTCTGGAAATATATCCTGCCTTCAGGTAGGTTTTCGTACAGTAGTGATGGGCTTTGGTGTTGTTAGTGCGTTTATGGGATCTTCGTGCATCTTTGCTTTGGCTATTTCTGCAAAGTTTCTCCGCTTTAGCTTACCATTTCCCAAATTATTTAGTCTCTGGTGCATTGGATGGTCAGTCAGGCTTCGGAGTCATGGATTGCAGTTTTGTGATCTTTTCAAGTTCTACAATTGGCGTTGACTTCATATCTCCTGTTATAACTCTCATGGCTTGCTTTTGAAGTTTGCTAACTTTATCGAAGTTCGCCTTTGCTGCTGTTATCCATGCCGCAATGCCATACTAGAGAACTGGGCTCACTCTTCCAGTGTACAGTTTCTTTAGTATACTATCGTCTGCTTCCCAGCTTGTGCCAGCAAGTTTCCTCATGATTGCCATTCTTTCTCTGGCTTTCATTCGGTTTCTCTGGATCTGACTTTTCCATGTCATGCGCCAATCAAATGTGACTCCCAGATAGTTTGGGTTGACGTTTGGCTGCATAAATTTGCCATTTAGACTTAATTTGGTGTTTTGAGGTTTGATTGAAAGCGAGAATATTGTACATGTGCTTTTCTCCTCGTTTATTTTGACCAGCCATGAGTTCGCCCACTCTTCCAGCGATGTTAGAGCCTGCTGCATCCGATTTCTTGCTATGGTGAGATTCTTTTCAGAGGTCCACATAGCCAGATCGTCTGCAAACATTGAGCTATGGACTCTTCTTGGTATATTCTCTGTAATGTCGTTTATATACACCAGGAAGAGTGTGGGTGACAGTACTCCCCCTTGGGGTACTCCCTGCTCGAGTGTCACCTTTTTGCTCATCTGCCCTTGTACTTGGACTCTGGCTCTTCTTTTTTTGAGGTAGTGGTTGATCCACTTGTAGATTCTCCCACAAACTTTACTTCTCCTTAGGTTGACTCTAAGTCCATTTTTCCAGACTTTGTCAAATGTCTTTTCCAGGTCCACCCACACCGCTACTGTGTGTTTCTTTGCCTGGTAGGCATCTTCTATTTCCTGGGCTATGAGGATGACCTGGTCCTCAGTTGATCTGTGCTGTCTAAAGCCTGCTTACTGAGGAATTAGTATTCGTTTTTCTTCCAGATGCCACATCAGTCTGGTGTTTATCATACGTTCCATCAGTTTGCCGACACAGCTCAGTAGGCTGATAGGCCTGTATCCATTTGGATCTGTTTTGTCTTTTCCTTTCCTTGGTACTGGTACAAGTACTGTGTCTTTCCATGCCTGGGGTACAATACCCATTTTCCAGCTTTGGTTCAGGACTGATAGCAGTTTCCTCTTCGCTATTTGGCCCAGCCCCATCAGCATTTTGTTTGTTATCCCGTCTTTTCCGGGAGATTTCCTTTTCTTTAATGTTCTCATGGCCTCTTCCATTTCACTAATTGTTAATTTGGCCATCATATGCTCTTCTGGTGCCGTATTGATGTTGTCGCGCCCCTTTTGCTCTTCACTAATGTATGTATGCCTATCTGCAGGGACCTCGATGTGGTTTGCTCTGGCATAGTGTTCGACAAAAGCGTTTGCGGCTTTTTTTCCAGTGAGCAAGTTGTCGCCCTGATTGATGGTAATTTGTTTGTTTTAAGGGGTTTCGTCATTCATGGCTCTGACTAGCTTCCATAGTTTAGACGTGGGTTCAAATCCTGGTTAAAAACATACATTTTCCATTAGGGTGAAACCAAAATCTTGGCTGTGCTCTGCGTGACGAATTCTCAGACACGCGGCTTTTATTTCTAAGCTTTATAAAATCCGACACCCTTCTCCAGCATTTTGAAAACCACTGAATGGTATACGTTTGGTAACTGTCTTACCTGATGTTCGCTGATATACCGATACTCAGAAATGCTCTGATGTATCATTTACATTCTAGTACTCCAATATATGATATATTAATGCACTCTAACAAAAATATTGTAAATCACTACACTATATTATAGGCAGGGACAATTAATGCATTTAAGAAAAGATTTGATGCACATAGCTTTTAGACCAAGGAAATGTAAATGAAACTGGTTGTATACAGACTCTACAGAGTCTTCTAAACCACTATAAAGACGTTAAGTTAAGTTTTATTCCAGGATCTGATATAACAAAACATTATATTATTCCCTTGTGGATAGCACACTTCATTACTTTGTATTATTATTATTATTGTCATCAATACTATTATTTCTTGAGGAGGATAAGATTGCTGCATGTCGTAATAGGAGGGGGTGCATGCGGTTAGCAGCCTCCTTATGTAAACTGATGATTACAGCCATTACATAGAACATATTTTAGCACAGTGATTCATTTAGCATCGTTTTCCAATGATGACCTTAAACTTTTTATTGAGCGATATGATATGAAGAATATATTACAATTAATAACACAACAACAGGTTACTTGTATGAGTGTATGTGACAAGTAGACACGTGTATTAGTTTATGTAGGTAAGATTGCCTAATTACAATATGTTCCCCAAATAGAATCCCCTCTATATCCATAATTACGAATTGGCACGTGTCAAAAGGTTTATCCAAGGCAGTCCTCTTACATAGACCACCAGACAATCTGCATTCACGTCAATCTCTCGCAGGAGCCGAGAACTGCGTATATTATATCAGCTTACAGATCCTTCAGCTGACAATATATTGAGATTAACTCATATTTGGGGGACTGACATTAAGGCAGTTATGTTATAGAGATAGCACGAACATGTCTTTTTCAATTACCAGTGATCCGATCTTACTTAACATCAACTGAGTTATTTAAATAAAAAATCGTTATCAGATGTCGTAAATTCGCATTATGGACACCTGCATATGGATATTTAACATTTAATTTATATATATATACATATATATATATATATATATATATATATATATATATATATATATATATATATATATATATATATATATATATATGCATATATATATATATATATACATATGCATATATATATATATATATATATATATATATATGCATACATATATATTAATGTATATATATAGTACAATATCCTTGATTTCGGTCCGGCTTGTATGCCGTATGGGAAGAAGCCAACAATGTCATGCGTGCAGTCCGGTCCTTCACCGTGTCGTGTCAATCCGCACTTAGGTCTATCAGCAGACCATCTCGCCATCGTATGGGTAGGCAGCCGCATGAGTGTGTATAATAATATCGACACCAACACGTTCTTCCGAGTGTCTATATGTTATCTGACATGCGTTTTACGTGGCCAGTGCAGTTGTATTTGTGACACAACGCGGCCTTCACGACGTTTTTATTTAGAGTGCGTCCTCTGATTTCAGCATTGCGGATTCGATCTCTGATCGAGATGACTAGGCCCAACTGAACTGTTGAAAGATGTCATCAAGGCCTTTTGTGAAGAGCTTTGGAGAAATTGTTCCGCCCTGCCGCACTCCTCTTGCTAGTGGAGTATTTATTGCACGGTGGTACAGAGTAACGACCGTACTGTAACTCACGTTTATTTCTGCGATCGTCTTTTTGTAATTTTCGGCCACGTCCTGGATTTTTATGGCATTTATTACGACATTGATGATAATACTGTCGAACGTTTTCGTAAGCTATGAACACTAGATAAATGGGCACACGAAGTTCAAGTGCTCTCTCTCAAGCAGCTGGTGGATTGTTTGTAGATAGTCAGTAGTGTATAGCCCACTTCTGGTAGTAGCTGGTGGATTATTTGTAGGTGGTCAGTAGTGTAAAACCCACTTCTGGTAGCAGCTGGTGGATTGCTTGTAGGTGGTCAGTAGTGTAGAACTCACTTCTGGTAGCAGCTGGTGGATTGTGTGTAAGTGGTCAGTCGTGTAGAACCCACTTCTGAACCCAGCCTGCTCACAGGGTTGTTGGAGGTCCAGTTGTTGGCCGATCCTGTTGAGAAAAACTTTATTGAATATGTTATATCTCATCGGCAGTTAAGGCGAGAGTTCTCCAGGAGTTTGGTGTCGCCCTTATTGTGGATGTTACGTTTTTGAAGCTTTCCTTTGATCTGGAAATGGTTTCTATGTAAAAGAATTGTTAAATAATTTAGAGAGCTGTAATGATAGAATGTCTCATCCCGCCTTAACGATGTCTACGGTAACTCCATCTACTACATAGGCTGTGCATGACCTGTTAGATCTGACTGATGACTACGTCCGGTTTAATCAGTTGAAAAGGTTCTAATTCGGTTGTCCCCAGTACCTTTAGACCATCTCCTTTGATGAGAAAAATAGTAAAATACTGTTGGCACGCTGTCTCCATGCCCCGTATGGTAATTGTGATGGTGCTATATTGGTTGAAGAATGGTTTTCTTCTGCATCTTACTAAATTGTTCCTGCCTTCAACTGCCATGACCAGTCTTCGTGTTTGATGCTGCTCGTAGTGACCTGCCATGACTAGTCTTCGTGTTTGATGCTGCTGCTAGTGACCTGCCATGTCCAGTCTTCGTGTTTGATGCTGCTCGTAGTGATCTGCCATGACAAGTCTTCGTGTTTGATGCGGCTCGTAGTGACCTGCCATGTCCAGTCTTCGTGTTTGATGCTGCTCGTAGTGACCTGCCATGTCCAGTCTTCGTGTTTGATGCTGCTGCTAGTGACCTGCCATGACAGGTCTTCGTGTTTGATGCTGCTCCTAGTCAGATTTGAACATCTGACGTATTGTTAAATTCAGTTTACAAAACGATATCTTGCTGAGTTTGGGATTGATTTTAAGCTTTCTCCACATCTCGAGTACACGTCAAGTTCCTTCTCCAATCCGGGAACATCTTTGAGTTAGGGTAGGCATTGTCGCACCAGTGACGCGTTCATTTATTCTAGTCACCAGTTGACCAAAAATACTTGTTGGAGAACGAAAGATTGGATATTCCTGTCTTGAGATGTATTTGATCTGCTAGCTTGGTGCTATGTACTTGTGTTATAGCTCTGTACCTTTTGTTTG
This sequence comes from Ariolimax columbianus, assembly GCA_036924085.1. NCBI lineage: Eukaryota > Metazoa > Mollusca > Gastropoda > Stylommatophora > Arionidae > Ariolimax > Ariolimax columbianus. The sequence continues at coordinate 12,002,921 of JAVGWX010000019.1, read as the reverse complement.
TGAGAAAGGCATCTTAGATTTAGAGTGATCCTGAGTAGTATGTGGTCGCTGATCACGTATAAGCGCTTTAGTACCTCCGTATTGGTGACTCATTTGAAGTCGTCACATTGAACCTAATCGAGTTTTGCTTTTGTATTCCAATCTGGGGAGTGTCACGTCTATCTTTTCCCCATTGATTTCTTAAAGAACGTATTCGTCACAAATAATTTCTGGGTCACCGTAGAGATAGTCAGTCGATCGCCCAGGACATCTGAGAATGCACATATAAATTGTTCCTTTGCCCGTGGCATTCATATCGCCTAGGCCGACCATTGTGTTGCCTGGTCAGTCCAATACTTGCTCGAGGTTCTCATAGAATAGATCCACGTTATTCATATCGAAAAACTACCGAAGCATGGACTGGACCCATGCATACACCGACGGTTCTGTAACAAACAATACACAGAACAGAGGGGCAGGAGCATTCCTGAACCTACCAAATGGCAGAAAAATAACACTGTCATTCGCTACTGGTAAGTACACAAGCAATTTCAGAGCGGAGGCAGAGGCACTGAGGGTGGCAGTGGAAGAAATGATGACACATAATGAAATTGAAAGCCATATAGTCCTGCTTACAGATGCTCTCGTCGTAGTCACAGCGCTAAAAAGCCAGAAAAATACTGAGCTGAATGACTTAAGAGCAGCACTCTGCAAACTGTGCCAGCAGTCCGCACCAAAAAGGGTAGTGGTACAGTGGGTCCCATCACACTGCAACATCCAAGGCAACGAGGAGGCAGACAGACTGGCAAAAGAAGGTGCAAGACTACCACAAACAGATACTAGTATGACGTACGAATAGTCAAAACGGCTTATTAAAGCCAGATACATGACCAAATGGGAAACCGAACATACTGGTTACACCAAAAACGATGCCTATTACCAGTTGAACCGAAGAGAGCAGGTCGTTGTCTTCAGACTTCGCACTGGCCACAATAGACTGAGGTACCACCTATTCAACAAATTGAAGATAGGTGGTACCGATGAATGCCCGTGCGGTACTGGTAAAATGACCGCTGAACATCTGCTGCAGAACTGCCCGACATACGAGGATCAGAGAGAGCAGATGTGGCCATCACCAGTGGAACTGCAAGACAAGCTCTATGGCAGTGGCGACAGCCTCAGGATGACCGCCGCTTTTTTCGAAAAAAATAATGGTTACTGTCTGACTGCGTACGAAGAAGAAGAAGAAGAAGATCCACGTTATCGTCGTATCCGCTATGGGGTTCGTATCATTGTCTGATGAGGAGCAATTTCTTGTGTCCCGGCAAGCCGGAAGGACATTATTTTCACTCAAATTACATTTTTTACCTGGCGGCATGCGATAATGAAACGATCTCCATCTCAGTGGTATTGGCCGTTTCCTGTACCGACGTCGATTTCGTCGCAATTTTCGCACCAAGGATGTAGGAGTAGGAGTGGGCAGGCGTTTCCGGTAGTCCAATGACTACATATCTTCCAAATTATGCATGTGATGATTCTGTTTGTGTTGATCAAACACGAATTGTAATTTGCTGGAAAGGACGTAGAACCTGTTTATGGGGAGTGTGGTCGTGGGTGGACCGATGTACTTATTGGCCCAGGTTGTAGGTTTGTTCAGTCGGCGCTTTGGCCATCGAAGGGTTGTCGTCGTTCGTCGTGGTTGGTATGATGTGTGGAATCGTTCTTCATTGTTGATATACTGTGTAGAATCGTTCGCCGTTGTTGACTACATAGCGGAGCTGACCGATTTAATCCGTGCAAAACGCTAGACCTGAAGGAAATGTACATTGAATCAAATTAAAATAGATTAAAATCTGGAGTTGACTCCCCATCCTCACCAATATACGGCTTTGTCGTCGCTGTTTGCGAAGGTGGCAGCCATCTAGCCGGCCACCGATGGGTTCTTGGGTCCGTTTTATTTTGCTTTTTAACTTAAGGTGGGGGGAGAATCAACAACACCGTCAAAAATGGCGAGAGCGTCCACACATCAGAGCGGAACTAACTTGGTTTTGTGTTTGTCTGTTATCGTTCTTGTGGTTCCGGTCTGACGCCACTATTGCCATCTGGTTTATCTTTGAATACCTGTCCCCGCCTCTCTTACCTCTTGGTTTCTTTGTTTTGTTTGGTTTGTGTATGTGATTTGTTTCAGAGAATGTTAAGTTCACATATTTTGTTTAGATAGTTACTTGTATGTGGTGATGTTGTAAGACTCAATTTCAGATGGCAAATGTTGGAGTATTTAATAAACTATAGTTGTTTCGCTCGCTGTTGTGCTTATGTATGCTCGGTGTTACATTTTAGTGTTGTTGTATACTTATATTCCGTCTTCTCACATATGACCCTGGCCTGCTCGGATAATGAAGGGTGTTTATGGAGAGTTAAATTCTACACGTTTCACAGTTTCAAAAACTCTGGTAACTTCAATGCGTGGATTTTGTTTATTTTTACTTCATTATTATCACAAATCACTAGGTGTACTTTAATCTGAAGAAAAACGAAAGGCAGTTTAGTTTGTCCTGGAAATAAAATATATAACACACGATTCGAGAGCTAATCCGATCAGCGGCCACTCGAGCCCTTTACCTGAAACTTCAGGATTGGTTTTTCTAATTTATATCTTACTATTTTAATGTTTTCATTTGAAGCTCCCTTCTGAGGTTTTGTTAATCGGCTGCCGCGGTAATGATGTGGTAAAAGCAATGAAATGTGACTGAAGGTGTACGACTATGAGAAAGCTGACATAAGCCATCCAGGGATCGCAGTTGGTAGCAGGCGGGATACAAAAAACGCCAGTTCAAGTGGGTGTAATGGCCAGTAGGAGTAGAAATCGCTTCCTTCCTGTAAACATCATCACGTCTTTTTAAGGGTGAACGCCGAAGAAGAGAACTAAAATAAAGAAAAAGCGGACATTTGTTCTTGGAAAGCACCAATTGTGAGAACACTAATATGGTTATGTGAAAATCGATCAATGATCACGTGATGGATGATGACAGGGCAATCAATGAATAAGTGATTTTCACTGAAGGAATTTGACATCACAAATCGAATGACTGCGGTTTGGCTTCTGAGAAGACAAAGCAGGCGTGTGTAAATCAAAAGAGTAACTGGGAACAACAGAAAGAGACAGAAAGAGCGAATTAAGGATAAAGAGAGAGAGAGATAATAATAGAGGGAGAGAGAAAATAATAGAGAGAGAGAATAAGAGAGAGAGAGAGAGAGAAAGAGAGAGAATGAACACAGATGGGCTTACCCAAAGTACAATGATGTCGCTTATGTTACGATAATGTTTGCTATATTGCTCTGTTTGAGCTCACACTTTTGTTCTGTTGCTGCTTACTTGTTCTGTTCGAGGTCCCAACTCTTGTTATATTCATTACTTACTTGTTCTGTTCGAGGTCAACACTTTTGTTATATGCATTGGTTACTGTTCTGTTTGAGGTCACTACTTTTGTTATATGCATTGGTTACTGTTCTGTTTGAGGTCCTCACTTTTCTTTTATTCATTGCTTACTTGTTCTGTTTGAGGTCCTCACTTTTCTTTTATTCATTGCTTACTTGTTCTGTTTGAGGTCACCACTTTTGTTCTATTCATTGCTTACTTGTTCTGTTTGAGGTAACCACTTTTGTTCTATTCATTGCTTACTTGTTCTATTTGAGGTCCTCACTTTTGTTCTATTCACTGCTTACTTGTTCTGTATGAGGTCCTCACTTTTGTTCTATTCATTGCTTACTTGTTCCATTTGAAGTCACCACCTTTGTTCTGTATCTCTTTACATGTTCTGCTTGTGGCTACATGTTTGTTCTGTTGATTGCTTACTTTTTCTGCCTGTGCTTACCATGTTTGCTCTGTTGTTCATTGTTCAGTTTGTGTGTAATGCCTTTGCACTTTTGGGTATAACTTTTGTTTTCAATTTGTACTCGTCACATTTGACTCGCACGTGAACATTTCACTGCTAAAACACCATTTGCTGATCGTGGAACAGCCTCAATTGGACTTATGGTGTTGACTTTTCAAGCATATTAAAGACAGGATTCATTATGGCTCAACATGTCTGATTGAATTGGGCATCGATCTGGCAGCCAAAAGGATGTGACTTCAATCTCCAAGATTGGTAAGGAAAGCGGAAAAAAAGCTACATTAGGATGCGTCTTGAACCGAGGGAGACAATACTGTTTATAGTGGCACGAGGCTAAAATACTGAAATATTCTAGCGACTTGGGAGCTCAACTTCTGACTTTCAGAATCTCATTACTCTGAAAACCGGTTTCTCTTCACATTTGTCGGAGTCTCTGTCATGTTTGTGTTTGCGGTTTCTACCTTGTTCTGGTCAATTGTCTCTCGCATGTCTTATTTATTTTCGTGATCAAGGCTTGTCATAGTCAGTGTAACCATATCTCTTTCTGATTACTGCTAGTGGTCGCCTTGTTTTAGTCAGTGAGACCATGTCTCTGTCTAATTATTGCTAGTTGTCGCTTTGTTTTAGTTAATGCGACCACACCTCTGTCTCATTACTGCTAGTGGTCGCCTTGTTTTAGTCAGTGCAACCTTATCTCTGTCTAATTACTGCTAGTTGTCGCCTTGTTTTAGTCAGTGCGACCACATTTCTGTCTCATTACTGCTAGCTGTCGCCTTTTTTTAATGTGTGCGACCATAACTATATCTCATTACTGCTAGTTTTCACCTTGTCATAGTCAGTGTAACCATATCTCTTTCTCATTACTGCTAGTGGTCGCCTTGTTTTAGTCAGTGCGACCGTATCTCTCTCTCATTACTGCTAGTTGTCGCCTTGTTTTAGTCAGTGCGACCGTATCTCTCTCTCATTACTGCTAGTTGTCGCCTTGTTTTAGTCAGTGCGACCAAATTGCTGTCTCATTACTGCTAGTTTTCGCCTTGTTATAGTCAGTGTAACCACATCTCTGTCTGATTACTGGTAATTGTCGCCTTGTTTTAGTAAATGCGACCATATCTCTGTCGCTTTATTACAGTTTGTTTCTTTGTTTGAATCAGTATATTCATATATATGTTCTATTTCTGCATATCCCCGCATTCTAATTCTGGCCTTTAGCCCTTACCATGTTCATATTTCGAATTCAATCATATTTCACTTCAGTTATATCTAAAACCATTTTTCCTGCATAATTCTGTATTCGTAAATCAACACAGACAATTCGAACGTGTTGAACATCAGGAGTCTAGTCGTTCCAATACCAACACTAAATGCCTTAGTATCTCTCAACAATGTCTGTCGGTAATGTTTATCTAATGTCTCTCTATTCTCCCATCTCATGGGACATGGTGTAAATACCAGCTCTTTCCCTGTGGACATTAGCTCTTTAGCAGGCTGGCGGTCGAGCAAATCGCTCAAACATTGCAAGTTATTATGTCCCCTCTCTCGGTTCATCAAACATACCGTTGGCTTTCAAAAATCTTGCTTATTGAGAAATGAGCGCCAGTTATCCTGGGAAAATGAAATACGAACACACATTTTGGTTGGTTTAAATGTGTTATTATTAGAGAAAAATATATAACAACCTTTGACATTTAGAAGTATTTTTGATAATTTAATCCAACTTTGTGTTGTGCAGAGCTGAGTTGCCAATCGTGCTTTTTGAAGCCAAATGTCATACATCTACGTAAATACTTTGAATAAAGAAAATGCATGTTTTACTTGAGGAATTACAATGTTTATTATGAGTTAAGGGAGTGGGGTAGGGTGAGGTTTGCGGGAGAACAGAGGACGGAAGGGAAGTGTAGGAAAGAGAGGAAATGCATTGACATCATACAATGTAAGTTGTTTTTTTTGTTGACATTTTTACCATTTGTTTACTCATAATAAAGACCAATGTCATCATGTATTTGATTGTTTTGAGGAAACAAAAATAACGTGTAGCCTTGTTGCTAGCATTAGTGTTTAAAATTCCATAAATTTGGCTTATATTGTCAGAAATATTTCAATGATTTCCTTATATCTGGTTAGTACGAGAAGCATGGATAGGATGCATTCAACTAGCTAGCCCGTGTATAATGTGGGCAGGCTAGCAAAACTGAGCCAACTGAAACAATAAGGTAATTTGTGTAATTGGTGCAGTTTCAAATTGCTTGACATTGATCGGAGTAAAGGAGATGCAATATGCCAATTGCAGAGAAGATAGTAAAGTATGAGACCAAATAAAAGTACAAACAAGGAATACAATATTTGTTAACATTGAACAATAGAATATTTGTGTTGCTGAAAAAAAATATTTCTTTGTCCTCTCATTGTTGACTCTTCTCTGTATTGATTTTTGAGACTTTCTCTCCGATTTGTTTTGGTAATTCCATTCCGTTTCTTTTTCTTCTTGTTATTTGTTCAACAGTGTAATTTGTTCTACCATTTGTTCTTCTTGAATGATTATTTTAATCTCCCTTGTAAAGCCACCTTTCTTCTATTCATGTTTGATCTACCTTCTTTTTATTTTGTTTTGCTCCTCCAAAAATGATTATTTTAATCTACCTTACATAGGGAAATGATCATGGACAAGACACAGACTAAACCTAAAGTTATTCTAGAACAACAAGATATTGCGAACGTCATAGGTAATGAGCACCTCATCTCAATTATAAACAACAATGGAGATTGCTTGAAGGTAGTCAGACAGCGAATTGCATTAATACGCAATGCAGACGTTGAATAAAATGAGAAACTGATTGCAGAACTGTATTAAAATGATCAACATAAAACTCCTGCAAAGTTAAATCTTCTTGGTGTGAAACGTGGACGGCCACACAAACACTTTAGAAAAGGGTAGAATCTTTTAAATTAAAATGCTGCAGAAGGGTGATCAAAATACAAGACCGAGGATAAGATGTACACAAGATTTCACAAAGGTCCTGTAGATGACAGCGGGTCAGAGGCAGACCGAGGATAAGATTGACACAAGACTTCACAAAGGTCCTGATGATGACAGCGGGTCAGAGGCAGACCGAGGATAAGATGGACACAAGATTTCACAAAGGTCCTGTAGATGACAGCGGGTCAGAGGCAGAACGAGGAGAAGATTGACACAAGGTTTCTTGGAGGTCCTGTAGTTGACAGCGGGTCAGAGGCAGAACGAGGAGAAGATTGACACGATTTTTCTTGGAGGTCCTGTAGATGAAACCGGGTCAGAGGCAGAACGAGGAGAAGATTGACACAAGACTTCACAAAGGTCCTGATGATGACAGCGGGTCAGAGGCAGACCGAGGATAAGATAGACACAAGATTTCACAAAGGTCCTGTAGATGACAGCGGGTCAGAGGCAGAACGAGGATACGATTCACAAGGTTTCTTGGAGGTCCTGTAGTTGACAGCGGGTCAGAGGCAGAACGAGGAGAAGATTGACAGGAGGTTTCTTGGAGGTCCTGTAGTTGACAGCGGGTCAGAGGCAGAACGAGGAGAAGATTGACACAAGGTTTCTTGGAGGTCCTGATGATGACAGCGGGTCAGAGGCAGAACGAGGAGAAGATTGACACAAGGTTTCTTGGAGGTCCTGATGATGACAGCGGGTCAGAGGCAGAACGAGGAGAAGATTGACACAAGGTTTCTTGTAGGTCCTGATGATGACAGCGGGTCAGAGGCAGAACGAGGAGAAGATTGACACAAAGTTTCTTGGAGGTCCTGTAGATGACAGCGGGTCAGAGGCAGAACGAGGAGAAGATGGACACAAGGTTTCTTGGAGGTCCTGTAGATGACAGCTGGTCAGAGGCAGAACGAAGAGAAGATGGACACAAGATTTCACAAAGGTCCTGTAGATGACAGCGGGTCAGAGGCAGAACGAGGATACGATTCACAAGGTTTCTTGGAGGTCCTGTAGTTGACAGCGGGTCAGAGGCAGAACGAGGAGAAGATTGACAGGAGGTTTCTTGGAGGTCCTGTAGTTGACAGCGGGTCAGAGGCAGAACGAGGAGAAGATTGACACAAGGTTTCTTGGAGGTCCTGATGATGACAGCGGGTCAGAGGCAGAACGAGGAGAAGATTGACACAAGGTTTCTTGGAGGTCCTGATGATGACAGCGGGTCAGAGGCAGAACGAGGAGAAGATTGACACAAGGTTTCTTGGAGGTCCTGTAGATGACAGCGGGTCAGAGGCAGAACGAGGAGAAGATGGACACAAGGTTTCTTGGAGGTCCTGTAGATGACAGCTGGTCAGAGGCAGAACGAAGAGAAGATGGACACAAGATTTCACAAAGGTCCTGTAGATGACAGCGGGTCAGAGGCAGACCGAGGAGAAGATTGACACAAGACTTCACGAAGGTCCTGATGATGTAGCCACATATTTAGGCATTCTGGAGTTCGAGAGTATTACAGATAAGCTGTTGTGAGAAAGACTTTCTGCAAAGGAGATACCACATGATGATGATACAGGGGATAGTTTTCTTTCTTCTATTCATGTTTGATCTAGCTTCTGTTTTGCATTTCGTTGCATTTCGTTTCTCCTACTACAATAGCAAACTGCAACAGTAAGACAACAGTATTGTGGCTAACAGATTGTAATTCTTGTTATGATAGTCAATACACGTAATTCATGTAACTAGTTAGTTTAATCTTAACTTAACTTAACGTCTGTATACTGGTTTAGAAGACCCTGAAGAGTCTGTATACAACCAGTAACATTTACATCACCTTGCTCTAAAATCTATGCGCATCCAGTTAATTCTTAAATGCATTAACTGTCCCTGCCTCCACTACCTCCCCTGGCAATGCATTCCAAGCAGACACCACTCTCTGACTAAAAAAATATTTCCTAATATCTAACCTGGACCTTTCTTTAGTCAGCTTGTAGCTATGCCCTCGTGTTATTGTAGGTGGCTGAATTTAAAAAAAAACTTGTTATAGTCTAATTTATAATTTATCGATTCCTCTGATCATCTTATAAACCTGTATTAAGTCACCACGAATTCTTCTCTCTTCTAGACCCTGTAGGCCGGTTTTTCTGAGTCGTTCCTCATAACTGTAATTCTGGAATCCTACTATCATCTTTGTCGCTCTTTTTTGAATTCTTTCTAGCATGTTTATGTCCCCTCTATGATAATGACTCCACACCTGTACACAGTACTCCAATCTAGGTCTAACTAAAGCTTTATACAGTTTGACGATCACTTCCTTGCTCCTATGTTTAATATTTCTTTTTATCATACCTAACATTTCATTTGCCTTTTTCACTGCTACTTTAACCTGCTCACTCACCTTTCCTGTATGATCTATTATAACCCTTAGGTCCCTTTCCTTATCTATCTTTCTAATATTGTTTTCTCCCATTCTGTAATTATGTTCCATATTTGATCTACCCATGTGGATGACTGTACATTTATCTACATTAAACTCCATTTGCCAGATGACAGACCATTCTCGAATTATATCTAAATCCGACATCAATATATCCACTTCCGCTTTAGATGAGACACTACTGCATAGTTTTGTGTCATCAGCAAATTTTGCAATCATGGATCTCATATCAATGTCCAAATCATTTATATATATCAAGAACAAAATTGGTCCCAAAACCGAGCCCTGTGGCACACCACTTTTCACTTCACTCCACTCAGAGTACTCCTTATTTATGCCCACCCTCTGCCTTCTTCCCGTTAACCAATTTTCAATCCATTTGGCAACTTCCCCACCTATTCCATGTGATTTTAACTTTTGAAATAATCTTTGATGAGGTACTCTATCAAAGGCCTTTGCAAAGTCTAGATAAATAACATCCACTTAGGCCTTTGCAAAGTCTAGATAAATAACATCAACTTAGGCCTTTGCAAAGTCTAGATAAATAACATCCACTGGCTCCCCTTTATCTATGATTTTAGTAACCTCCTCCATGAATTCTAATAGATTTGTTAAGCATGATCTCCCTCTACTAAGCCCATGCTGACTATTTATAATTAGACTAAATTTTTATAAATGCATTTCAATGTTTTCTTTGATTATTGACTCTCACAATTTACAGACTATGCTCGTTAAACTCACCGGTCTATAGTTTGCTGGATCTGATTTTTTTCCTTTTTTGATTAAGGGGATCAGTCCTGCATCTTTCCAATCCCGTGGAACAATCCCTTTTGTAAGTGATTGAGAACATAATATAGCCAATGGTTTTGCTAGTTGGTCTCTAATTTCATTTTTTTTTTCTGTTACTCTTATTTGTCAAAATGTTAAATCATATACTATTAACATGTGGTGAACTACGACGCTAGTCCAGTTAAGGACGTCGCCTCAAAGTCAGGCACAATACACTGACCTAGGCTATAACCTCTCTTTCATGCAGCGTTCCCTAAAAACAGGCGTATTTCAAGGTAGACCGGCTGACGAGATGTTGATCGATGTGATCACTGTAATAGTGAACGTCACGCAGACGAAGCCACGCATAGCACAACCGCCTGAAGAACCACGGTCCACCTTCATCAGCATGCTCGGGATGTGAGAAAAGCTACTGCAGCCCGACTATTTAACGTCCTTTTCAGAGTGCACAAAAGAGTAAACGTACTCATCGTTGGTATTAAACAACAACAACAATAACAACAACAACAATAACAACAATAACAACAACAACAACAACAACAACAATAACAACAACAACAGCAAATACAACAATAACAACAACAATAACACAACAATAACAACAGCAATAACAACAACAACAACAACAACAATAATAATAACAACAACAATAATAACAACAACAACAATAACACAAACAACAGCAACAATAACAACAACAAAAACAACAACAATAACAACAACAACAATAAAAACAACAAAAACAACAACAATAACAACAACAACAATAACAACAACAACAATAACAACAACAACAATAACAACAACAATAACAACAACAATAATTATACAAATGTAACGGTTATGAAAATAATGCATTTCCCATTATTAATACTCTACAAAGTGTCAATCTTTTAAAACAAAACATAGTTATGATCGGAGCTAAAACTTATGTGACTTAAAATATAATGTTGTCTGTTTGGTTTATTTCTCTCTACTGTTATTTTTATAAGTATATGACCATCATATTTGAGTTAAAACAAAACACTATACAATTATGTTTGTTATTATAGTCATAATATTGTTTATTTCATTTACTGAGACTAAACCAGTCTTATCTGTAGACTGAACTAAGACTGGCAACTACAGCAAGAATTGTACACGACAATCACAAATACAATCGAATGAATACAACTATTACAAACATCTTCCGACCATTTATTAGTTATTTTATTTATTTATTTTTAAAATGTGAATTACAAATATTTCTTTATGAACATCACGCTCAGGTCCATTATAATGCAGCGTCTTTTTGAATGGTGACCGCAGCGTAGTACAGTTTTATTCAATTGTAATGACAAGTAAATGCAGTAAAACATTATTATATATTTTACAACGACATTCATCTCGGAAATAAATGTACAATTTACGAGGGACAATCGTTAAATTTGAATATAAAGTTCATGGAAGAGAACGTGCATTTGGAAAACTTATGTCAGAACACAAAATGGCTCTTCAGCAATACTCTATGTATGGTTTGTGAGAATCAAACAGTTTCCTTATGCTTAGTAGAGTCTACAGCATGGCCCCTCTGCTGTCGAATTGCGCCATGGAAGAAAAACAAGGCGTTATTTGTTTTGTCTGATCAATTGGTGTGAAACCTTCTTAAAATTACAGAAGATTAACTGTTTCGAATGGAGGCATTTGTTTGAGAGGAGAATATATAAATAGGAAGGATTTTAAAACGGAAGACAGCACGCCATTACTCAACCACGGGGTGGAAGACAGCACGCCATTACTCAACCACGGGGTGGAAGACAATCAAGCGTGCCAACTGACACAGTGAAAAGCAACAAAGCAATCCAAAAATTGCAACTATTTTCATAAACATTTTCCTAGCATTATATTACACACATTTGTCTGCATACGCACACATCCACACATACACACACACACATACATGTATGCACATACACGTTTATGCACACACATATAAACACACACAGACAATCGAACAAGAAGTAATACCTCGTATCAAAATCCAACCCTGAATACCAGAAAACGTTTCCTGACCTATGGGACAAGTTAGGATTACGTATTCACAGAAACAGTGTTGATTACATTACACTTCACGCCCGTTTATGGTAGCAATTTTCACACGCTGTTCTAGCTACTAAGATGCGAATACTCGTAGCAGACATAAACATGGACGTCCATTATATTAAACGGATGAGTTCCACGAAGAATAGCCGTAAGTCTGAAGCTCTGTATTTACATATATATATATATATATATATAATGATTATTTAGTTTAGATGTAACTTTGATTTTTTTTGATATTCATGTTAATAGATGATAGTCAGGGTGTAGATACATGTAACTCGTTAGATAAGTAAACTATTCAGCTAAATCTAGACTCTACCACACTGCCATACCAATCAGCTAGCCCATATTTGTCCCCTGTGACACTGAAACAAATTTTTGAAGGGACATATATTAGACTCCGTTGCAGACCTTATGGTTCCGATGACCAAGTGGTTCAGAGAGCAGCCAAAGTCATTTTTTTCGGACAGCTTCGCCGTCTACCCAAGCATTGGGATGCGTCTCTGATTGCCTATGGTGGCTTTTTCTAACTAACCCTGTTTCATGTTCGGTTCATAACAGTTGTTATATTTAATTCTGTCACACCAGACGATGTAACTTTCATATGTTTGTATTAAAGCCACTGGGTCTGTTTTCATTTGAACACGTCTCGTATATATTATGTTCGTAGTGAATGTACTTACTGTATGTACGTAGTGTGTGCGTGTGTGTGTGTGTGTGTAAAGTGTATGTTTGTAGTGTATGTTTCTAGTGTGTGTATGAATGGTGTTTATATTAACAGTGTACATACATACATATTTATGTAGTTTGTTTGTGTATATGTGTGTGTGTGTGTGTTTGTGTGTGTGTGTGTGTGCGTACGTGCGGGCGAGCGGGCGGACGGACGGGTGGTCGTGCGGGCAGGTGTGTTGATTTTCGTGCGTGCGTGAGTGTGCGTGTGCATGGGGCGTGTTTATGTGCATGGATGCGTGTGGGCTCTGGCGCGGGTGTATGTGTGCGAGCTTGTGCGTGTGAGTCTTAGATTATGTGTCTTTACTTCATTTCACATTTCTTTCATCCTCTCTGTCCTTGTCTTTGTCTCCTTCTACAGCAAATCAGATCATGCCTTTAGTTATAATCGGTTGCAAATTAAATGTTTTCTTCAGATAAAAAATCTTGAAATTCGAAAGTTTTCTCAGCACTGAATTAGTATTCGTGTGCACAATGACCTATCCGTTTCATCTCAAGTATGCATTTTACATCACGTGGTACTGTTAATACTCTGTTGCACAACTTTATCTGAGCAGTTTTATTTTATATTAACAATGAATTGTCTATGTTTCAATGATAGGCTTAAAGTTCTAATGTGGCTATCCGTGAAGCAAATAAGAATTATATACGTTCACTATCCAAACAGTGTCTTTGTTTAGTGTTATAACAACTAGGGCTGATGTCTAATCGTCAGCAGATACGTTGTCTTAGAATATGTCTTTTGTGATATGGCAAAGGGGGTAGTGTAGACATCGACGGTGACCACCTGTTAGAGTAAAACATTTGAATCGATGAAGCAGCATTTTATAGATTGCATTAATTTGGAGACCAACTCAAGCCAAACTTGAGAGAATTGATGAATCTGGACAACACATTTTGACTTTATGTGTACATCGTATCCGGCAATAAACCAAGTTACCTTTGTATTGTTTTGGGTTGCTGAATATGAAACTCGCCGGTAAAACACAACAAAAGCTTGTATTTTTCTTAAATTTGTCTACATTTGCATATACACGCTTTCTGTTAATTCTCATGAGGAAATAATTTAGTACGAGTCTCCTATGTCTGACACCTGTAATACATTTCTGGATCATCTCTGACAATGTTCCGACATTAGGCAGCATTGCTGCATTCTATTTCCTACTGAACATTTGTTCGAAAATGTAAATGTCCTGATAAAACCTTTCAGTGTGCTCTTCAAAGACATCACTGCTGTTACCCGAATATAAATCCATATGAGAAAGCAGGAAGTATAATCTCAATGACATGTTGCACTTTAGTCTTTCTGAGGAACTGAGTGGTCTGTAGATAAGATGTCAGCTTCATGTGCTGGAGGTTGCGAGTTCAAATCACGGTAGAGACCAGGATTTGTTCACTTGTACTTTCTTATATTTGCCCTGATCTCTAGGTAGCAGAGATCGGACGTTCGCATTCAGTCTCGCGCACGTTAAAAATCCCAATGCACTTTGAAATCATAAAGAGTAGGCTGCCGGACTAAATTACATTTTTTTTTCAAAATGTACTCAAGCTATTACGGCATCCCCCTTTTCTAAGGAATTCGGGCATTGTACTGAGATTCTCCAATAATATGGAGAAGAACAGAGCAATTGTGGGTTAAACAGCGTATAATGACGTTGATTCTTCGACTAAACCAACTAATCTGTAGTCTTTCTTAGCTTGACAAAGAGTTTAAAGAAGCTCTTGGTAATTATCAGACGTATTTCTTCCCTGCATATGTTATGACCACTTCTTTGAAAGCATTGCAAGCTAACTTGACATCATATATGAGGGTATCACCTACACGTTTATCTCCGAAGAACTGAAGGTGAGCAATATTGGCTGACAAATGGACCTTCTTTGATTTTAACCTCATTAAATTACAGCTTACCCTCAGCGAAGGATACATACCTTGGAGATGAGCTGTTTCCGAAGACTTTTAAACGCCACGAACAAAGATCGAGTTACAAATGATGAATTACGAGATATAATTACAACAGCAATATGGCCTTTTGAAGACCTCTTGGCAACTGTCAAAAGAAGTAAACTCGCTTGGTACGGTCACATATCCAGATCAAATGGTCTTGCAAATACGATCCTCCACGGAAAGGTGCAAGGCAGAGGACGAAGAGGTCGTACCAAAAAGAGGTGGGAGGACAACATAAAAGAATGGACCAATCTCTGACCAGACGGGGCACAGGCAGCGGCCGCTAATAGAGAAGGGTGGCGTGGGCTTGTGAGGATGTCTTCATGTGTGCCCCAACGATCTCACCGGTTACGAGATGACCTGATCTGACATGAAGTCCTGAACATTTCTCACACCAGGAATAACATTCCTGTCCCATTTCATTCCACGTCTTTTACAAAAACCTTCACTAGTTCAGGTTTGATGCAAGATGACATTAGCTTGTACAAGTGGTTGATTTAGTACATTTATTTTCTCTAGTTTGAGTAAATGTTGTGAGGGTAAACTTTTTTCTCGTAATGGCACTGTAGCCTCAGACAAACAACCCATAATTTCCTTTTACTTATATTTGTCATAGTTGATGGTGTGTGTCAGTGGTTTCATGCTGTATGTTTCTTTCATGTGGACCTTAAACGCAAGTGGACTAATCAATGAGCAGTCATCAATCGATGTCCTTGTATTGTTATCCCTGTATTGATGTCCCTGTATTTGATTTACAATGCTGCCATCAGATCAACTATATCAAGGCAAGCATTGAGGATTTCTGTTAGTTTGACCAATGAAAGCAATTATTTTAAGTCGACCACAAAACACAGAAACATGCACCTTTTCTTGTGGAATATTTAATTGCTGTTGTCTTCCCTACAACAGCTGCAGTCTGAACCCTAACCTTGATCCAAACAGATGCAGTCCGGACCCTAACAGCTACAGTCTGGACCCTAACCTGAACCCCCAACAGCGACAGTCCGAACCCACACAGCTGTGCACTTCTGTTTGCACTTCCATATCTTACACTAGATCGTTCAATTATTTCTCGATACAGTGTATGTGAATGTAAACTCTCCAATATGAATACACTCTAGATGTAGATGCTTTCATATGTTACGGACGTTGATGTAGATGATTTCACATGTTACGGACGTTGATGTAGATGCTTTCACGTGTTGCGGATGTTCATGTAGATGCGTTCACATATTGCGGACGTTGATGTAGATGCTTTCCCATGCTACGGACGTTGATGTAGATGCTCTCACATGTTTCGAACGTTGATGTACATGCTTCTACGTGTTGCGGACGTTGATGTATATGCTTTCACATGCGACGGATGTTGATGTACATGCTTTCACATATTACGGACGTTGATGTAGATGCTTTCATATGTTACGGACGTTGACGTGCATGCTTTCAGAAGATACGGACGTTGAAATACATGTTTTCGCGCCGTAACAACGTTAGTGTAGATACTTCCACATGTTACGATGTTCACTGTTCTTGTATTTGTCTTCAGTATATAGAGTATACGAGTCTGATGGGTCAGGAACATGACATCCTTCCCCGTTAGGTAATCTGCGCATACCAGATGGAATATTGGCTTAGGTCAAAAGCCGGTTGTTTTGTTAGAAATACCTTGCACAATCGGAAGAGTCTACAAAAATAACAATGGCAAATATGGTTTATTGGTTCAAGTACGCCATTAACTTACAAAACGATTAAACAGTCGCGTTTGGTTTATAATCAGCACCCCAGATTCTTTGCACGTGATTAAAATCATATTTGTGAGGCATAATACCGTTCCTGGTCACCAATCTCCAAACCAAAGTAAATACAGTCAACTTCATTTATCTTCGGCGTAAATGGTTTGTTTTTATGATATCAAAGGTAATCTGCTAATACAAAATTAACAGTCCGCATTGTTCACAGATTGACAAGGAAACGTAAACTACACGAACGCACTCACATAGTAAACAACGGAAGTGATGACAAGAAGGAAATGTGGTACCAACTAATGCTACAGTTTGTGTCATCCAGATAGCGCTCATAGTTATCAATCTCGGGGGAAACCACGCATTCAACATTTAGGACCTAATGTGAAGTTCATTTATCCCCGAAGAAAACAGGCTGATTTGAAGGTAGTCTGGCTAACACAATGTGGATCGACGTGATCCTCGTAATAGTGAGCGTCACGAATATGAAGTCAAGCATGGTAACACACCATGAAAGACCAGGTTCCACCTTCCCCA
Organism: Ariolimax columbianus; assembly: GCA_036924085.1. Lineage (NCBI taxonomy): Eukaryota > Metazoa > Mollusca > Gastropoda > Stylommatophora > Arionidae > Ariolimax > Ariolimax columbianus. Next base: position 11,985,835 of record JAVGWX010000019.1, on the reverse strand, counting down.
GCATGCTCGGGATGTAAGGAAAGCTACTACAACCCGCCACTTGACCCCCTTTTCAGGGCGCACAAAAGGGTCAACTTACCCATCGTGGCCATTCAACAACAACTCAAAGTCACGTAATCCATGCTGACCAAGACTCCAACTTACGTATTTGACATGCTTCAGGAAACTGGATCTTTTACAACAACCTGATCAGCGAAGTAGGGATTGACACTGTCATTCCCAACCGGGTGAAATCACTGACATGTCACTTACTGCACTATAGCCAAGAGGATCCCGACCCACGTACTTCACAATATCTCGAGTTATGGAAAGGACAATGCAGTCCACTACCGTTGGGACGTCGTCAGTGATTTACTAATTCAGCACGAACAGCTTCAAACATTTGGAACTATAGAGGGATTACATATATATTAGTGCATCAGAACTGAATCTACAAGTTTACATATTACAGATAGATTAGTACATCAGAACTGAATCTACAAGTTTACATATTACAGATAGATTAGTACACCAGAGCTGAATCTTCAAGTTAAAGATTACATATATATATATTAGTACATCACAGCTGAAACTACACGCTTAGAGATTGCATATAGATTAGTACATCAGTGCTGAATCTTCAAGCAGAAAGATTACAAGTATATCAGAGCTGAATCTTCTAGCAGAAAGATTACAAGTATATAAGAGCTGAATCTTCAAGTAGAGGGATTACAGATAGATTAGAACATCAGAGCTGAATCTTCGATTATAGAGATTACAGATATATTAATACAACAGAGCTGAATTTCCAAGTAGAAGGATTACAGATAGATTAGTACATCAGCGCTGAATCTTCAAGAAGAGGGATTACATATAGATTAGTACATCAGAGCTGAATCTTCGAGTATAGAGATTACAGATATATTAACACAACAAAGCTGAATTTCCAAGTAGAAGGATTATAGATAGATTAGTACATCAGAGCTGAATCTTCAAGTTAGTCGGAAACTTGTTTCAATCTATCCAAACTAAACTTTCCTCCCATCTCCATGTACGGTTGTTTGTCGTAGCATCTGGGGGAAAAGCTTGAGCTAATCATAGTCTGCTTTTACTCAGACGCCATCGGATACTCTCCAATGATGGTTTCATATCGATAAAACGCATCCTCTTTCACTGGACATTATCGGTTTTAAATTATCGATACCTCATTATCATAACACATTCATATGGCTTGCTCTTAATCTCATAGTTGTAGACTCTCGAATACGATACTAAATTTGAATGCCTATTTCGTTTTTTCAACTAATTTGTAATCGAATAATGCTTCGTATTTATGTAATTTAAAATGTGTTCTCTTCCAGATATGTATGACTGCGTTGCCATGTGGTAGCCGATAACAATGTATTAATTACTAACTTGTATGATCTTATAAAAAAAAAAAGGCCGTCATCCATCGTAGACGATGATGGCATAATTAATTTTGATAGCGCTATTTTTTAGTAAGGATTAACTCCGCTACTTGTTATTCTCACTCTCTCGTCTCGTGCCGTCCGTCTCCAGTGGCAAGTCAAGAACAAGAAGACTAGGGGGCGACTTGGAGATGCAGGGGACTCCGCATCAAACACCCGTGAAAAAGACGGCGGAGTCTGGAGTCGAACCCACACCACCTGATCACGAGGAGGACGGCTTAACCACTTCGCCACGGAATCATGAAATTATGATCTTATAATAATAATAACGAATAATAACATAGACGGACAGACCAGAAAACAAATGCAGGGGATTCCTATCGAGAAATTGAAAACCAGAACTGGGATCGCAGTAGCAGAAAGGGCATTCCGTGAGAAGCAAAAGCTTCTGTCATCAAGTGACGTCAATATTGAGCTGCCTAAAAGAAAAACCACCATATATCACAACCCCCCCCTCCCCCACCCCTCCCCCAATGGCAGCTTTAGGCACGTCAACAATATGTTCTTATGTTTATGTTGCACATGACCCTGACCTTGGCGTTACTCCACGTATCCAGGAGTACATTCAGACATTGATCTCACATCAAGTTGGTGCTTTATTATCGCTCAGACATTATCTAAGTAGAGACGATATTCTAGGCGGGGCACGGGATAACCTTTGACGCGCCTTTGTTGGAGACCCCTATGTTTATGTAGACTGCGTAGTTCTGTACAGATCACTGACTCGATGGCTGGCCTATCACTTTGTTGACTTACTCGACCCAGCATTCATCCTCAACTCAAGGTCACGCGATCAATGCTGACCAAGACTTCAACTCACGTATTTGATATGTTTCAGAAAACTGGATCTGTTACAACATCCTGGTCAATGAAGTGGGGATTAGCACTGTGATTCCCATACTGCTGAGCTCACTGACATGTCACTAACTGCACTATAGCCAGGATGATTCTACCCAAGTACTTCACAATGTCTCGAGTTATAGAACGGACAATGCAGTCCACTACCATGGTAACGTTGTCGGTGATTTACTTACTCAGCACAAACCGATTCGAACATATAGAACCACATAGGGATTAAGTATAGATTAGTACATCAGGGCTGAATCTTCATTCAAGTTAAGAAATTACAAATAGATTAGTACATCAGAGAGGAATCGTAAAGTAGATAGATTACATATAGATTAGTTCACCAGGGCTGAATCTTAAAGTTTATAAATTACAAATAGATTAGTACATCAGGGCTGAATCTTCAAGTTTAGAAATTACAAATAGATTAGTACACCAAAGTTGAATCTTTAAATATAAGGATTACACAGAGATTAGTGTATCAGAGATTCATCTTCAAGTAGTAGGATTACAGTAAGATTAGTACATCAGAACTGAATCCCTAAGTATATGGATTACACATTTATAGTACATATGACAGACAAGAGAACAAGTGCAGCAGATTCCCATTGAGAAATTGAAAACCAGAACTGGGATCGCACTATCAGAAAAAAACATTCCGTGAGAAACAAAAGCTTCGGTCATCAAGTGACATCAATATTGAGCTGCCTAAAAGGAAAATCAGCATATATCACCTACCTCCCCCACCTCGCGCCGCCTTTGACAGAAGTCAAGAATATGTTCTTCAATTTATGTTGCACATAACCCTGACCTTGACGTTAGTACACGCACGTACCTAGCAGCACATTCAGGCGTGCCTTGATCTAATATCAAGTTGGTGCTTTATTATCGCTCGTACAGATCTACCACAACCATTTTTTCTCTTTAACCGCTAACATATGTCATCCAACGTAATGACGATATTCGTGGCGGGGCACGCAATAACCTTTGACGTGCCATTGTTGGATACCCCCATGTGTATGTAGACTGCGTAGTTCCTACAGGTCACTAGTTCTATTTCTGGCCTATCACTTTGTTACCATCATCGTTATATCGAAGGAAGAACAATTCATAGTGTACACACAGTTCGGTTTCTGCCGCGAAACGCCTCCTGTATTCCTCACCCCTGATGTATATCCTTCTGACAGACTCCACCACTTCCAAACACTTTGATATAACATTATTCTTCATTTTAGTAATTAAGTATACAAATATGACACACGGATATAACACGAGAAGTTTCACCATCCTTATATGGGCACTAAACAGCTACAGAATCGTGTGCTGAACCGTGCGCAATGTTGGCCTACTGGGATACATTCCGTGCCTAGGCAAACCCTCTTTTCATTGTTGATGTCCCACCAAGAGCGCGTTCTGATAACGTATTTTTTATGCAGATAATCGTCTAGCCAGAGCTTCTAACACGTACTTAATATTCTACTTACACGTCTAAGCGGTCTCAGTTCTAACGACAAAAGGGCAGTCACCTCAAATAAAAAAATTCTGAACACAGCAAGAATATCTCTTTACATATTAACTTTTTAATTGATTATTATTTTCAGTTGATATTTTTATGGGCGAGATGGTAAGGGGAGTTCGTCGAATGGATAAATCCTAACCAAAATATGTTAGCAAGCAGGGTACAATGTAGATTTATGTCAACTCTTTCAATTGATAATGGGACAATCGACACCTTATGGGCAGTTGGTAGATGTCTCTATAGGAAAGAGACGACGCATTTGAAGACGTCGTTCTGAAGTGTTGTGAGGTCGAATGATGTTCTACACAAATATTTTACAAAATATATGATCAAACGGATCTTTCGATTAATTAACGGATGCGATAATTGATTGGTTATTTTATCAGTATCGACCATAAAATGATACAATACATATGTCCATTATTGTCATTTTTTACTTGTTCTGTTTCTCATCGAAGTACCACTTCTATTAGCAAGTGGCCATCACCTTGATCTGCATTGAAGGTTATTTATTGTTTATAAATTTACTAATTGTTCAATTTGGAATTGAAAGAAACAAGCGGCTGCTATGGTCACTTTCAACTTCGTGGTATCCGCTAATGAGACCTCATAGACCTGTACTGATTGTTCATCAGTTAAGTATTTATCCTGGAATCGGTGGTTTGAGTTGATGTGTGGTTACCTTTTACTCAGTCAGAACCTCCTAAATCGATTGTTCCATTTGCCTGCTGGGTTTGGTTTTTCTTCCGTGCAGTTTTTGGATTGACGGAATCTAACGTAAGCATACGGTTCCTGTCCACATAGGTTACATAATTGACAAGGTTTGCAAGCTGTCCGACCATATCAAGGTGACTTGTATGAGAAAATAATTGCCATGTTCCTATACCCGATGTGCAAAGTCAAAATTAGAGTTTATGTTGTATTGTTCATTACTCTTTAATGAACATTCATATAGAAGGGACAATGTACGATTTTATAATGTGCATTTGGGTGTCATGACTCATGCGCCGGAGATAACTGAACTTGTTCAGGCAATAGCTGTATGTTGGTATTCGTTTTACGTGCATAATAACTTATCTTAGTCTTAGTCTACATCTACAGGGGGGGGGGGGGGGGGATTCCCCGACGCAGGTCCCTGCTCTGGAGCAGGCTGGATATGGGGGGGGGGGGACGGGGGGATTTTCTGCTTCGCAGGTTAATGTCGAGCAGCTTATTATTCCACTGCGTTGGGGCAAGTACCGCGGAGGGTGGTTAGCCGATGAGCGAATCCATCTTAATAGACTTAAATACCTGAGCAAAGTAGATCCGCGGCCTATTAGGCGCCATGTATGCTGCTCTAAACAAACCACCTAACCATGGCGATGCTATGCTATGTCACACAGACAGTCGGCTCCTACCACATGCTTTCTGTGGGGCAGTGGTGCTATTCTTGTCATTGTCATACACAAAGACTATGTCGGAGCACCCGTGATAACTTATCTCATCTACAAATAGTATAAGCGGTCACTTAGCATGAGCTTGGTGGAGATCCTTTATCTTATTACTGTCTCCTCTGTATCCACAGAAGACCCACCAAAAATGAAGAATGTGTACAGTTTCACACACCTTCATTTGCCTCTCTTTCTCTCCCTTGCTCTACCTTGCTCTCCCTTGCTCTCCCTTGCTCTACCTTGCTCTCCCTTTCTCTCGCTTGCTCTACCTTGCTCTCCGTCGATCATGTTGCAACACATATTTACAGATCTTCTTTACAGAGTGCGGGGTCTCATCAAGAAGAATGTGAGCTAACATTTTTGGAGAAAACTAAAAGTTACTCACTGGCAAGTTAGCGTGGCATGCGGCCTTGATATCTTTTGCGAATGCATGATTTTGTTTTTAGACTCTTGAACCAACCTCCAATCTGAGACAGGCTGCTATGTTAGTCGCTCTGACTTCTGGTGGGAAATGTGTTTCTAACCCAAGTGACCGAACGTTTCACATGTTGCTATTGTTGTTTAAGGCCAACAATGAGTAGGTTTACTCTTTTGTGCTTCCTGAACAAAGTTGTTAAGTGGAGGGTTGTTGTAGCTTTCTTCACATCCTGAGCGTACTGATGAAGTTGGACAACGTCCTCCTTGTAGTTTTGCTATGCTTGGCTACACATGTTTGCCGCTCGCTACTACGGTGATCACGTTGATCCACATCTCGTCTGTCAGACTGTATTTAAAACAGCCTGTTTTCAGGGAGCACTACATGAAACAGAGACTGTGATCATGGTCAGTATATTGTACAAGACCCTTGACGCGTCATCCTGGCCCGTTTCTTGTTCCTGATCGGACTAGCGATCAGTTCCATGCCTGGCATTTGACTGACCCTGATTTCATGAATAAATTTCATAAACGGAGATTCTTCTTCTCCTTCTGCGTTCGTTCTCAATCTCCCGCTACCAAGTACTGAACAGCGTTTTGCAAGTAACAGGATGTAGAACGGTGAACGGAATTCCCGGTATGCATCGTCTACGAGATGTATCAGGCCACAACTCTGGGAGAGTGACAACTGGCTGATCCATCACCACTGTCATCCGTCTTACGTGTTACATTTCATCCAGAATGATTCTCCTTCACACGGCATTGTACAGATTCGGCACTCTCCCTTACTCCACAGATATGGCTCATTGAGACCTTTGTCCCTTTCCAAGACACAATAGGTCGTTCAAAGGGATGATACTTCAGGAAATGGAAGAAATGAAGACAAATGCGGCGAAGCGCTTAGGGACCCTCAAATATGACTTCCAGAAAGGCGTCATCAGTGGTAGTACAGCAAGGAGAGGGGTGATAACTCAAAAAGGATCTTTTTTTAAACGCATTACATTTTGAGCTAAATAGGTAAGCTGTTTGTTTTTCCCGAGATTAAGATCGTATACGTTTTGATCAGCCTTCATATATGCCCACACAATTCTGTCTGTCATCAAATGCTTGGACATACAACTTTTTCTCGGTGTCAACATGTTGTAATAGCCGTTGACTTTGTATAGAGCTAGAAGGGGGATAGAAGTTCGCAAATGCGGTACACGACTTCAAGGGAAACAACTGATTTAATTCTCATGATGATAATAATAGGTTATATCCGAGGTACAATACACGTGATTGTACTAATGATACCTGGCATGTATTTAAAAAATGACATTTTAAGTGAAAGACGGGGGGGGGGGGGGGGGAAAGATAAGGTGGTAGAACGAGTAACCTAGAATAAAGTCGGGTGGGAGAGCGGGCGAGGGGAGATACATTGGAGTACTTTAGTTTTATACTTTTGTACGTCCATTTGTGTCATTGTCGTGACATTGTCATATCAGTTTTATAAATGTCTAAATATGTATCGAGGGGGCACAGTGGTCTCGGGGTACGGTTTCTACCTCGGGAGCCGAAGGTCGCGGATTTTTTTCGCTTGTAAAAATTCCCATGATCTTTGGGTAGTGAGATCGGACTCTCGTGTTCAGTGTCGAGCACGTTAAAATTCTCTTAGCAGTTAGAAATAGAAAAGAGTAGGCTTAACGGCCGCTGCCAGGACAAAATTCAAAAATTCAAGTAAAAATTCTACCCAAATTAGGTGTACCTTTTCCCAAGCCTAGCAAGCCGCAGACATTTTTAATAAAATGTTTGAATACCAGGATTCACAGTATTCAACTATAAACGTCTAGATAGTTTTGTCATCCAATTGGTATAAAGAGTGCAAGAAATGAGCCACTGCATTTTACTAAGGATGTGGTAAAATGTTACTAAAGAGGGTTGTGTATGGAGCAAGGGTGGCAGCCGGGTGAGCCCCTAGCACTGGTGCCATCATTAATTCCATTTCACCCTCATCGTCTGCGATCTCTTCTTCCTTCGCCATCGGTCTGTTCTTCCTTCGTCTCTATTCTCTTCTTACTTCTTCTCCAGTCTCTTCTTCCGTCGTCACCGGTCTGTTCTTCCTTCGTCTCTGTTCTCTTCCTACTTCATCTCCTGTCTCTTCTTACTTCTGGTCCAGTCTCTTCTTACTTCGGGTCCAGTCTCTTCTTACTTCATCTCTGGTCTCTTCTTATTTCTTTTCCGGTCTCTTCTTACTTCATCTCCGGTCTCTTCTTCCTTTGTCTCCGGTCTCTTCTTACTTCGTCTCCGGTCTCTTCTTACTTCGTCTCCGGTCTCTTCTTACTTCGTCGCCGGTCTCTTCTTCCTCCATCTCTGGGCTTTTCTTGGTTCATCTCTGGGATCTTCTTCCGTCATCTTCAATCTCTTCCTCTTTCGTCTCCGGTCTCTTCTTCCGTCGTCTCTGGTCTCTTCTTCCTTTGTGTTCTTGTACACAAAAGAATAACGTTTGTAAACCTCCCAGTGCTGTTTATTGATCATTGTCCGAGAGTTCTGTTTGTTGATCTTTGTCCGCGAGTTCTGTTTATTGATCATTGTCCGAGAGTGCTGTTTGTTAATCATTGTCGGAGAGTTCTGTTTGTTGATCATTGTCCGAGAGTTCTGTTTGTTGATCATTGTCCGAGAGTTCTGTTTGTTGATCATTGTCCGAGAGTGCTGTTTATTGATCATTGTTCGAGAGTTCTGTTTATTGATCATTGTCCGAGAGTCCTGTTTATTGATCATTGTCCGAGAGTTCTGTTTGTTGATCATTGTCCGAGAGTGCTGTTTATTGATCATTGTCCGAGAGTTCTGTTTATTGATCATTGTCCGAGAGTTCTGTTTATTGATCATTGTCAGGGAGTGCTGTTTATTGATCATTGTCCGAGAGTACTGTTTGTTGATTGCTGACTGACAATGCTTTTGACTGCTCGCAGCACATACCTGGGTTGTACTAAAAGCTTTATCAAACTGTTTAGGAGCTCAGCGTAGGATGCCGACAATGATGAATGGTTGGGTGGTTGAAGCGCTCATGACAGTGGGACTTTAATCGGCATGTCGTTGTAACGATGTAAATGCGGACCTGAGAATTATAAATATATATGATTACACACACAGACTTACATACGCATACATACACTCGCATGCACCCACTTACACACACACACACACATTAGATTTAGAGAGCACACAACGGTACATGAAAAAGCACGTTTGTTTCGTTTCGTTTCTGTCCCTCTGTCGTCTCGTATCCATTACCTAACTATGTTTTTAACGACCATTGTCCTTGAGTATCCCAACATCTTCGATTGATTTATGTTGACTCTTTAGAGTACGGAATGGGAGAAGCTCCATTGTACTATGTTTGATCTTGATTATTTTAGGCGCAGGGGAAGACAGCTCCCTATGATATTACTGTGGCTTCCTTAAAAGTGTCTAGTACTAAACTGCATCTAGGTTGATTAAAACGTGTCGAGGCTGAGGATTGAGTTCAGTACCTCTCTGACAATTTGTAAGTTATTTAATGACTCTGCAAAACATATCTTCCGTCATTGATATAATTGTCCTGCTCGTCATAGTGTTAGATGTTCTCATGTAGTTTTCTTTAATAATTACATATCGTCATCTTCATGGTATAGTCTGGCATTACATGATGAGGAACCGTGGACTGTGGGATAGGAGCCAACATCAACTGGTGGAGCAGAAATCACACGTAGGAAATGGGGACAGATAGGACAGTTGCTACTGAAATCACAATCACATGTGGTAAGACAGGACCTATCATGGAATCCACAGGGGAAGAGGAACAGATGTAGATTAAGAAAACCCGAAGAAAAGACTGAAAATGTACTTCTATCCCTGGACCTGAACTGAAGAGAGACAGAAAGGTCAGTTTAAGATCGACTTTGATGGTGGAGGGTTGTCAATGCCCTATGCTACGAAAGGAGCGAAGGGCATTTGTGATGATGATGATAATGATGATGATGATGATTTCCAGCCACATTTAACAGTCTTACTCTCTAAAGTCTCGAGGACAGGACAAGGGGGCAAACATTATTATGACAGTAACCTGCGACGCATGCCGTACGATGCATCTATGGGAGTGTTGGATACTGGATCGGCTGTCCCATCCTGTTGAAACAATAACATGAAGAATCTTAGAAACTCTTTACACCCGCACTCTTGAAGTGGACTAATCTTATAAAGATCATATTAACACAGTGTTAACATTATGTGCATTTTTACAATTTTCGTTTTATGTTATTCATTTCAGTTTCCTTCACCTCTGTGGAGTGATCATCAACAGCCACGTGGATTATTCAAAACTAACCAAACGGAAAATGTGTTTTGCACTTTCACCGAAGGCAGCATTAACATCACCATACAAGGAGTCGACATGTTCCCAAATTGACATCATTATCCCTGACCAATACCAACCTGTTTTTCGGGATAAATGTATGTAGACATTAACATATGTCCTACTTCTGAACTTCAAAAGGCAGTCGAAATACCAAATATCAATACCCGAAAATCGTTTGCGCAATTTCTGACTCATACCATCACTGATTACTCCTGTTTGTAGACTTTCTTCTCGACTGATAATATCGAATCGAAACAGCATTTGAATGCACATGATTATTATTCGCTCCAAAATTTGGATAGTGTGCGAAGTTTGAAATCAGTTATAATTGAAAACTTAACAAACACACATTATTCTTATAAATGAACAAATCCAGTTCTAGAATTGTGAATATCAGTATATTTATAAGTGAATAGAGTAATGTCTACCGTTTGCTAACTGCTTTTCCAGCAATATATGACTAGTTTAAAGTCTTCTGTGCAAGCGTCAGAAAGTCCGTTTTCAGTTTTGTGTCAGGTGCATTCCGAAAAACGGAGTGAAACCCCACCATGGCTGTATTCGCTTGTGCCCGCAGACGTCTCTGTAACCATAAAAGCTACGTCATTTGTATGGACCGTCTCGATTGCTGAGTTTTAAAGTAAGTTGTTCCAACGAGTTATATTTCTGGACTATAATTTAGAAGCGCTCTCTTCACTATATTCTTCTCAATACCTGTACCTAGGTTACCTGTAAAAATACAATTAAGTTAATTTATAATCTGCCTATGGCTATTCACGAAAATAAATCTAATTTTTGTTTGACAATTTGTTTTTCTGTTGACATGGGTAATGAAAACCAGTAATTGTTTTTTTTTCAAAAAAATTGGTCATTCGAAATATTTGGAAATATGAACGCGTTATCTGATTTGTGATCAACATAATATTTCCTATCACAGTTGACGGACAAGAAAGCTAAATGCAATATTTATATATTGTTGTTTTGTCTTGATCAGATACAAGAAAAAAGCGGGTAAATACAAATTTACATTACACATTTATTTAAACATTAACGTTTTTCTTGAATTAATGTGACGGATTTGCGTGAAAAATAGAAATATTGATTGATAGCTTGAAGAATTCAGCTACAATGCAGCGTTGTAGTGCTATGTATGTAGATGGGTTCTGTAAGTAAATACAATTAATGTTTGACAACTACAATACATGAACCACACAAAAAAAAATCAATTTTAAAACAAAACAAACACATTGGAAATTAAATAAATATTTCGAGAAAAATAGCAAGAAAGCTTTTAAGGAATGCAATCAGAATGGGGAAACGTTGGAAAGTACAAGCAATCAACTGTAGAGTGTTAATGCGAAAGATATACTTTAATCAGTAATTGTTGTAGGTGTCTGAGAGACACTTTTATCAGTAATTTTTATAGGTGTCTGAGAGATACTTCCATCAGTAATTTGTATGTTTCAATGACTTTCACCAGTAATTGTTCTGTTAGTCCTGGTCATATTTTCACCAGTAATTGTTATATTAGTCATGTATATATTTTCACTAGTAATTGTTCTGTTAGTCCTGGAGATATTTTCACCAGTTATTATTCTGTTAGTACTGGTCATATTTTCACCAGTAATTGTTATATTAGTCCTGGAGATATTTTCACCAGTGATTGTTATATTAGTCCTGAAGATATTTTCACCAGTGATTGTTATATTAGTCCTGAAGATATTTTCACCAGTGATTGTTATATTAGTCCTGGAGATATTTTCACCAGTGATTGTTATATTAGTCCTGTATATATTTTCACTAGTGATTGTTATATTAGTCCTGGATATATTTTCACCAGTAATTGCTGTATTTGTTCTGGAGATTTTCACAAGTAATTATTATATTTATCCATGGCGCACTTCCAGTAATGTATTAGTGTATGGGCACTAGCGATATTTTATATAGAAATGGTTGTGTCCTCTATACATTTTCATTACATCACTATGTATGTGTTCAAAAATACTTTCAGTTGAAATCGTTAGTTTTTTCCAGTAGAAACTGCTATCCAGGAACTGAATGTATATGTCCTTCTGATATTTTCACTATCACATGTTGCAAATGGCTTTTAGGTATGGTAACTAACAATTGTTCGATGTGATCGTGAAATATTTTAAACACAAACTGTATTATCTTTCTTTTAGGATAATATAAAGCGCGTTTCGCTGCAAGCCATTCAACAGAAGACACCATGTATCAGAGTATTTGCCTTTTATTAAGTTGAGCCAGAATTTGGCGAATCACTGGAGCAAAGCACCTCACACTCACGTGGAGTTTGGCGTGTTTCTGTCTGCAGGGTACGAGTTTCTCCAGCGCTCGTTACGCGTTCTAGCTTCCCTGTGAGAATATCGATATCCTAACGTTGGTAACTATTTGTGCACTAGAATCCAGAATTAACTCACAGGTGCTAGGTAAAGGTATCGTGTTACCAGAGGTCCGATACCAAGCAATTGACTATATACTATTTCATTGTCTCGTGTCCAGACGAATCAATTTAATGAGGAGTGACAGACGGTTCTATGAAGACACAGAAGACGTGGGAGTAACAAATCTTCCGACTGACAGGTATTTATAATTGTTCGATGTTGTCGTAAGATAGACGGTTATGTTGCGTCTGTGAATATTTTTTGTTTGTGTGAATTGGTGAAAGTGGTTGTTGGGTTTATTAAGGCATGTTTCTGGTGCTTGATACAACTCTTTTTTTTATAATGTTTACAGTAGCTGGTTATAGTGGCTCTTTTATCCTCACGAAGAAGGTAGATCGGAGCGTATCAGTTAACAGTTGGATCTTGAGTGTGGATAATCACATAGATAGGAGCGTGTCAGTTAACAGTTGGATCTCGAGTGTGGAGAATCACATAAATCGGAGCGTGTCAGTTACCAGTAGAATCTCCAGTGTGGGGAATCAAATATATAGGAGAGTGTCAGTTAACCGTTTGATTTCGAATGTGGGGAATCACATAAATCGGGGCGTATCAGTTAACAGTACGATCTCGAGTGTGGATAATCACATAAATCGGAGCGTGTCAGTTAACAGTAGGATCTCGAGTGTGGAGAATCACATAGATCGGAGGGTGTCAGTTAAAAGTTGGATCTCCAGTGTGGAGAATCACATAAATCGGGGCGTATCAGTTAACAATAGGATCTCCAGTGTGAGGTATCACATAGATCGGAGCATATCAGTTAACAAAAGGATCTCCAGTGTGGAGATTTACATAGATCGGAGCGTATCAGTTAACAATAGGATCTCCAGTGTGGGGAATCACATAGATCGGAGCGTATCAGTTAACAATAGGATCTCCAGTGTGGATAATTTCAGTGACGATCCTCACCTCGCTATTCTGGCTGCTGTCTTAGTCGACCTGTGCTTCTACAAGGACATATGCCCATGCGCAGGTCCCAGCTCTGGTGTGGGACAGATGTAGCCGGGAAGAGGATTTCCTGCTTAACTGGTTAGGATCGAGCAGCCTATTACTCCGCTGCGTTAAGACAAGTGCTGTTGAGGGTGGTTAACCGATGTGCGGGTCCATCTTAATAAGCTCAAACACTTGAGTAAAGTCGACCCGCAGCCTGTTAGGCGCCATATATTTTGTTCCTAACAACCCACCTAACAGTGGACATAAAATGCATGGTGACGAGAGAAACATGAGAGCGACCTCCAATTTTGTTGACGGGAAAAAAGGTGATAATTTTAAGGTGAGCGTTGAAGTAATAATAATATAATAATAATACTAGCTGTCCGTCGTTGTCGATGAGGACCGCCGACATCATCCTTGTCACAGATTTCCCTGTTGGGTGTGGGTGCGCATGTGACTAAACAGGCCAATGCGAGCACGAAAACATCTGCTACATATCGGGCACACGAGGTTTGTAGAAGGGGATGGTGTTCCCGCTGCTCGGGATTTCCGCGTCTCGCGTCTGTTCTGGGCTTTCACAACACGGTCATCTTCACCGGCAGCTACACCCGATTTGACTGCACTTCTCCAGTCAGATCTGTTTTTCGCAAGACATTCCCAGGTGTCGAAGTCTATCTGGCAACTTTTTAGTGAGTCCTTCAGACCGTCTTTAAAACGTTTCTTTGGGCGCCCTCTCTCGCGCCATCCGTCTCTCAGCTCGCCGTAGAGAAGCTACTTTGGGAGCCGCTCGTCTGACATACGGACGAGGTGTCCGGCCCATCCTAGTCGTGCTTTTTCTAGCAGTGCATGTATGCTGGGCATGTTAGCCCTCGAGAAAACCTCGATGTCAGTGACACGATCTTGCCATCGGATGTGGAATATTCGCCTCAGGCAACCTGTGTGGAAGTGGTTTAACCTCCTTGCATGTCCAGAGTATACAGTCCAGCTTTCGCAAGCGTATAGTAGGGTTGGAATGATGGTTGCACGGTAGACTTTCAATTTGGTCTTGACGCTGATGCCACGACGTGCCCAGACCATCGAGCGCATTCTACCAAAGGCTGTGCTGGTCTTTGCTATTCTGCTTGCCACCTCATCGTCTAGGCTGACAGATCTCGACAGCGTGCTGCCCAGATATGTGAATTTGTCTACGGCATTCAACGTCTGCCCGCTGACTGTAGTCTCTGGTTGAAGTAAAAGAAGAAGAAATGAACATGCAATCGACATTAAAAGGAATGTCAAATAGATGCTACTGCTGTAGATGTTATAGGTTATTGACGTTGCATATTTTAACTTTACTATCGGCGTTACAGAAATAGACCAGGGCAGGCATTTTGAATATATCGGTTTCATAATTTACAATAATGGCGACTGCTAGAAAGAAATCAGAAGACTAGCCTGGGCAATGCAGAGACTGAGCAGCGTGAAGAAATAATTGTAGAGCACCAACAAAACGACCAAAGTGATAATCTTGAGAGCCTTTGTTTTTCCCGTGACAGCTTATGGCCGCGAATTATGGACGATTACTAAAATTTCTAGACAAAGAACCGAATCCTTTGAGTCTTCTTCTTCTTCCTCTTCTTCTTCTTCGTACGCTGTCAAACGTCAACCTTTATTTTTTCGAAAAAAGCAGCGGTCATCCTGAGGCTGTCGACACTGCCATAGAGCTTGTCTAGTGTTGCCAATGGTGATGGCCACATCTGCTTTCTCTGATCCTCGTATGTGGGGCAGTTTTGCAGCAGATGTTCAGAGGTCATTTTCCCAGTACCGCACATGCATTCGTCAGTGCCACCTATCTTCAATTTATTGGATATGTGGTACCTCAGTCTATTGTGGCCAGTGCGAAGTCTGAAGACCACGACCTGCTCTCTTCTGTTCAACTGGTAATAGGCATCGTTTTTTGTGTAGCCAGTATGTTGGTTTCCCATTTGGTCATGTATCTAGCTTTAATAAGCCTTTTTGATTCTTCGTATGTCACACTAGTATCTGGTTGTGGTAGTCTTGCACCTTCTTTTGCCAATCTGTCTGTCTCCTCGTTGCCTTGGATGTTACATTGGGATGGAACCTACTGTACCACTACTCTTTTTGGTGCGGACTGAGGGCATAGTTGAGAGAGTACTGCTCTTAAATCATTGAGTTCAGTATTTTTCTGGCTTTTTAGGGCTGTGACTACGGCCAGGGCATCTGTAAGCAGGACTATGTGGCTTTCATTCTTTTGCATGTCACCATTTATTCTACTGCAGCCCTCAGTGCCTCTGCCTCCGCTCTGAAATTGCTTGAGTATTTTCCAGTTCCTACTGATAGTGTTGTCTTTCTACCATTTTATAGGCTCAGGAATACCCCTGCTCCTCCGTTCTGTGTTGTGTTTGTTACAGAGCCGTCGGTGTATGCATGGGTCTAGTCCATGCTTAGGTAGTTTTTCGTTTGGTATCTCAGGGTTATGTCTCTTCTTTCTTTTTCAGTCTGGCTGTTTATTTTTCCAATACCTGGTATATTTTCTGCCACCTCTGGAAATATATGCTGCCTCCAGGTAGGTTTTCGTACAGTAGGGATGGGCTTTGGTGTTGTTAATGCGTTCATAGGGTCTTCGTTCATCTTTGCTTTGGCTATTTCTGGAACGTTTCTCCGCTTTAGTTTCCTATTTCCAAAATTATTTAGTCTCTTATGCATTGGATGGTCAGTCAGTCTTCTGAGCTTATCTGCTTACTGCTGGGCTTTGCAGTCTGTTCTGTCGGTCATGGATTGCAGATTTGTAATCTTTTCCAGTTCTACAATTGGCGTTGACTTCATGCCTCCTGTTATAACTCTCATGGCTTGGTTTTGGAGTTTGCTAATTTTGTCAAAGTTCGCCTCTGCTGATGTTGTCCATGCCGCAATGCCATTCTCGAGAACTGGTCTCACTCTTCCAGTGTACAGTTTCTTTAGAATCATTTGAGTCAAAACGTTACAGAAAGATCCACTGAATACCCTGGACAGAGAAACATACACATATCAAAATTCGGCAAGAGTTGAGTATAAAGGAGAGATGGTTTATCAATTCCATTTTCGCAAGTACATTTTAAAACTTTGTTCACATCAAGAGACACAGCGATTTGAGAGAACATTGATTGGAGGTATAGTGCCAGGTAAAAGTGGCAGGGGTAGACCAAGAAGATGACAAGGAATGCCTGGGTATAACTGTGGTGGCGGCTGGAGTTTTGGCAAGGGAAAGGTTTTCATTCAGACAGACTGTAATGGAAGCGACGTTCTATAAAAGACATGCTTCATGATGATGATGACTGGCGTTACATATTTTCACTGTACTATTGGTCAAATTTATTTTCACTGTACTATTGGTGAAATATATTTTAACTGTACTATTGGTGTAATATATTTTAACTGTACTATTGGTGTAATTTATTGTAACTGTACTATTGGTGTAATATATTTCATCGTTACTATTGGCGTTACATATTTTAACCCTATTGTTGGCGTTATATATTTTAACTTTAATATTGGCGGTACATATTTTAACTGTATTATTGACGTTATATATTTTAACTTTACTATTGGCGTTACATATTGAAACTTTATTGTTGGCGTTACATATTTTAACTGTACTATTGGCGTTGTATATTTCAACTTTACTATTAACGTTACTTATTGTAGCCTTGTCAATCGACTTTTGTTATTTAATTTTTATTATTTGCGCTTCCAATTTTTATCGTATTATTCCTCTTTTCCATTACATCCGTATCGAGCGTGGGGTGGAGGGTAGAGTGTGTCAGTACTGCAGGAGAACACGTATCAAACCAGTGTCTATTTATCCATTGCAACAGCTATGCCTGTCGTAAGTCCGATTAATGAAGGTTGTGCATGAGACTTTCAATTTCTGCACCTAACATTCATTTAATTTTAGCAGGGGTCTTCAACTTTTTTTGAACGCATGTACCATTTTTCACCTCATTTCAGAACGTCACTCCCACTTTCCAAGACTGACCCACTCCCAAAGGGCACTTGAAACACAGATTGCCATTGAAATGACAAAAATGACAACATTTGTTGATTGGCTAATGTTTAGGAGAAACAAGCACACCCGTTCAAAGGATGTTTTTTGAATAACTAATGTATGTTTTCTAATCTCTGTTGAAAGCGTTCCAGTTGATTATAAGCATTGTTACAGGTCTGAGAAGCAAAGTAGTATATGGTTCGCTTCTAGCAGCAAAACTACCAGGTTCGCTATTGAAAATACAAATTCGACGTAGGTGTAAATGTGTACCTGTCATAGTGTTCATGAAGGAATAGCTAGGCGAAAGAAGATCGACCACCCCATTCCATTAGCTACCTGTAGGACCAATATACTGTAGTCTTTAACACTTCATTTTCGCCACCATTACTTTGTATAGGACTATCTTTTAATTTGGCATACACGTTAACATGGACCAGATATGAGACTAAGACCCACTGACAGGCACGTCTCAGGTACAAACGTATAGAGAGGTTGATAGACGGATAGATACGTTACGTCGATAGGTAGTTCATCATGTATAACTATATATACATACACATGTAGATACAGCCAGAGGCAGATACACCCAGAGTAAGATAAATATCTAGATGTATCAACATAGAGATATATCAATCGAGAGAATGGTGCTTCCAGAGATAGATAATCCCATATATAGATACATTTGTGGTAGATAAACCTATTGATATATAATCCCATAGATACTAATTCCAATAGAAAGATAATCCCATAGATATATACAACCTTAGATGGATACTCGTACAAATATATTAACTCCTAGATGTATAAGCCCTGAGATAGATACATTCATATATATAGATAGTTCCATAAATGGATAATTCCATAAATAGATACACCTTAAGATAGATAAACCTAGAGACATAAAACACATACATAGATAATCTCATTGAAAGATAATCTCATATACAGGTAATCTCATAAAAGAAAATCCCATAGAAAGATAATCCCATAAATAAACCCATAGATTGAAAAATCAGAGACAGATACACCCAGAGATATATAAACCCAGAAAGATAAACCCAGAGATAGATAATGCCATAGAAACAAAAACACAGACATAGATAAGTCCAGAGATATATATTTACCCAGGCATAGATAAACCCAGAGATATATAAGCATTATTTTAAAAAAAGGCCACTTTACTATTATCTGACAGATAGACAAGCAGTCATTTAAATTAAAGAAAGATACAACAATTGCCCCATTTCTAGAAAAGAAGCAAAGATAAACCAGACTCCAGCAGCTTCAGACCAATCAGCATTTTAAGCTGCACAGGTAAGCTTATGTAGAGAATAATCAATGCCAGACTAAGCTGGCACCTCAATGAGACAAAAATTCTCGTACAACAGCAAGCAGTTTTCAGGCACCAAATGTCCACAAAAGATCAAGTCTCTTACATCGTACAGGAAATTGGAGATGTTCGACAGGAAGATACACACACCCTAACAATGTGGGCAGATATGAAGACAGCTTTTATGGGAAGTCTAGAAAGATGGGATCCCTGCCGAAATACTTAAATATGGATTATGTGGAAGAATTTAGTTCTGGTTTAGTCACTGCAAATTAACAGCAAAGCAAGACAGCAAGTGCAAGGCAAACGAGGGGAGATGAATCGAGCAAAACGGAATCATGTCCCTCATACCCCTTGTGTTTGTTGATATTAATGATACCACAATGAACTGCCATACTCATGTCTATATCTGTCCCTATGCAGACAACCTGGTCATGAGGACTTTAGAATAGAAAAAGAACCGCAGCTAGAGTAAGAATGCAGGATTCCCTGGCATCACTACAAAAACGGTATAAACACTAATTGCTCAAAATAAATGGACACAAAAACTACCCATACACACACACTCACACGCAGACGCATATATATATATATATATATATATATATATATATATATATATATATATATATATATATACATTTATGTATTTATACTGCTCACAGAAAGTAGGATATATTGTAATTTGGATCCCTTATTGCAGAACAGGCTAGATTTTAATTTAGGTTTAGCGAGGTTAAATGGACATGCCAAATATACATTAACTGCCTCTCGCGTGCAATTAGATGCTGTCTTTGGTGCATGTGCTGGGCAAGCCAATTCAACAAGCAGAAGTGGAGTCCATCCAAATGCATACAGCTCCTTTTAGTTGAGTACTTCTCGCTACTAACACGTTTAAAATGATTCGACGACAGATAATATTTCTTTCTTTCGCCATACAGAGGTTGCTTAGCAGTAAGCATGGGCAGGCATCTGTATGTTGTACACCGGAAGTCGGCATGATGATGTTGCTCAGAACCTTAATGTTTCACAGTATCTTGTCTGCAGACTGTGGAACAGGTACCACAATCGCGGCACACTTTCTGATTTGTCTCGGACTAGCCGTCCAAGTCTCTACGACCAAATTCTAATTTCTCAGGCTCTCATAACAGAAAATGGTACCCCACTACAGCATTATCTTCAACAGACCATTATGATCCGGCTCTCCACCAAGTCAGAGCGAGACTGCTTGCACAAGGTGCAACTGGCCAATGGCCGTCCTTATGTTGATATGTCCATGTCACCACCCCACAAGCAATCCAGAATGGTTTGGTGCAAACGTCATCTAAGATGTCAATAGTTGACATCATTTATGTTTTCTGATGAGTGTCGCTGCCATCTGGATTTCTAAGATCACCGAATACGTGCCTGGAACCGGTGAGATGGGTATAATCAACCTCCTCAAATGGTCGCACAGAATCAAATGGGTAGGCAACTCAATGAATGACATTACCAATCTTGACATATGGCAGACCAACATGATAGGGCTGTTCTTCCCTGGCAAAATCATCCAATGGATCTTTGCACGATATTCTCAGTGGCACTGACCTGATTTCGTCTTTCAGGATGACAATCTACGCTTCCACTGTGCCCGTGTGCTATATGGTCAGTTTCAGAGGCAACATATCCAGATGCTACATGACCAGCGATGTCTCCTGAGCGTTATTCAATTTAGCATTTGTGGACCTCAGCAGACGTGTCCGACAACGCCCAACCTCACTTCCGACACTTCTATAGTTCGCCCACGCTCATCAGCAGGAGTGGCAGGGAATTCCCCAAGACAACGTTGGCAGGAGTGAAAGGGAATTTCCAAAGACAACATCAACAGGAGTGGAAGGAAATTTCCAAAGACAACATTAGCAGGACTGGAAGGGAATTCCCTAAGACAACATTATCATGAGTGGAAGGGAAT
Source organism: Ariolimax columbianus (assembly GCA_036924085.1). Classification (NCBI taxonomy): domain Eukaryota; kingdom Metazoa; phylum Mollusca; class Gastropoda; order Stylommatophora; family Arionidae; genus Ariolimax; species Ariolimax columbianus. Next base: position 11,965,109 of record JAVGWX010000019.1, on the reverse strand, counting down.
TACCGAAGACACCATTAGCAGGAGTGGAAGGGAATTACCCAAGACAACATTAAGAAGTTTATTTGCTGCGCAGTATGATACGTACCAGTGTTGAATGTTTAGCGGTAAATGGGGGACCTACGCGGTACTAGGTACATTGTAAACTTGTGAAAATAGAGCACCTACACCTCCCTGGTTGCAAAAGGGACTACCGTCACTTGATTAATCAAACTTAAACAATTATTTGTGCTATAAATGTATCAATTTTCAATTACAGTTGACTTGTACAACCGAATAAATTACATGGTTTTAATGATATTATCAGTGGAAATGTTCAAGTCCAGTAGTTGCTATTGTGGGGAGCATATATCCACACACTAGCTGTAGTACAGGCCATTGGCCCGGATAGGTGTGTAAGTATTACGTTCTTAGACCACCTTTCCTAACTCCACCTTATTCCGACATACATATAGCAGTCCTAACCAGTTCGACCTCCCTACCAAAAGAGTGGCATTTACAAAAGATGTTTCAAGATATTAACAAATGTTTCGACCACGCTCTCTCTGTTAAATCAACCCATCCTTCTGCGCATTTTTTCTTACCCTCAAACTATTCCACCTCAAATTAATCCACCTCAAACTATTCCACCTCAAACTATTCCTTCTCAAACTATTCCAAATGTCACTATTGCCACAACGTACAATTTAAACTATTCCACCCAAACTATTATCCTTCAAACTATTACAGCTAAACTATTATCCATCAAACTATTCCACCTCAAACTAATCCACCCAAACCATTATCCATCAAACTAATCCACCTCAAACTATTCCATCCAAACTATTACCCTTCAAACTATTACCCTTCAAACTATTCCACCTCAAACTATCACACCTCAAACTATTCCACCTCAAACTATTCCACCTCAAACTATCACACCTCAAACTATTCCACCTCAAACTATTCCACCTCAAACTATTCCACCTCAAACTATTCCACCTCAAACTATCACACCTCAAACTATTCCACTTCAAACTATTCCACCTCAAACTATCACACCTCAAACTATCACACCTCAAACTATTCCACCTCAAACTATTCCACCTCAAACTATTCCACCTCAAACTATCACACCTCAAACTATTCCACCTCAAACTATTCCACCTCAGACTATTCCACCTCAAACTATTCCATCCAAACTATGACCCTTCAAACTATTCCACCTCAAACTATTCCACCTCAGACTATTCCACCTCAAACTATTTCATCCAAACTATTCCACCTCAAACTATTCCACCTCAGACTATTCCACCTCAAAACGTTCCACTTCACACTAATACCGCCAAACTATTACCACTCAATCTATTACGCCTGAAACATGTTCACCTTAAACTATTCCACCTTAAACTATTCCCCTCAAACTATTCCTCCTCAAACTATTCATCCCCTAACTAATCCACCTTAAGCCAATCACCTGAAACTATTACCTCTGAAGCTTTTCTCACTCAAACTATTCCACCTCAAACTATTACACCTCATCGTATTATCATTCAAACTATTCCGCCTCAAACTATTCCACTCAAACTATTATCCTTCAATTTTATACTCCCAAACTATTATCCTTCAAATCATTCCACCCCAAACTATTATCCTTCAAACTATTACAGCTAAACTATTATCCATCAAACTATTCCACCTCAAACTAATCCACCCAAACCATTATCCATCAAACTAATCCACCTCAAACTATTCCATCCAAACTATTATCCTTCAAATCATTCCACCCCAAACTATTATCCTTCAAACTATTCCATCCAAACTATTGCAAATGACACTATTGGACTCAAGCTATTCAATCTCAAACTACTTCACTTAAGACTATTCCACCTGAAACAATTCCACCTCATACCAATACCCTCAAACTAATACCACACAATATAATACTCTTCAAACTATTCCCTCTCAAACTATTCCAACCCTAAACTATTACCCTTCAACCAGTCCATGACTATGCCATCTCTTTCATTTCTTAACCTGCCCATCCCCGAACCATGTATGCCATGAACCCGCCTAGCCATAACTCATGTGATCTCTTCTACACCGACTCCCCCCACCCTCCCTCCCCCATCCCCTCATCAAAACCTTCCATCTCTTCTCAACGTTGAGTCATGGGCTCACAATGTCTAATACAATCTAACTGAATTAATTATATATTGATTATATTATGCAATTCTTGTTTCAGTGATGCTCGCTACAAAAACAAAGCTCTTATAACTAAGTCAGGCCGTATAGTGATGAAGATGATTAACATGAATTGCACGTATCATTCACACTCAGATTAACTGCGCATTACACTTCCGTCTAAACAAATTATGGAATTGGGGTCACAGTTAATATCTATATGCTCTGTCTTCCTGAAACAAAATGTTTAAGACACTCACACACACATACACACACACACACACACTCACGCATGCACACACGTCATGTACATGCATTTAAGCACACATGCACGCACACGCACACACACACACACACACACATACAGGCACACATAGGAACACTCACGCACATACACACGAGTAAACACAAACACACAAACGTACTCACTAACAGTTACGCGCACACATACTTACGCGAAAACACGAACACACACGCACACAAACGAACCGCATACACATGCATGCATTTAAACACACACACCGACGCATGCACACAAACACACGCATACAATATGTACACACACACACACACACACATGTTACAGCAGATAATATACTGCCAACACAGATGCAATACAAGATCAACCTGTTCAGCTGGCCGACATGGAAACAAGCTGAATTCGTACATCTGACATACTCATCATTAAAAAAAAGACAAACACGAAACAAAATTGCCAAGAAAGCACGTAACTGCTAATTAAATCTACAATACATATCCATTAAATACTAGATACCTGTTTACATTTGTTTGTTTAAAAATAGGGGTGGGGGAGGGGGGTTATTGGGAAGTCGCGTTATTTAAATAAATAGAGTTATCTTGAAAACGATTGTCACAGGGCGGTATTGCAATAAATATAACGCTGAGGAATCAGCGCTCACTGAGGCGGCTTGAATTCTCGTAAACTGTAACATACAGACATGGAAGGAAGTAGTTATCTTCATAGTAATAACAACACCGAAAAACGTGTCTTGATATCAACTGATCAGCTTGACAAACTGACGTAAATGATTGACTTCCTGTTATTAAAGAGAATATAATTGACTCGATACCAGTCACCTGTACCATACCGAGCAGCAAAGAGGCAGTAAAACTTGTCAGACAGGGAGGAACTACAGCAACAAGATACACCAGCGACATATTCAGAAACTAAACCAACAATCATAGCAATTGGTAGATCAATTTGGGAAAGACAGCACATTGATCACATTGATCATAAGAATGTTTATCAACAACTCTCAAGGCCAGACCAAGTGAATATCTTCAGACTCTGCTGGGCACCACATATTGTGGAGCTGTCCCTCATCAGTTCTTGATAAACACTTCGGATTTGTGTTCGTGTGGCATTGACCCCTTGACATCTAAACACTTGCTACAAAATTGCCCAGGATACATCGATAAACGGAGGGACACTTGGCATCAGACTTCTTGTTTCCAAAAGAAAATGTATGAAGATACAGAACCTCTTGTTGACTGTTTCCTTATTCGAGTCATAAATGTCGATGTCTGATAGCAAAGGATGAAAAACTCAATTAGCCAAAATAAAGCCACACACACTCACACACACACTCACACATGCGCGTGTGCTTATGTGATGGTGTTTTGTGTGTGTGTGTGAAGATAGACTCTTATCTGTAATTATAAGTCTCGTGATGATGCTGTTAGAGACACAGACGGATACAGAAATAAGACAGCGATATGCGGTTATTGTCTTTGAAATGAACATTTCAAGAATGCTGGATTACTATGACGAGCAGCCAGCCAAATACATGGACACAATTTCACAAAGTCGAACCGACAAGCAGGCGTATAGACATTTGATGTTTCGTTATTATTAGAGACAGACATGTAGATGGGTAGAAGGACAGACATGTAGAATGTAGACACATATATGATTATATGGGTAGACAGGTATACGGGCAGAAAAGTAGACGGGTAGATGGGTAGATGGACAGACATGTAGAAGGTAGACATGTATATGGGCAGATAAGTAGACGGGTAGATGGGTAGAAGGACAGACAGGTAGAAGGTAGACACATAGATGATGAGATGGGTAGACAGGTATACGGGCCGAGAAGTAGATGGGTAGAAGGACAGGCTTGTAGAAGGTATATACATAGATGATTATATGGGTAGACGGGTAGATGGTTAGACGGGCATATTATGCAACGACAGATATCCATTCGCGACCGAACAGGCAGCACAGTTAATGAGCTGATAGCAGCCAGCGCCACACAGCTGTTTGCCTAATTCAGGGTTATCGAATATGAGCTGTCTAAGACCTATTTATCCTCCAAGTGGCGACCCTGGAAACAAGCTGCACATATGCAGTCTCCTTAAGCCCATAGGGAGTGCAGTGGGAAAACAAATTCGGGCGCCAAACATGCCAGCTGAAAGCAGAAATGTATATCCGACAGGCCCAAATATCACACTATCGCAGAAATACGGGAAAGTCACAACGTCCTTTTCAAGACGTACGCGGACAAATAAAAAATTAAAGCAACTTTTGAATAAAAATGTGCTGTTGATAATTTTTCAAAGAGTTATATGCAGGTGGACAGACATACCGACAGATTAACACCTGGAAAAATAGTCAACCATCCAATATGAAACTCCTGTTTTGCGAACAATTGCTATACGTTCAGTCATGTGTACAGGAACATGGATATATGTACGGTCATGTGTACAGGAACATGGATATATGTACGGTCATGTGTACAGGAACATGGATATACGTACATCCATGTGTACAGATGCATGGATATACGTACAGTCAAGTGTGCAGGAACATGGATATACGTACAGTCATGTGTACAGGAAGATGGATATACGTACAGTCATGTATACAGGGAAATGGATTAACGTTCTGGTGAAGTGACGTAAAGGTGGTCAGATCTTTAGATAAGCACGCTTCCAAATAACTGTGTGTGGAGGTTCATGTCCGTTGGTCAGTGCTCATAAAGAAATTGCCAGTACGTAAATTAGTATCGTAGGATGAAATCGATTATCTGTGCTGCTTTACGCATATCCACATGGAAGATGGGGCCAATGTTAGTTTATGTGAATGGCTAACTGTTCAATCTGTTATGTTTTGTTCTCAAGTAAAACAGTGTCTTGTTCGTATCTCGATCAAGTAAGTGATAGTTGTCTCTCGTTTTGTCGTTTATCCTTGTGGATTGGATGGTGATTGTTTGTTCTTTTCTGCCCTTGTGTCTTTTACTAATTTGCTAACTTGTCTAATCTATCCTTTCCTGGTATGTTATAACGTGATGATATCCACTATACTAATAACCTTCATCTGACTTTCAGTTCACGAAAAGATTTTCTAAAGTCGGACAGGCTACCACCTTCTGGGCTAGCACAACCGACAATGCATGTGTAGACAATGACAATTGTAAACTTCTGACATTGGCTTGCTGTGCTGCTTACTGTTTCTGTATCAATGTATTGTGCCCGAACTTCAGCTAATAATGTGAATATAAAGTTTCAGTGCAAGAACTAGTGGTTCCAATCGTTGATACAGATAGCCAGTATAGATTCCTGCGCCTCTTATCTTCTTCACCAACTTGTTTACCGATCCAAATATATATATATATATATATATATATATATATATATAATAGATAGACAAATGCACCCACGATGGATGGATAATGGATGGATAATGAATTAATGGCTTTTGGATAAAACAGATAGATAGACAGAAAAGAGCGAATCATATATACGAGGTGCATTCAAGTAAAACCGGAACAAACTGCACCAAGTGAACATACATAAAATGTACATTATGCCGCCACTTCTGGCAAAATTTGATTATCCTCAGATTCATTGGTTTCTCAACAGATTGTTGAAAATATGGCGGGTGTGATACGAAATCTGTTCAGAGTTGATCAGCTACCGATGATTCGGTTTGAAACAGTTGAAGGATGTCGACCAGTTGACATTCATCGCAGAATGCAGGCAGTGTATGGTGGCAAAAGTGTGTCATAGACAACGGTGAAGAACTGGACAACGATGTTTAAAAAAGAACGTGAGTTAACGAAAAAAGATCCGTGAACAGGTCAGAAGAAAATTGTTGCTTCAGAAAATGCCTTTGCCAAAATTGATACAGCAATTCGGGTGCACCGTAGCCGGCACTTACGCTCGGTAGCAGAGAAATTCGCAGTGTCGCTAGGGACAGTTCAAATAATGGTTAGCAAGAAACTGAAGAATCAGAAGGTGTGTTCACAATGGGTACATCAGTTGCTGACCAACCCTTTTCAGGAAGAACGCATGTGATGGAGTTTGAACCACTTGATGCGATTCAAAGATGAGGGGGATTAGTTTCTTTTGTGTATAATGGGAGGTGATGAATCGAGGTGCCACTACTTTGAGCCGAGCAGCAACTCTGCTAGCACGGGTTGGAAGCATTCCGGATCCCCGAAACCCAAAGACATCCAAGTCACACATTTCCGCTTGTAAGGTTATGCTGACATCGTTTTTTTTATTATGAGGTGGTTTTGTTGGTAAACTTTAAGGAGTCTAGCGTGAACATCAATGCCATCCTCTACAATGACACACTAGACAAGCTGCATACATCAATCACGAAATAAACGACCTGGCATGATTTCGCGTGGTGTGATTATGTTGCACAACAATACGCGTCCACATGTCGCGAACATTGTTCAGAAAGCGTTAGCACAGTAAGGGTGGGAAGTACTGCCACACCCATCCTGTTGTAACTCTGTAGATAAATAAACTATTCAGCTTAACCTATACTATATACAACTCACTTCCTCATACCCATCATACAGCCCCGATATGTCCCCTTGAGACTTCCATTTGTTCGGACCCTAAAACAATATCTGAAGGGACAAAGATTCAACTCTGATGCAGACGCCTTGGCATCGGTGACTAAGTGATTCAAAGAGCAAACAAATTCATTTTTTTCGACCGTATCCGCCGTCTACCAAATCAGTGGGGTGCGTGTCTGAATGCCTGTGGCGATATTTTCTAACTAACCATGTGACATGTTTGCTACATAACAAATGCTATATTTAATTATGTTAGACCAGATTATGTAATTTTCGTGTTTGTAATAATGACACTTAGTCCGGTTTCATTTAAACGCGCCTCGTATAAACATGAGATACGATCATATTCTATAAAATTGCGGTGTCTTCCTAAAAAATGTGACCATGTCTGGAAGGGCCATTGGATCATAATGTCCGTCTAAGTGGTTGCTGATGTCCTGTAGCAGTTCACCTCTAGAATGAAAAACAAAACACGTGTTACTGTCTAGGTGGATAACGATTATATCCTGGCAAGACATGGCTATGAGCGAAAGCCTATGGGAAAGAGGTCAATAACAACCGGTGGAGCAACTGGTCAAAGGTAATATATGGGGTTGGATAGAACAGACGCTGCGAAAAGTACCGACAACAGTTAGCAGAAAGGCCCTGACATGGAATGCACATGGGAAGGTGAAGATAGGTAGACCAAGAAACACCTTATACATTATTTTCAACCCATTTCAGTGTCTACAGACACACGCCACACTGATGTTAAACCTCTCAAAAATATCCATGCAAACCCAAACGCATGTTACAGTCACACTCCCCAACTGCGCTAGACTACTTTCACACCTTCATGAAGATCAACATATTATTATCCCGCAATTAAAATAATGTCAGACACACTATATTTCCGTAAAACCATTTCAATATAACAGACAAACCCCTAGAGTCCATTTCACCATTTTAACACATCTGAACAACTCTCACTTATGTTGAATTATTACATCACTTTAACACATTCAAATATACTTCATAACTTCTTTAAACCACTTTTATAGTTACATACTTATGAACATTCCGGATACACCACTTTAATACCTTCAAACACACACCCCATTTCAGTTAAGCCGCTTCAATCAAACACACTTTACTAAAACATATCATATTGTCAAATGTACACAATTCATCCCTTACACCACTTCAATATTTTCATACTTAACTCATTCTTCCGTTAAACCACTTAAACATCTCCAGACTTACCCACACTTCCGGTACACCCCATATCTCCAGACATACCCACACTTCCGGTAAATCACTTAAATATCTTCATACATACCTACACCTTCGGTAAACCACTTAAATATCTCTAGATATACCCACACTTCCGGTTGTAACAGACCCTCTGCTGCCGTGATCAAACTTAGAACATTCTCACACTCATCCACATCATCATGACCATACTCAGTACATGACATATCACACATCAGGTGGATTATTTATTAAATCATACTCATATCATAGAATGAGTAGAGAAATTACAAACACAATATAATACATATCTTAACTAAACATTCTACTAAAACGGGAATTGTAAGCATTAGCTATTGATGGAATTCCCAACTATCTAAAAAACCCAGTTCTATTGCCTTGCAATTACATCACACACACGTCGCCTTAACTGCGTCTTCAACACACCTTATCAAATACTCTTCCTCACTGAAATCCCCTCAGGCGGGCGATCTCGACATAACTCTCTCTCAATGTGTCCTTGCTTACAAACACACTTTCAGATTATCCATTAATGCAAAACTCACACACCTATTTGAGCGATCCTGTTCTATCACTAAACATTCGTCCAACCGTCTATCAATCGCTCCTCTATCTAAAGTCGGTGAGTTAAACACACTATCTACATTCAGTCTCTCTCTCTCTCCAGCCTCACTCTCTCTCCCCCTCACTCTCCATCTCTCATCCAGCCTCTCTCTCTCTCTAGCCTCTTTCAGCCTAAACTTTGTCTCGAGTTATATATCCTCAAGCAAGGCCAGAGCTTGACCAATCGATCTCAGGTATGGTCATCTTCAATCCCAATTGGAACGAAACACTTTGCCCACCTGTCATTCATTCTCTCGCAGCAAGCCCCGCTGCCAATTTCGTCTGTCAATCAATCTCCCCCTACCAAAATCAGAAGGCCAGTGGTCAGTTTCTATCTGTCCACATTCCTTAACTCAACTCTGTTCTCCTTTGCTGAGACGGTGAGTGACCTTGACATGCATTCAGGTAGCTTTAAGCTTTAACATGTTCAGGCATCCTTAACTCCCCTTGCTCCGGCGGGAACTGTTACACGGTAAACCACTGAAATATCTCCAGACATACCCACACTTCCAGTAAACCACTTAAATATTTACAAGTCTCCCCTCTTCTTACGTTAAACCACTGAAATATCTCCAGACATACTCCACACTTCCGTTAACCACTTATATGTCTCCAGACATACCCAACACTTCAGTTAACCACTTCTGCGTCCCCCGAGATACCACACATCCGTTAACCCCTTCTACGTCCCCCGAGATACCACACATCCGTTAACCCCTTCTACGTCCCCCGAGATACCCCACATCCGTTAACCCCTTCTACGTCCCCAGAGATACCACACATCCGTTAACCCCTTCTACGTCCCCCGAGATACCACACATCCGTTAACCCCTTCTACGTCCCCAGAGATACCACACATTCGTTAACCACTTCTACGTCCAAACACATACCCCACACATCCATAAATCACTCCTACATCCACATACCTACCCAGCATGTCCGTTAACAGATCGTCTTATTACACAAAATAAATTACTGCAATTTAAATCATTTTAAATAATTTTAAAAAAAACCTTTAAAAATCTGATTCCATAATTTCCGAGCAACCACATACATTATAATCAACACTTTCTTCTTCTTCTTCTTCTTCTTCATCGTACGTAGTCAGACAGCAACTATTATTTTTTTCTAAAAAAGCGGCGGTCATCCTGAGGCTGTGGACACTGCCATAGAGCTTGTCTTGTGTTGCCACTGATGATGGCCACATCTGCTTTCTCTGATCCTCGTATGTCGAGCAGTTTTGCAGCAAATGCTCAGCGATCATTTTCCCGGTACCACAGTATCTGGTTGTGGTAGTTTTGCACCTTCCTTTGCCAGTCTGTCTGCCTCCTCGTTGCCTTGGATGTTGCAGTGGGATGGAACCCACTGCACCACTACCATTTTTGGTGCAACGCTTAATTCTTCTTCTTCTTCTTCGTACCCAGTCAGGCAGTAACCATTATTTTTTCGAAAAAAGCGGCGGTCATCCTGAGGCTGTCGACACTGCCATAGAGCTTGTCTTGTGTTGCCACTGATGATGGCCACATCTGCTTTTTCTGACCCTCGTATGTCGAGCAGTTTTGCAGCAAATGCTCAGCGATCATTTTCCCGGTACCACAGGTGCATTCGTCAGTGCCACTTATCTTCAATTTGTTGAATAGGTGGTACCTCAGTCTATTGTGGCAAGTGCGAAGTCTGAAGACCACGACCTGCTCTCTTCTGTTCAACTGGTTATAGGCATCGTTTTTTGTGTAGCCAGTATGTTCGGTTTCCCATTTGGTCATGTATCTAGCTCTAATAAGACGTTTTGACTCTTCGTATGTCATACTAGTATCTGGTTGTGGTAGTTTTGCACCTTCCTTTGCCAGTCTGTCTGCCTCCTCGTTGCCTTGGATGTTGCAGTGGTCATGTATCTGGCTTTGATAAGCCGTTTTGACTCTTCGTACGTCATACTGGTATCTGTTTGTGGTAGTCTTGCACCTTCTTTTCCCAACGCTTAATTCAAAAGTGTTCCTTTCGTGTTTGTCATTCCCTTGATAAAGACGTTTGTAATGTAAACTTCGACACGTCTGCTGCTGTTTTTATGTATATCTGCTTTTTCATAATGCATGTATTTTTTAAACAATCATTAGTATTGAGATTTGCTGCTGGGTCTTACATAATCTGAAAAAATTGTAACGTCCCCTTACAAAATCAATGCTAAGAGAGATATGTTAAGACTTTTTGCTGGTAATTCACGAGCAAACATAATGCAGATGTTCCAAATTGTTGCCGAAAAAAATAACACAGAAATCGTACCACGTATTTCTAATCATTTTGAAGAAATGGAAGAAATTATTTAATACTATTATCCACGAGGATCCAATTTAAAGCATCACTATCAAAACATGAACAGGGTAGACATTAATAATGACGGCACAATATAATAAAAGCATTAAGAAGAACCTCTTGGCGAAATGTGGGCTGATGTTAACAATGCACATCTCCATGTTGAAAAAATAACAGATCTTGGTATTTTCTTGCGGTCTTCTACATCTTACCTGCGTACGTGTGAATAGATGTTATGTGCTGGCAAAAATAAACACTTTCAAGAGAAAGGTTAAATCGACACAGACAGGAAAGAGATTATTTTTGACTGATATTACATTTATTGTTGAAGAAAGGAGGGGTCAGGACAAGAAGAAGACACGTTGATCATCATCTGTTTGAGTGCTCAGCGCTCAACGTTCTTAGGTAAATACTTCTTCCTCCTCGGCCATATACATATAACACTTTTTATAGAACTAGACAACAGCTTGTAAACAAACAAGAGCATATACCTTTACATGACATTCGGCAGAAGGGTGATAACCTGGATCCTCCTGGTTCTGTAATAACAGCAACACCAATAGTGTTGAAAAAGAGCATCAAATTTCAACAAGCTCAAGTGTCTCTTTAAACGTTGGATGCGTTACGTTAGTTTCGTCCCAATTTCATGTGACACAGTGATCTAAATGTGTCACATGCAGTCGTGTGTGTTATTTATTATAATAGCTTATTTCTTTTATTAACTTTAGCTCTTACCTCATTATAATTTGAGCTCTGATCATACTTAGAGCAGGTACACTTGACTTTTAGCCATGTAGATTGATATTATTTTATTGACATGAGTATATAGGAAGGGAATTCAAAGGTAAATAATAATAATAAACGCTCGCTCACTTCGTGCATATACCAAGCACAAAATCCGGTTTCACACTTAATCATCAAATAATGCATTTATAGTATGGTTACAAGGCAGGTTTTACACAAGTGAGATCGCCAGCCCCAACACAACTATCTCTGCTGTCTCCATGAAGGGAATCATTGAGATTTGTAGGCGACCTAACGGAGTGACGTTCAGCAGAGCCCACAAACAGACATCGATCATGGACGTCACTATCTAGATGGTTGGTTGGCTGGTTATTGATCCTGCGGCCTATTGGCTGCTGCCCTTTGGCCCACACTAATTAGATGGTTGGTTGGTTATTGATCCAGCGGACTACTACTGCTGCCCTTTGGCCCACACTATTTAGATGGTTGGTTGGTTATTGATCCAGCGGACTACTACTGCACCCCTTTTGCCCACACTATTTAGATCAATGCTCTTCAACGTTTGTTTACCTGGCGTCAAGTTTTATAACTTTCGTGGCTTGGAAACTCCGCAATCGCCTACCGAGTCTGTGTATTTCATATGTTTTCAATCAGCATGTAGTATGCTTTTAGCAGAACGTCGCTCCCATCACTGCCCGTCTGAAAACAACTCAATGGCTTGCCAAATCTCCAGTCTGCCCCAGAGTCTACCCCAAACATTTCTTAACATCATGCTGTCATCGCTCTCTCAGGACCACAGTGCTCATTGATGTGGCCAAAGTATTTCAACTTTCTGTTAATAATACAATTTATGAACCAGTCCTCTATGCACAACTCTTTTCGAATGTCTGCATTTTTATTTTCGCTTTTCGGTATTCTGAGGACCTTTCCATAACATTGCGGCTCGAAGGATTCGAGGTTTGAGTAACTATCCATATTTCTCATCCGTATGCTGCAACAGAAAAAACACAGATTCTCAAAACTTGCACTTTTGCTGGTTTACTGGTATTCTACGATAGGAGACCAGGTTTACCAAGAGTCATAGCGGTTTTCGACGGAATAGATCTACCATATATTTTAATTTTTTTTGTTTTGCGTTTGCCTTATTTGTCTATTCCCCAAGGCGGTGTGCGTTGCACTGTGGTTGTTATTTTGCGCCTGTCGGCCCAGTGCATGCGACTTCAGCACGCATTTTATGTAAGGGTCTGCTTCCTCCTGCATTCTCTAAGGGTTTGCTTCCCCGGGGTAACGGCCGGTGCTGTGATGGGGATCAAACCCAGCACCTTTGGGTCGTGAGCCGTGCCTCTTAACCACTAGGCCACGCCGTCCCCCTACTATAGATATGATATTCTCGTTACGACAGCTGCAAGAGAAATGCAGATAACTAATGCAACCTTCGCACATTGCCTTCATAGATCACACGAAGCCATTTGACTTGGTCAGTCGTATGGGTCTGTTCGATGCGCTCAGGAGGATTGGTTGCCCATGGATTCTTCTAAGCATTATCGAGTCGTTCCACACTGACATGAAAGGCACCATCACCTTTAACGGTACGTCCTCAGAGGAGTTGGTAATCAGGTGCGCAGTAAAATAAGGATGTGTACTTGCTCCAACACTCTTTGGAATATATTTCTCCCTTTTTTTGAAGTATGTGTTCGTGACTAGGAAGGTGGTATCTTCATTCATTCTCAGACTATTGGTGGCCTCTTCAATTCCCAAAGGCTGAAAAATAAGACCAAAATAAATTAGGGTGCAGATGAGAGAACTGCTCTTTGCGGATGATGCCACAATTACGACTCACTCAGAGGAGGAACTGCAAACCTTACTATCTACATTTTCGAATGCCTGTTGTGAGTTCGGGTTAACAATCGAAAACGAAAACACAAGTTTTGGTCCAGGGTGCAAACAAACCACCAGTAATCTCCATTGAATAGGAGGCTTTCGATTCAGTAAATCATTTTACGTTTATGGGATCCTCAGTCAATAATAAACTATCCCTGGACGAAGAGATCAATATCAGGATAGGAAAGGCAGCAACAACAATGATTAGATTTACAAAATTGGTCTGGGAGAACTAGAAGCTCACTGTTAAAACAAAAACACTTATTAACCAAGCCCGTGTCCTGAACACTCTTCTTTGCGGTTGTGAGACATGGTCTACCTACATGCACCAAGAGAGGCGGCTAAATAGCTATCACATCAGGTCTACCTACATGCACCAGGAGAGGCGGCTAAATAGCTATCACATCAGGTGCCTGTGCAGAATCCTGGGGGTTGGGTGGCAATACAAGATAACCAACACAGAGTTGCTGGACAGAACAGGCACTGTCACAATCTTTTCCATGCTTAGTGATCGAAGGTTCCGATGGCTGGGACACATTCAAGGGATGTGTGATGGCAGAATACCGAAATATCTTCTCGATGAGGAATTACAGTTGGGTAAAAAGTTTCGGGGCTGGCCACTACTGTGGTGCAAGGATGTATGTAAGCGGAATATGAATGATGCGGGAATCTATTTGGAATCATGGGAACAGGACGCCATGGATCGTGCTACATGGACGGGCAGGATTAAGCATGGAATACAGACAAAGGAGATACTGATTGCTGATAGGCTAAGGACTCAGCGTCTGAGAAGACATGCCACACCATGCGATGTTACAAACGGTCCTGACTTTCCTTGCACACACTGTGGACGACGCTTCTCTGTCCGGATTGGTCTTACGAGTCGCATTCGTTATCGCTTTAGACTGCAGCTGCTTATATTTTTCTCAAAGCACAATTACTATCGTCTGATAAAACGGAAGATCCAGTGACGACAGTTTCCTGAGGTTATGTTTTTAATACATCATGTCATTATTCTTCTGCCGCCCACCTGTAAGCTAAGATCTCCCTCTAGTTGGTGGCACCACCCAGGTGGAATAGCACTGATTTGTATGATTATCCATTTGGCTACCATGGGAGAGTCAACGTTACTCCCACCTTTTAACTGCGCGTGGTTGCATTTCCTGACTTTGAGATTCCAGGCACTGGGTTGAAATCAAATTGTTTGAACACTGGGTGACAGCCGTAACATTGACTGGAACTTAAGATACATAACTTGAGAGCTGCCGTCATTGAAAAGAGATGTAAATCAAATGTTTTAACAACTCACACCAGACATCAGCGGATGCTCTTGGCCTGTTTTATCATACATGCTGACATATAGAAGAATATTCAGGCCGTACATGTCAAGCAACAAAAACAACAACTAAACTACCGTTAGCACTAAAAGTGTCTGGCCAGGGACAGTAGGTAGGATAGATCATCAATGTCCTCATTTAGCTATTCACTTAAAAATGCTGGACTATAGGTACAAAACTGTACGTGGTTTATCATATCCATTTTGTAGGTAAACCTGAATCAGTGTGTTTCCTGTTCCTTTTTAGAAGCAATTGTTGTACAAGGTGTGGATGCCAGTCTCGTGAATTATTTACTAAAGCCGCCTGTCTCGACCTACACGAAAGGAAACACTGACTCATATGTGCTTCTTCTTCTTATTATTCTTCTTATCCTATTTCTTCTTCTTCTTCTATTTCTTATTCTTCTGCCTCCTCTTCTTCTTTTTCTTCTTCCTCTTCTTTTTCCTCTTCTTCTTCTTTATTCTTCTTCTTCTCTTTCTTCTTATTGTTTTGTTCTTCTACTTTGATTCGAAAAAAGTGATACTTTGCTTCTAGCCCGATGAGGTTCATGAAGGAGACGATGCGTTTCAGATCTTCTCCGGTCCCCCACAGCTTTTCTAGCATGGTCTCTTCCCCGGGCCAGACTGCATCTCTTTGATCTGCATAGGCAAGGCAGTCCTGCTGAATACAAGTATGTTCTGTTGTGTGCTTGGCTGCTCCGCTATCGCATGTGGCGGTGTCTTTAAGACCCATTCTGTTGAGGATGTTCCTTTTGCAATGTCCCGTTCTGAATTTTAATATCATTGTCTGCCCAAATCGGCCAAGTTTATCTCTGCTGTAATTGTATGGCGTGTATTCTTGGTGCTGCCCACCCCATTTCGTCTTCATTGATCGTTTTATGGGTGTCTTTTTTTTGTATAACTGTCGATGGGGAGGTTGTGCATCGCCACTTCCGGCTCTTGCCAGCTCATCTGTCTTCTCGTTTTCAAAGGATCCCGCCGTGGGACTTAAGGATTAGATCTGTTTTTTGGGGAATGGCAACCCGTTGTTGCATTTTATTTTGCGTGAAATGTTATCCTGTTTGGATATTGAGATAACTTGAAGTAAGCTCCTGCGTCTTCTGGGATTACTGTTGGCCTTGTAGTTGTGTTATGGCTGCATGTATGTTCATACGAATCTGACTTACTGCATGTATGTCTAGCTGATACGAATGTGAGTTACTGCATGTATGTACAGCTGATACGAATCTGAGTTCCTGCATGCATCTACTCTACAGCTGATACGAATGTCAGTTACTGCATGTATGTACAGCTGATACGAATCTGAGTTACTGCATGCATCTACTCTACAGCTGATACGAATGTGAGTTACTGCATGCATCTACTCTACAGCTGATACGAATGTCAGTTACTGCATGCATGTACTTTACAGCTGATACGAATGTGAGTTACTGCATGCATCTACTCTACAGCTGATACGAATGGGAGTTACTGCATATATCTACAGCTGATACGAATGTGAGTTACTGCATGTATGTACAGCTGATACGAATCTGAGTTACTGCATGCATCTACTCTACAGCTGATACGAATCTGAGTTACTGCATGCATCTACTTTACAGCTGATACGAATGTGAGTTACTGCATATATCTACAGCTGATACGAATATGAGTTACTGCATGTATCTACTCTACAGCCGATACGAATATGAGTTACTGCATGTATCTACGAAATACAATAGCATTATAAATGACACGAATAATTCAAAATCGGATGTTTCCGGCCGAATAAAGCAGATATCGCAGCCTCACTGTAAACTACAACGTCACAAGGTCCCTTTCAGAATAAGAAATCGATTCACTTGACTTTGTTCTTTATTTGAATCACCCATTCCTGAAGTTCTTGTTTGCTTGCTGTCAGCAGAACTGTAATTAGCGTAGCTGATTTTATTTATTGGTGCTCCACCGATAATAAGTCGTAGCATTTCCTCAATCTGTTGACACATGTGTCCTGTGTAAATGTTGAGCAGATAAGGAGACAGTATGCATCAATGTCGCCTGTTGGATTCTTCTCTTAACATATATACATGGTGAGTAAAGCCTGTCAGATCTTACAGTTGCAGTTTTCTCACAGTAAAGGTTACTGCTTATCCTTGTGTCTTTTCCAGACATATAACTAATTTCTCATGATGGATTACGTCAAAGACTTTTATCAGAAAGTACAATATTGATAGTTGATCATCAGTTAAACAAAGATTTGACACATTATTTCTGAGCTG
Source organism: Ariolimax columbianus (assembly GCA_036924085.1). Taxonomy (NCBI): domain Eukaryota; kingdom Metazoa; phylum Mollusca; class Gastropoda; order Stylommatophora; family Arionidae; genus Ariolimax; species Ariolimax columbianus. Next base: position 11,947,737 of record JAVGWX010000019.1, on the reverse strand, counting down.
GGCGTTTGAGCAGTAGATTAATTAGCAAAGGCTTGGCTGTTCACAGTACACGTCCGTGTTTGTGTAATACCCTGCCTGAAAACATTGCAGTGTGCCCACCTGTAAATGGGTACAATATCCTTTTCACGAAGAACGATGTAGAAGAAAAAGTATAATAAGAAGTAGAAGGTGAAGACGAACAACAAGAAAAAAAAGCAAGATAAAACAATAAAGTATGCCATGGCGGGACAGACAGAAGGAAGTGGGGAAATGAAAGAAGGTGGAGATTATAAAGGAGACTACGGCAAACCAATTATGACTTAACTTAACATAATTTAACGTCTTTGTTGTGGTTTACAATACTCTGTAGAGTCTGAAAATAACCTGTTTCTTTTACTTCACCTGAACTAAAAACTATGTCTTTCAATCTATTCATAAATGTATTAATTGACACTACCACTACAATTTTCTGTGGCGAAGCATTCAAAGCATTCACCAATCTCTGACTAAAAAACATATTTCCTAGTCTCTAACATGGACGCAAAGCATGACGATAAAGAGTTCAAAAGAAAGAGGTATAATGTACAACCTTTTCGAGGAACGAAAACAATACTATCCTACCAGCAGCAGAAACACAAATGTTAACTGTGACCCACCTAGACAATCTTACATTTTAAGAGGTATATTAGAGCTTAAGAGCGGTAAAGCAGAAGACTCGGATGGATTGGCAGCAGAAGCCATTCTAGCAGATACATGGAAGTCCACAAATGAACTAAACCAACTGTTCAAGGCGATTTAAAAAAAAAAGAAATTGCTACTGAAGAGGAAGTAATCAAACAACAAGTAGATTTCATGCCTATAAGCAAATTGCTTAGACTGTGATTAGGTTATTGATAGTATAGACCGCATCATTTTATGGCTACTACTGAGACACTACGGATTACCCGAGAGTTAATATCATTCATACAGCGTATACACAAAAACGCAGTTTGTAGAGTGGTATATACATTCGTATTGACCGACAGTTTTGAAGTTCAAACGTGGCAGTGTGTGGGGAGGATATCTATTATCACCACTCGTGTTCCTTATAATGACAGACTGAATTATGAAGATGACAACGCCAGAGAAAAGCAGGGGTACAATAGTCATTATGGCCACAGTTAGGGCATCTAGACTATGTAAACGAATTGGAACTGCTGTTTCACTGGCATAAACAGATGCAAGAAAAACTACATTAGATGAAGGTGCATCCAGCCAAACTGGAACGTAATACCTTGGACAACAAATGTTGACTTTTTGTGCGTATCTGAGATTAGATAAGTTATCGTTGTGTTATGTGGGCTGTTAATAATGGACATGGCCATTAAAAGACCAGATTAGCTCTAGTTTAAAAAAGAATTAATATATCAAACAAGTTTTACACAATTACATAAACATACCATGTGATAATAATGCTCATAAAGCGATGCCTTTTTGCATGTCGCTTGTAATGTGTTTCTGGCGTATCTCTCACAAGTGCCTAACAACAGTCTGCTAGCATTGTTGCAATCCATATCGGTTTTTTTCGAGATAAGTAATGTCCTGGTGAAATCGCCCCCCCCCCCCCATGCTCGTCACTGACAGCGCCCCAGTCAGCAGAGAAGTCCACATGCAAGTTGAGAAAGTCAAATTTCAAGAACATATTGAACCTTAGTCTTTGGTAGAGCTGCAACATGGCTTATTCAAGCTGCTGGTAATTGTCAGACTTTTTTTTTTCTAGAAAGTGGGTGGCCTTTTGCTGGGAAGCATTCCAAGCTCAATCTTATCACCTGTGAGGATTTCGTGAAATCGTTTATCTAGGAAGAGCTGACGTATCTGTGGAGACAAATACACCTCCTTTGATTTTGTTCTCACACAGTCTTGGACATGTATTCCTATAATGTGTACACATTCTTCCCAACTGTTATCCATGGCTTTTACACAATGCACCATTAGTTCACGATTGATGTGGAAAGGAGGAGGCCGTGTGGGATTCTAGAAGTGGTTCCTTAAGTACACTAATATCCTCCCTGTCCAAGTGATTCTCACTGAGGCCGCTCCCTTTTCTTGAAGTGAGAAGTCCCGACACGGCTCTCAAACAGACAGAGGAAACAGTAATACTTGGTGCAACCATGACGTAGGCACATCAAGTTGGCAGTGACTGTCAGGACACCACATAAATGCCACTTAAACTTGGTGCAACCATGACGTAGGAACATCAAGTTGGCAGTAACTGTCAGGACACCACACAAATGCCACTTAAACTTGGTGCAACCATGACGTGGCCACATCAAGTTGGAAGTGACTGTCAGGACACGACATAAATGCCACTTAAACTTGGTGCAACCATGACGTAGGCCCATCAAGTTGGCAGTGACTGTCAGGACACCACATAAATGCCACTTAAACTTGGTGCAACCATGACGTAGGCACATCAAGTTGGCAGTGGCTGTCAGGACACCACACAAATGCCACTTAAACTTGGTGCAACCATGACGTGGCCACATCAAGTTGGCAGTGACTGTCAGGACACCACATAAATGCCACTTAAACTTGGTGCAACCATGACGTAGGCACATCAAGTTGGCAGTGACTGTCAGGACACCACATAAATGCCACTTAAACTTGGTGCAACCATGACGTAGCCACATCAAGTTGGCAGTGACTGTCAGGACACCACATAAATGCCACTTATACTTGGTGCAACCATGACGTAGGCACTTCAAGTTGGCTGTGACTGTCAGGACACCACATAAATGGCACTTAAACTTGGTGCAACCATGACGTAGCCACATCAAGTTGGCAGTGACTGTCAGGACACCACATAAATGCCACTTATACTTGGTGCAACCATGACGTAGGCACATCAAGTTGGCAGTGACTGTCAGGACACCACATAAATGGCACTTAAACTTGGTGCAACCATAACGAAGCCACATCAAGTTGGCAGTGACTGTCAGGACACCACATAAATGGCACTTACACCTGGTGCAACCATAACGTAGCCACATCAAGTTGGCAGTGACTGTCAGGACACCACATAAATGCCACTTATACTTGGTGCAACCATGACGTAGGCACTTCAAGTTGGCAGTGACTGTCAGGACACCACATAAATGCCACTTAAACTTGGTGCAACCATGACGTAGCCACATCAAGTTGGCAGTGACTGTCAGGACACCACATAAATGCCACTTATACTTGTCATAGTTGATGTGGACTGCATAACCGATTGGAACAGTCGGCAATACGTTACCATTACGGAGCAGCACAGCTTTTAAGCTCAACTTGGACGAAACAATGAAAAGTCTCCAGTCGTCATCTGTGAAGTTTTAGTGCTGCCATCAGACCCACTATATCAACGCAAGCAATGAGCTTTTTTGACATTTTGAAATATGCAATTATATTGTTTGACGAACACGAAGCACATATAAATGCACAATCTCTTCTAGAATATGATATTGCTACAAGACAACACAAAAAAGAAGGGCTGGGCCATTTGCGTCGGAAATGTGAAACCACTGACCTACTGAAACCCCCCCCCCCCTTCCCCATCCCACCAAATCGCAAAAAACTGAAGCTAATTCGTTTTGAAGTTCAAAATTATGATCATCATTTCCAAATTTGTTCACGAATAGCTAGCTTCTTTTGTCTCGGATACATATTTGATGTCCAGTGATATTAACATAATACTCATAATACGCATAAGACAGTGCTACGCATCCACTGCAGACTATGAAGATTGTGAAATAGACGCATTCTAGAATCAACGTCATGGTCTGATAACCGAAACCCTAAAGAAGGACATACTGGTAGTTCAGTGGGATTGGAACTTACAAATTGGAGAAGATGCAGTAAATGACTAAAACTAGAATGTGCACGATACAATAAGCTGTTGGTGGCAAACACTAAAACAAAGTATGTGCGACGGAAATCTGGCCGAACTTATGGAGAAAATCGATGGTTATACCGTTACCTAAGTCTGAGAACCTAAAGCTGTGCCAAGATTACATAAAAATTAGCCCCATCAGCCACCCTAGCATGGTCATTCTTAGAATAATCCTCGACAGATTGAGACCCCAAGCGGAATACATTATTGCCAATGAGTAGGCAGAGATTAGACAAGGAAGAAGCATTACCAAACAGATCTTTAATTTAATATTGATAAGCGAGAAATACCAGGAATATCAGCAAAAATTGTATCATGTGTTTGTTGATTTCAAGATGGCGTTCGATAGAGTATGGTATAACGTGATGTGTTCAACCCTGAAGAGTTATAAAATCAACGGAAATATTATACAGGTCCTTGAATACCTGTATGACAAGGAAACCATCGCAGTTCTTGTGAAAGGGAGGTGAAGAGAGTGGTTTGACATATCGGTCGGTCTGAGACAGGGTTGTACACTCTCCTCAACACTTTTCAACATATTCCTTGATTGATTTATTATTGAGGCCCTTGGAGATCATGTTGGAACTGTCAAGGTAAGAGTCAGAACGGTTACTAACCTTCATTTTGCAGATGTCATCAACGTGTTGGCGGGAACAGCAATGGAACACAAGAAGTAGGTCAAAAGGCTCTTTATTATGGAATGGCGAATAACTCTGCAAAGACACTATTAATGACCAACAACGCCGAGGCCTTCAACAATCGGGTAAAAGCTAATGGCCAGGAACTCGAAACCTTTTTAAATATCTAGGCTCGATTGTCAAGGATGAAGGATCGAAATCGAAGGTGTATGCCAGAATAACAAAGACAATAGCGGCGCTTGCACGGATTGACAGAATCTGACAAGACAAACGGCTAACCTAATGCATGAAGAACATATTAGCTGGTCGTTTCAATATTCCTCACTGGATGTGAGTCATCGACAATTAAAGCTGAAATAGGAGTCGGCGTGGATTAGTGGTTAGATGACACGGTTCACAACCCGAAGGTGCTGGGTTCAATCCCAATCACAGCACCCGCCGTTATCCCGGGAAGCAAACCCTTAGAATATGTAGGGGGAAACAGACCTATTACATAAAATGCATGCTGAAGTCGGATGCACTGGGCCGACAGGCGGAAAATAAAAACCGCAGTGCCTTGGGGAGTAGAGAAATAAGGCGAAAGCAAAATTTTAAAAAATTTAAAAGAGGAGCTGACCTTCAGCGAAGGATACAGGCTTGCAGATGAGATGTTTCCGAAAACTTCTAAGCGACACATACAAAGACCGAGTTACAAATGAGGAAATACGAGACAGAATTCAAACAGCAAAAGGGCAAGTCAGAAACTCGCTTGGTACAACCACATTTCGAGATCAAAAGGGCTTGTAAATACGATCCTGCACTGAAAGGGGCAAGGCGGACGACGAAGAGTTCGTCTTAAACAGAGATGCGAGGACAAGATACAAGAATGAGCCAATCTCTGACCAGAGACGGCATAGGCAGCGGCCGCTGACAGAGAGGACTGTCATGGGGTTGTAGGGGTGTCTTTAGATGTGCCCTAACGACCTCATCTGTTTCGGGATGACTTGACTTGTCATTAACATGAAGAATACCAAACTGCTCAAAAACATCATCTTAAGTCATGCTTGGACAGCTCCATTGATACTCTAGGGCTAGAATTGGTCGTAAGGCCTCGAATTGGTTATAAGGGCTAGAATTTGTTATAAGGGCTAGAATTTGTTTTAAGGGCTAGAACTGGTTATGCGAACTAGAATTGGTTATAATGGGTTAGCTTTGGTTATAAGGGCTAAAATTTGTTATACGGGCTAGAACTGGTTATAAGGGCTAGAATTGGTTATAAGGGCTAGAACTGGTTATAAGGGCTAGAATTGGTTATACGGGCTAGTATTTGTTATTAGGTCTAGAATTGGTTATAATGGCTAGAATTGGTTATAAGAGCTAGAATTGGAAAGGCACGGAATACTTCCTGTTACTGTATAATTTATGGGAATTCTAGGAAATAAAGACTAATTCCAAGTTAAGATTATATCATTCCAATGACAAGGCCTTTACTGAACAAATCTTTTAGATCAACAAAGGCAATGCAGAGGAAACTCCAGTCGTTCATCAATAAATGTATACGAAAGATAAAAGGTGAAGGCTAGCAAGACATGGTTTAATGAAGGAAGGCCTGGGGAACAAGGATGAAATAACATCCGGTGGAGGAGCACATCCATCTTAGGAAATGCGGTTGGATAGGACACACGCTACGGAAATCACCATTAAGCGTGGCTAGACATGTCCTGACATGGAATCTACAGAGAATGATGAAGAATAGTTGTCTTAGAAATCCCTGTAGAATAGACTGTGAAAATGAACGTTCCCTGTTCAACTAGAGAGAGAGAGAGACATAAAGGTCAGTACAAGAACGAGCTATCTGGAGGAATGTAGTAAATAGCTTTTTCTCAGAAAGAAGCGACGGCATTGATTATTCATTGGTGTCTGAGATGTAAAATAAAGACATGTACCTAATAAAGACATGTACCTAATAAAGATATGTACCTAATAAAGATATGTCAGCGCTAAAACAACCAGATACACGGTAACAGTACCAGGTAGCAGTAAAGAATACGTATGAAAACTTACAATCAGAGGACAAGGAAGGAAAGACAGAGGGGAGAATAAATGCTAAATGGGAACGTTTAAAAACAAGATAAAGAGCTTACCGTTACCAGTACCAGATAAAGAACTTAAGAAAAACAAAAAATGTATGACAGATAACATCTTAACTAAAATGGCAGATATAATAAAGGCTAAAACAATCCTGCCAATTCATCACTACACAAAGAGATACGCACAATGTGCAGGCTGGCCAAATAACAATGGTGGACATAAAAATGCAATGTAATAGAGGACATGGGACTAAAATGAAATACCAGAGAAATGCATTTAGAAATAAAGAAAACAACAAACAAGACACAGGTAACCCAAAGTAGAGGATGCATCCGATTTAAGAATAGCCCCATTTTGATAGATGAGAATGACATATCGAACAGATGGGCGGAATATACAAGAGAACTTTTTGAGGACAGTCGCGGAGCAAACCATCAATATATGATAATGAAGGACCCAGCATTTTCAGACCAGAGGTGGTAGATGTGATAAAAACTATGAGAAAATGGAAAGACAAAAGTGCCAGACTCCATAAAGATAAAAATGATTGAGGCCAAAGAAGAATTTGGTATATATATATATATATATATATATATATATATATATATATATATATATATATATATATATATATATATATATATATACATATACTGATCTGTGTAATGACATATATAAATACTGGATGCATACCAAAAGACCTGAAAATATTTACGTTTGTAATACTCCAGAAAAAACCTCATGCAACAGAATGTTCAGACTTTAGAACAATGTCTAATGGGTCACACATTTAAAAAACTACTCGAGATCATACAAGAATGAATAAGATGCAAAGTAGAGAGGAAAGTTTCAGAAGAGAAATTTAGTTTTCGAAAGTTTAACGGAATAAAGGAAGCAATTTTCTATTTGCGAACTTTGACAGAAAATATATAGAAATACTTAATGACATTTATATTTCCTTTATAGATTACCAGAAGGACTTTGACGGAGTTCAACATGAATAATTTATCAAATGTCTCCAATAAATAGGTCTAGATGGTAAAGGCATACGATTTCTCCGTAATTTGTACTGGGAACAAACTGCTACAGTAAAATCAGGAAAGCTATGCTCTCCAAGTATATATGTAAAAAGAGGAGTGAGACATGGATGTGTATTATCTCCATGTTTTTGTAATATTAACACAAACAGATAGAGGGGCTGTCAGGGCATGGCATTGGAGGAGTGGCAATGGACAACCTAAGATATGCGGATGATTCAGTTTTGATGGCAACAAGTGAGCAGAATTACAAGAGCTTGTGACAAGAATACACACAATAGGTCAAGAGTTTGGATTTGAAATAAACATAAAGAAAACAAAGACTATAATAATTTGGAAAAGTGACAAGAAACCATGAATGCAGATAAAAATAAAAGATCAACTACTTGAACAGGTACCGAGTTGCTCCTATCTAGGTCATATAATAACGGAAGAAGACAGCTGTGAAAAAGAAATCAGAAAGAGAACAGGTATGGCCAAGATGGTATTCGACAACAAGCGACACGTAAATCAGAATTCGAAAATGAGAACTGTCAGGTGTTATGTATACTCGTCACTACCTTATGGGGCAGAAACATGGACAATGAATAATAAGTTAGAAAAGAGTATTGAAGCCTTTGAAATGTAGGTACATATAATATTGGGTCGCAATTTCTTGGAAACAGAAGAAAACGGAAATCAGGGTTAGACAGTTACGTTATTTTGGTCATATAACAAGACATACCTCCTTGTTGAAGACCATACTAGTGGGAGGCAAACGTTCAAGAGGTAGATAACGCTTTAAGTATATGGATAACATCAGGAGATGGATTGGAAAAAGCCTCACAGATTGCACAATTACGGCAAGAGATAGAGTACACTGGAGATCCATTGCAGGTGACCTTCGATGCGGAGATGGCACCTGAACTGAACTGGTATGTAAAGTCTAGTCTTAGTCGCCCCCTTCTTCTTTTCCCCTGAACCTTGCCCTTCAGTACCTTCCCTAGAAGACGTGGCATATTGTGTTCCAGCCAAGCCATTCCTCATTTTGAAAAAAACATCATTTTTAATGTTTTTCTTTATGCGCCTACCTCAGTCAGGAATTTGTCATTGGATCTCCATTCTGTCGAACTCACTGGCACTTTTCTACCGTAGCACCACATTTCAAACACGTCCATGCGTTTTCTGCCATTCTTTACGAGTCATGTTTTAGCGGCATATAATGCTTATCCCATTCCTCGGTTCTATCCTGATATTATTTGAGGTCAGGAATTTCTTGTTTACTCTGAACCGCTTTTCTGCAATTGAATCCTTCTCTTAATTTCCGACTCATTGCTTCGTGCATCCTCTGATGGGTTGCCATAAATATGATAACGCCTGTACTTGTTCGATTAATTCTCAGTTGAGGATTATATATACATATGCCTATGGTGCTTGGCTGTTGTCATACAATCACCCAATCATTTTACTTCAGACTGTGAACATTTGCACATATTGTTAGTGTTTAACGTTTCTGTTCCAAGTAAAGCATATGGCCCTCACTAAAGCTCGTTCCCTGACTTGGAGCCTGCATCCAAGCATTTACTGAAAAGGTTTAAGTTGCAATGGTTTTAACATTATGGGTTTGCTAGTGAAATGCTTCAATGGTCCTATTCTTTTCAATGGATGTAATTCTCAGGTCCACCCATTGCTAAGCTAGCCTCATAATAGACACTGCCGTCGGTGATGGGGGGTTAGAGACTTCATTGTATTAGGTATCACACCGGAAGAGTGAGACCAGTCCTCGAGTATGGCATTGCGGCATGGACAACAGCAGCAATGGCGAACTTCGACAAAATTAGCAAACTTCAAAACCAAGCCATGAGAGTTATAACAGGGGGCATGAAGTCAACGCCAATTGTAGCACTTGAAAATATTACAAAACTGCAACCCATGACCGACAGACGAGACTGCAGAGCCCAGCTGCAGTCAGAGAAACTCCGAAGACTGACTGACCATCCAATGCACCAGAGACTAAAAAATTTCGGAAACGGGAAACGTAAGCGGAGAAACATTTCAGAAATAGCCAAAGCAAAGATGCACGAAGAGCCCATGAACGCACTAACAACACCAATTCCCATCCCTACTGTACGAAAACCTATCTGGAGGCAGGATACATTTCCAGAGGTGGTAGAAAATGTACCAGGTATTGGAAACAAAAAATTGCCAGACTGAGAAAAGAAAGAAGAGATACTACCATGAGCTACGTATCGAAAAACTACCCAAGCATGGATTGGACCCATGCATACACCGACGGCTCTGTAACAAACACTACACAGAACGAAGGGGCAGGAGCATTTATGAACCTACTAAATGGCAGAAAAATAACACTGTCATTCGCTACTGGAAAATACACAAGCAATTTCAGAGCGGAGGCAGAGGCACTGAGGGCGGCAGTGGAAGAAATGGTGACAGGCAAAAGGAATGAAAGCCATATAGTCCTGCTTCCAGATGCTCTGGCCGAAGGCATAGCACTGAAAAGCCAGAAAAATACTGAACTTAATGATTTAAGAGCAGTACTCTGTCAACTATGCAAAGAGTCCGCACCAAAAAGGGTAGTGGTACAGTGGGTTCCATCATACTGCAACATCCAAGGCAACGAGGAGGCAGACAGACTGGCAAAAGAAGGTGCAAGACTACCACAACCAGAACTAGTATGACATACGAAGAGTCAAAACGGCTTATTAAAGCCAGATACATGACCAAATGGGAAACCGAACACACTGGGTACACTAAAAACCATGCCCATTACCAGTTGAAAAGAAAAGAGCAGGTCGTGGTCTTCAGACTTCGCACTGGCCACAAAGACTGAGGTACCACCTATTCAACAAATTGAAGATAGGTGGCACTGATGAATGTCCGTGTGGTACCGGTAAAATGACCGCTGAACCTTTGCTTTCAAAACTGCCCGACATACGAGGATCAGAGAGAGCAGATATGGCCATCGTCAGTGGCAACACTAGACAAGCTCTATGACAGTGTCGATAGCCTTAGGATGACGGCTGCTTTTTTCGTAAAAAATTAAGGTTGATGTCTGACTGCGTACGATGAAGAAGAAGAAGAAGTATTAGGTATCAGCTTTGTATGAGGTGTGGACACCTTTACAATTAGGTCAACTAGAACAAATCGATAATGGGAAGCGAACCTGGTACCTTTGACATGGAAAGCGAGAACTCTTCCATTCTGCTACTCCCCCGCTATTGGCCCACACATACACCACAGAAAAACTCAGCCCAAATTGTAACCAGCAAGCAACCACATCCGCCAACACAGACCATGAGTGTCAGACGCTGTTTATATTATTGCCAGTTCAAGACTTCCGTTTACTGTAATCGTCCATCTCAATTAAATAATCGAATAGGCAGTGAAAATGTAATTAAACAGATCAAATCATGGAATCCTTGATGGTTTTTAGATAGCAACGACTAGAACAAGAATTGACAATTGGGGTCGGAATGAGGAATAACAAAGAAAAGTGAAGTCGTGATGCTGCACGATCTTGTTCGTCGTGCTGTTATTTCTTATTTTATTTTTGCTTAAATACTTGTTGTCTATTGAAGTTTAGGAAATACTGTATAACCTTTCGTGTGTGTATGTTGTTGTTTTTCAAGCCACTCGCACCAACTCAATTTATTTACTAAGCACGTTTTTTTTAAGAGGCGGCTTACCGTAGCTCTTTTTTGTATTCCGAGGGGTGCAAGGCGGTGACACGGGCTAGTCCTGGTTTATATATATATATATATATATATATATATATATATATATATATATATATATATATATAGATATATATAGATATATATATAGATAGTTACATATCATTATATTCGGCGTCAGTCCGGCAGATGTGCTGTAAGCCAACACTATTAGGTTTGCGTTTCGCTATTTTGCAACTCTGTACAGATGCGGGCATAGGTCTTTGGTCACTCCATCTCGCATGCATAGGTGGGCGAACCCGAATACATGTTCAGGCATATGGCCAGCAAAATATTGTTATCTGTTACCAGGCATACACCACATGTTCAGACCAACTATGTTGCGTGATACGGCTGTTTCCACAACGTGTCGACACAAGGTTTGATGTTGACTATCTTTGTTTCTGATCTTATCTATAGCTCTCTGAGTGAGTGAGCTTCTCGGCATCAGTTTTGTACAAGTTCTACACTTTACATCCGTAAATCATTGCTGGGAAAACAAGGGAAATGAAAATGTGTGCTCCTGCCGTATTGGAGTGTTGGCTTGATGGAGTTACTTGTTGTGGTAAATTCTGTGGTTGGCATTTATTTCTTGTTCTAGGTAGGTATAGAAGTTAGCATCCTGGAAGGTGTCCTCTTCTAGCTTGATGCCCTACTTTGGGTAGTAAGGATTTTTGGGACATTCCATTTTACTTTTATTTATCTTTAGACCAGCAGCTCTGCCGACCCAATTAATGTCGTTCAAGGCTTCCTCAAATGTTGTACTGATGAACACGAGGTCATCTACAAATCGTAAACGAGTGAGCCACTCGCCAGCAAATGTACACCTCTGTTGATTAAATGTAATTGTTGGAAAATGCCTTCTAGAGCCTCTGTAAATAGCTTGAGGGAGATGGTATTTCTCTGTCGGACTCCTCCTGCAATCGAAACAAATAATGAAGGATGTTATAGCGTGACTGTATTATTTAATTTCCTCAATCAGCTTCATATATATATATTTCTTTTTAAGCTAATAGCAATTGCCTAAACCAGACGTTCTTTAGGAGTTCCTTGGTCTGGTAGAATTCAGATGCCACAACTAAACACGATTTTGATTTTATACATTGATTTTGTGTCTACGCTTATGCATCCTTTTCGTCTATTGCAATAGATTCCGGAATAATTTTTGGACATTCTAATATCGAATTTCCATCGTTTGAAGTACAAGTTTATCAGGAATACGCAATATCGGATAAACAAGGCACATAGTGTAGAATAACATGTTGTTTATATTCTATGGCACATGTTCCAAACATATTTTGCAAACATTATTTGATGAAGTTAATATGTCTGTTTGTCTGCATGCATGTCTGTGTGTCTTGGTACTTGAGCATATTTAATGGGATCTGTGTAATATGGTTTTCTCTAACAACTGTGACAAAACTATATTTATTTTAATTTGTTTTATCTTGCGTCTTATTTTCTGTCTATGTATCAAGTCATTTATTCATTTATCTTTTCGTCTAAGCGTTATCAATTTATCCATCCGCACAATAGAACATCAGTTCATCCTTTCATCTTCCCTATACATTCGTACTTCCATTCGTCTTGACATTTCTGTCCATTCGCATTTATATCCAACAATCCATCCTTCTAATCAACAATCCCTTTGCATGCACACAATTAATCCATGCATCGTTCTATATATTCATCCTTCTATTCAATTGTTCATTCATCCATTCGTCCGCACTTATTTATGTCTCTACACAGTGATTTTCCCCGATATTTTCGGGTATGACAAATTTGAGAACATGCTCTCTGCCACACTAAGAGCATGTTTGAAGGTGCGACTAGCAATGTACACCCTACGCATTCCACTGAACGAAAGCCATCTCAATTTAGAGTTGCCATCTGTTTTTGCAAAAAAAGGTATAGAAACAATTAATGACAGAAAACAGGAAAAGTATAATTCATTTTCCGTAGATCGAAGGATGATTGTTTATATGTGTCACTATATATCAATAAATATGTATGCAAATAATCAAATTATACGTCTGTCCATCTACATAAATGATCAATACATATATTCAACTATCGTTCATCCATCCATCCAACCATCCATACATCCATCCATTAATCCATTCATCCATTAATTAATAGGCACTGTGATGTAATGCGCTACTACTGAACTCTGATGAAGCTAAAAATGAACCGAAAACACAGAGAAATAAGCAGAAAAATGTATATTGTTAAAAGACATGTTATGCAAGGATTATTTCTGAATGTAAGTAACTGGTTGTATACAGACTCTGCAGGGTGTTCTAAACCAGTATAAAAACGTTAAGTTAAGTTAAGTTAAGTTAAGTTAAGGTGGTGTCTCTTAGAGTTGCACAACACATATCTAGAACTGCGGAGGTGGAATATCTTAAATCATTCTGTACAAACAACAGTGCTACGACGGGAAGTTATTAGGATACCGTTTTCTAGAAGAATGTTAAAAGTCCCTTTAAGGAATATAATAAATGATGAATTAGGATGAGCTGGGTTAATCCACTGCCCAAAGTGATAAAAGAAGGGATTTCCAACTTTTTCTACTGGGATACTTTTTGGTTCACGAAGTTCCATCTGTGCCACAAATCAAGGTTACCGTTATAAAATAAAATAATCATTACTGCTGTAGGTGTGTGATATGTTAGCGATCTCTTCTCCATCTCCGCTTTCACTACCTAGACTGAAGCGGTACCAATTTAAGGCTGGATCGACCCGGCAGACGTTGCGGTCTGAAAAAAAAAACAGCTCGCTAACCACTTCGCTACGCTACACTTTTGTAAAAGCACTTTAAAACATGTACCATTGATTTATATCAGACATCGTCGTAAGGTAGAAGAGAAGCGGCTATTGCAAATAACAATTGCTAAGATCCATGGGAATAATTATTATAAGGGCGAAATAAATGTCAATTACTTCATCAGCAGTAGCGCAGTGTACAGCCTATGGTTTTAATTTACATCCAATTAATTAATTAAGCAAAGGAGATCCGCGTATCTGGTCTCTAATACATGTAGCGTAACCACTTTGTAGCCTAACCACTTTGTAGTCTAACCATTTAATAGTCTAACCATTTGGTCGCCTAAACACCTGGTCGCCTAACCACCCGGAAGCTTAATCACCTGGAAGCCTAACCACTTGGTAATCAACCACGTGAAGACTAACCATCTAGTAGACTAACCATTTGGTAGTCTAACCACATTGCAGCTCAGGCCACTTGGAAGTCAACTATCAGGCAACCTAACTACTTTGTCGTCTAGCCACTAGATAGCTCAATCACTTTGTAGATTAACCACTTGGCAGTCTAAGCATTTGGCAGTCTAATCACTTGGTAGCCTAACCACTTGGTAACCTAACTACTTCGTAGCATAACCACTTGGTAGTCTAAGCATTTGGCACTCTAATCACTTGGTAGCCTAACCACTTAGAACGCCTAACCACTTGGTAGCCTAAATAATTGGTAGCCTAACCATTTGGTAGTTTACTCACTTCATCGCCTAACCACTTGACAGTCGAACTACTTGGTTGCCTAACCACTTGGCAGTCTAACCTCTTGGAGCACATTTCTGTCGTAACATTGTGGATTTGATTCACATCATCGGCACGCTCCACTCTACTGACCTGTAAACGGGAAACTAACCTACAGTTGAGGAAAACAACGCGGAGAGTAAGGGAGCGAACAGAGATCTAGTACAATGAACTGAATAAAGTTCATCCCGAAATTCAGTGACTGTTGTGAAATCATTTTCATCTTCGAACTTTCTCATCATTCAAACAAATTCATTTCATGTTTGAAACTGAAACATATTGCATATATGAAACAATTCTTTGTCATGTGTGAAACTGAAACAAATAAATATAATGTATGAAACTGAAACACATAATCTATTGCATGTGCATTCTCAAACATAAACCACGCTTGTCATGAGGGTCTGTTCGTTGATCTAAGGGCAATAATGAGGTCAACATATATAGTTCTAAGACAGCATGAGGGCATGATGAATGGCTCTTTCTCGGTGAATCTCAGCTGTGGAATATACACTGTAGTAATAGTAAGTTTAGTTTTACATATACAATTTTGACAGAAACAATTTAAAACATCGTTTACTACTTCACGTGTTAGTCTCGAGAGAACGAGTTTTCCCGTTGATTGGGTTATTGCTATCCTTCTCGGGTATTGCTTCACCACAGTCACGTTAGCCAGTCTAGAGCTGGTGTTGAAGTCTGATTACGTCCCGCCATTGTCCTCTGTTAGTCAGTCCAGATCTGGTTTTGAAGTCGTCTGATCAAATCACGCTACTGTCCTCTGTTAGTCAGCCCTAAGACTGGTGTTGAAGTCGTCTGATCATGTGACGCCGTTGTGTTCTGTTAGTCTGAAGACGTGTTGAAGTCGTCTGATCATGTCACGCCACTGTCCTCTGTTAGTCAGCCAGAAGACTGGTGTTGAATTCCTCTGTTAGTAAGCCCGAAAACTTGTATTGAAGTCCTCTGTTAGTCAGCGCAAAAACTTGCATTGAAGTCCTCTGCTAGTCAGCCCGAAGACGTAAATTGAAGTCGTCTGATTATGTCACGCCACTGTCCTCTGTTAGTTAGCCCGAAGACTGGAGTTGAAGTCCGTTGTTCTTGGCATCTATCGTCAGACCAACACAGCTCTGCACACCGATGTTCTTGGACGTATGTGTAATGTACTTGTTTCTGGAACGCGAATCTTCCTAATCCGTCATAAATCATATTGTGACAAACAAAAACGAATCTACCTGTATCTGTATTATTTATGATGCGCTGTATGTCTGTATATCTTCAAACACTTGTAATGTTGAATTTCTGCATGTCCAGCCCATACCTTCAAGCCTCCAATAGCACCACTTTTCAAAAGGTTCTTAGTTATTTTCAACCTTGTTATTTCTAGTCCATGTTTGAGAGATGTACGATGCTACTGGCCAGATATATGTGTTTATTTTGTTATGCGGCTCAATGTTGATGTTACTAAATGTTAGACACTTTTGCTTCTCACGGAATGCCTTTTTTGTTTTATTTTGAATATAGTCCTTATTTACATTTTTCAACGGGCATCCTCTATAACTTGTTGTCCCAAGAACGAAACCATTTGCAATTTTTCTGTAGCATGTTGCTCTTTTGGCTGTTTAATAAGTTGTATATAAAACTCTGGTGTCTGATCTCCTAGCAAGCTTATGTTGCGTGGTGCTAAAAATATGTGCGTTACTTTTCGTTGAGTTCTATAATAGAAGGGTTGCTGCTCATATTGAGTAATTTCACTGTTGACGGCTTTCTTTACGTACCCATCGTGTGCACGGGTTCTTCTTGTTATTTGTCAATCTCCGATATGACGAGATGATGATATCCTTTGCGACTTGTGGAGGATTTAAACTTGTGGGATTTGAACACCCACTGTTTGAGATACAATTCCTTTACCTATCAGCTATAGCGACTTAAAGTGCTTACATTAATGTAAATACGTTTTGTTTTAGCCAATGTAAATTAGATGAAAATGAACCCCAGACTACAGAACACATCCTGCAAACACATCCAGTGCAGCAAGGCTTCTATGAGAAGACCTGGCCCAAAGAAAGAAACAGACAAGATAAACTGTGGCAAACCATTGAGGACCTGCGACTGCCGTTTCACTTCATGAAGGCATCTGGTAGCATAAAACGAGAATACGAAAACGAACGCAAAGAAGAAGAAGAAGATGAAAATGACTGACCTTAACGTTTGAATATGCTGTAAAAAGGTTGAAGAAGGCTGGACTAGAAAACGACTATTTTTGTTACCCCTATCGATCTGTCGTGTCCAATGATGGAAAAACCTGACTTTATTCCTGCTAGCACAACCAGAGCCACACGAGCGGAACAGTAGCGGTCTGAATGTGTTTCTCTAGATTAAACATTGCAAAGCAACCACATAGAAAGGTCACAGTGTTTACAGTATCCATACTTTCCCAGAATTTGTTTCCACGTTATTACTGTAAGAGTGCTTTTGTGGTTGTTTGTAATGTGGCATTTGTTTACTAACTCATTAACTTTATCCTTTGGCATAGGCGAGTCATTTTTGATTATTTATGTTCTGTAAATTTCAGATCACTTTTGTTACAATTATAGTATTTAAATTACAAAGAAATACGAGATGTTTGAGGCGATGGGCGGAAGGTCGAACGATACGTATACCAGCCTCTTGTATAATGGGACAATGGCTCGAAACTCATATACTGCATAAGTTCCTCTTCTTAACGGAAGGCAGTTTGGGAGGGGAGTGGGGGTGGAGGGGGGGGTGGGGTGGAGGGGTGGGGTAGTGACAAATAAAATCATATCCTGCACACTGCATGATGATTGCACGGATAAGTGAACTTTATTCCTCAACAGTTAAAATCCGACTAGCGTAGTTCAACAACGGGAATCAGCGCCCCAATTCTTGCATGTACGCAGTTGTCTGTTGTATTGTTAGGAGGTTATCCTAGCAACGGACGCAGGAAGCGTGTCCACCATGCTGGAAATATGTGACCAAGCAGCAATGTGCTTCTGTATGTGTGGTTTTCGTTGAACCGTGTTTAACATATTGAGGTTGTGATCCATGTATACATCACCGCCTTACATTGTTCGTGCGACATACGTAGTTGAGTAAACGTAGATGAAGCCATACATCAGACATTGCCGTTCGTGATTACGTGTTCAACTAATAGTCCATCGCCTCTCACGATGCATAGGCTGTGGGCCACATCTCGCTAACATACTCCGTCCTGGACTGCTCTTTCTACTTCTCTCCAAGAGTAACTATTATATTTTCTTCTCCGTGTATTTCTCGGCCCACCTCCCTTTCTTTTCCTTAGAAGATTCCATGTCAGGCCTTGCTGGATTGTCTCGTCCTCACGTATGTATTATCAAGCCTTATTTCTTATCGTGATTAGTTGCTCCACGAGCTGTCGTTGAATCTATTTTCTACAAATCTGCATTACTCATACTGCTCTACTACTTTTTGACCATTGTCATTCCCAGGCATCTATTAACGCATCTTGGCTGTTTTCTTGTTTCGGCTCAGTACATCCTCACAGACTTGAAACAGTCGTTGGTTCATCTAGCTTCAATGTGAATCTTGATCTCCGTGGATCTTAAACGTTGTTTAGTGCCAAGAACGCCATTCGTTGGTTTATCTAGCTTCAATGTGAATCTTGATCTCCGTGGATCTTTAACGTTGTTTAGTGCCAAGAACGCCATTCGTTGGTTTATCTAGCTTCAATGTGAATCTTGATCTCCGTGGATCTTTTACGTTGTTTAGTGCCAAGAACGCCATTCTTGTTTTTTTCTTCAAATCTGGATTAGACTTCTACAATCGTTCTTCCTGACGTGTTATTTGTGTTCCCAATTGTGTAAAGGAAAGGCGTGTTAGAAACTTAGTTTTTCTAGAAATTATATTTATCCCAAGTGGTATGACCAATTTTTTTTTCCTCTGAAAGAAGGCTGTGCATGAGGCTAGCAACATCACCATGTAAAAACCCTTGGTACCGAAACCGTACTGCAAAACGATTGATTAAGCATTCCTTAAAAGCTGGTTAGAGTAGACAGAATGCCGGTTAGATTTATGGCCCGCCATCTGAAGAGACACGTCATTGATGCTGAAAAGTATGGGGATTATGCTGATCGGTCATTGACCTCCTTTCATCGCCTCATGTGAACATTGCCGCGAGAGTAGGTCAAGGCTTAATGTGGTGTTTGTACACATAAATACATACATAACTCTCTGTATCACGTTATACAAGATACATAAGTTACCGACTCAAATAAAGAATACACATTTGTAGTATTCATTGGACTCTAACACTCAGAAAAAGAAAACTATGATAATTACTAAAGCAGACTAGACATCTATCTGCAGATACAAATACATCTTTCAATATTAGAAAAGGCCAAGGAATTTTTCTATTTTATAAATATGTTAACGGGAATTCTAAGTTGTGAAATGGATATTATCAAGAGAACTGGGAGGGCCAAATAGTTTTTACCAACATGAGCCAAATGTTTGACGTCCAAACAAGTGATCAGGTTTTATGTATACTTGTGTCTACTGTATAGAAACATGGGAAATGAGCAGACGAAATGGAGAAGAGAAGTAATGCCTTTTGTTATCTGTATATTTAGAAGAACGAGGCACATCGTGTGTTAAGACAAGCATACATACAAGGACGACTTGTAGAACTAACACCTTGTGGAAGGTAATACTTCAAGGAAAGAGGTGGGTGCAAACATGATAAATATAAACATAGCTTTAATTTGGAGGATGGCACCAACAGATGGATAAGAGAAGTCTGGGAGATTGTGTCGTCAAAGCAACAGATAGAAGACATTGAAGATTATATGCAGCTGACATTGGCTGTGGCAATAGGTGCTGATGTGAACTGTAGTGGTGCTCAGTCGAGGTGTTTTATTAAAGTTCCCCAGAGCGAAGATGTGGAGAACTGCTGAGATAACAGGACATCCTAGTTAAAGACGGCTTCCATAAATTTACACAATAATGCACACTAACAAACACGTCAGCTGCTAGTAGTGTTAGCAAACACATATCTAAGCTAGAGGAGCTCGCCATCAACCAATACAGAGAGCAATTTCATGGATAGAAAGAAGATACATATATATGTAGGAGAGACTTAGAAAAAAGCTCTGAAAAATAACTATTAACCAACTGGGTTGAATTAATAGCGAAAAAGCGGGTACGGGAGGCCAGGGAATACGTGGAGAAGAACAATTGCAGAAAAAAGTGTAGTGCATATGGAATATGTTTCACCTGACATTGATTACTCTTCACTCCCACCTTTATCAGCATGTTTCACCTGACATTGATTACTCTTCACTCCCACCTTTATCAGCATGTTTCACCTGACATTGATTACTCTTCACTCCCACCTTTATCAGCATGTTTCACCTGACATTGATTACTCTTCACTCCCACCTTTATCAGCATGTTTCACCTGACATTGATTACTCTTCACTCCCACCTTGAGCAGCATGTTTCACCTGATCCTGAATACTGTTACTCCCACCTTGAGCAGCATGTTTCACCTGATCCTGAATACTGTTACTCCCACCTTGAGCAGCATGTTTCACCTGATCCTGAATACTGTTACTCCCACCTTGAGCAGCATGTTTCACCTGATCCTGAATACTGTTACTCCCACCTTGAGCAGCATGTTTCACCTGACATTGATTACTCTTCACTCCCACCTTTATCAGCATGTTTCACCTGATCCTGAATACTGTAACTCCCACCTTGAGCAGCATGTTTCACCTGATCCTGAATACTGTTACTCCCACCTTGAGCAGCAGGTTTCACCTGATCCTGAATACTGTTACTCCCACCTTGAGCAGCATGTTTCTCCTGATCCTGAATACTGTTACTCCCACCTTGAGCAGCATGTTTCACTTTACTATGTTCACTTCGCCACTACACATCCCGGTATCTAAGCATCAAAATCATATCTGACTGGAAATGTAACTCGAAAATAATGAATGGAATAGACCAAGCATAAAACAGCATACACAACATCAGTAATCTCCTAGGACCAAACACATGCCAATAGTATTGGGAGGCAGAACTCTCAAGCAACAATCTCTGCCACAGTTCCCATCACACAAATCCCTGACAGGACAACATCATCCCTTCCCCCAGCTACTGTCACTCCCTCCTTCATCTTTGTTTGATGACGTCATGATCAATGTCCACTACACGTTTAACTTCTTCTAACGTTTCTCTCCCCTGAAATCGCTTTCTCCTCCGCTTGTAGTACGGTTATTTCTATCTCCCGTTACCCCATCTCACTGGCTTCCTTTGACCGCATATAATTTGTTCATACTCACCATCCACATATCTCCGCTATCCACGATATCATTTTCTACCGTCTCCCTATTTTTTTGTCCTGATCCTTCCCTTATCGCTTACAGATGGGATACAAATCTAAGGGACATATTGGTAAACTGTATAACCAATGGCTCCGATAATCACATTGGCACTTTAACAACTAGCATGGCTCTGACACGCTCCCCTGTGTCATCCAGACACCTTCAGTTGCTTTCCCCCCAAAAAACGCTCGACATCAAAGATGTATTCTCCTGAAAATCACGTAACCTAATATATTCCAGCATTTGTAACCAGCATGGGAAGACATACATAAGTGATACTAGTTTGGAACTCTGCTCGTGCGTGCAGCAGTATCTTAATGACATATACAATTTGGGTTTCCCGGTCGTCAGTCACTTCAGTGGTTTTTGATACAAGAGGAAGACAGAAATTAAAGCCACGGCCATCGTGCCCTGCTCATCGGATGATCGGCATCGATTTGTGCTGTCCAGAACGTTGATTTCCCTCAGTGGTTTGATTCATTCCTATGGTACAACATTTTCAATATCCTTGATTAATCTGTATCTCCTATAACCTCCTCCAGCCCATTATTTGTTTTACTTCACCGTATCTTAATCATCATTTGTTTTATGTAATGTATCATCATTTGTTTTATGTCATGTATCATCATTTGTTTTGTGTCATGTATTTATCATTTCTTTTGTTTCATGTATCATCATTTATTTTATGTCATGTATCATCATTTGTTTTATGTCATGTATTTATCATTTGTTTTGTGTCATGTATCATCATTTATTTTATGTCATGAATCATCATTTGTTTTATGTCATGTATTTATCATTTGTTTTGTGTCATGTATTTATCATTTGTTTTGTGTCATGTATTTATCACTTGTTTTATGTCATGGATCATCATTTGTTTTATGTCATGTATTTATCATTTTGTTTTATGTTATGTTTCATCATTTGTTTTATGTCATATATCATCATTTGTTTTATGTCATGTATCATCATTTGTTGTATGTCATGTATTTATCATTTTTTTTGTGTCATGTATTTATCAATTAGTTTT
The DNA here is from genome assembly GCA_036924085.1 of Ariolimax columbianus. NCBI lineage: Eukaryota > Metazoa > Mollusca > Gastropoda > Stylommatophora > Arionidae > Ariolimax > Ariolimax columbianus. Next base: position 11,925,431 of record JAVGWX010000019.1, on the reverse strand, counting down.
ATGTCATGGATCATCATTTGTTTATGTCACGCATTTATCATTTGTTTTATGTAATGTATTTATCATTTGCAAATTTCCCCTTTGACCACTGTCAGAATTTTCGGAATTTGTTGACTTGATATACTTTCCTGGTCACCTTTTAAACTCCATCCATTATGACCCACATCCTACACAGATTCTACGCTAAGTGTTTTTTAATACGGGCATATCTCTTTTGTACGTTTCGATCTCTACTTCCATGTTGTGTTAGTTGTAATTATATGTATCGACCGTTGTACAGTAGTAACCCCTTTCAGTCGTGATTGACTTATATAATTATATGACTTGGATTGATAAAGAACAACAACAAATACTTAGCTTGTATCTTGTCTTTCTCATTGTGGCGTTGTCTTTTCACTTCTCTGTGTTGCAAGAGCGTCTCTTTACCAAATCATTCCTCGTACATCTCCACTTTGATCGGTCTGCAGCGTCGTCTTCCCAGGATGTCAGATTCATGTCCCGGGCCTTTATTTCATGCTTGCACGCACTTTTGAATCTCAACTGTGGTTCTCCAACTGTTCTTTTGCCAATTGCCAACTGTCCATAGAGGGTATCTTTGGGAATGCCAGCATCTTCCATGAGACGAACATGACCATCATAGTCTTCGCTGCTTAAGGAGGGTGTACATCCTTGGGAGACCAGTGTGAGAGTGTACATGCTTGGGAGACCAGTGTTAACGTGTACATGCGTGGGAGACCAGTGCTAGAGTGTACATGCTTTGGAGACCAGTGCTAGAGTGTACATGCTTTGGAGACCAGTGCTAGAGTGAACATGCTTGAGAGACCAGTGCTTGAGTGTACATGCTTGGTAGACCAGTGCTAGAGTGTACATGCTTTGGAAACCAGTGCTAGAGTGTACATGCTCTGGAGACCAGTGCGAGAGTGCACATGCTTGGGAGACCAATGCGAGAGTGTAAATGCTTGGGAGACCAGTACGAGAGTGTACATGCTTGGGAGACCAATGCGAGTGTGTACATACTTGGGAGACCAGTGGAAAAGAAGAAGATGCTAGGAAGACCAGTGCCAGAGTGCACCTCTGCATTTGTCACTCTGTCACTGCATATAATTCCAAGAATGGATCGCATGCGCCGCAGATGGAAGGTGTTAAGCCTGTGCTCTTGTTTGGCATAGGTTGTCAAAGTCTCGCTGCCATGTGGATGTGGGCTTACAAAACATGCATTGAACACATATTGGTCGCAACGCAGGTTTCGTTATTATGTTTCTCCAAGTAAGGTACCTCAACCATACATGTCCATGTTGTTATACTCCAAATCATTGACAAATATTACAGAAGAATAAAAATAACTGAAATGTCTACTGAAATGTGTTTTTGAATCAGTGAGTTAAGAATGTTTTTAAATGTAACATGCTATGGACCAATTTTGTTGGAACAAATTCAAGATACTGTAACCTTCGTTACATTGAAAATATATTCGCCAGTGGCAGAAGACTGCACACATTAAACTAGCTAACATTTATGAACGAATAAGTTGGAAATGTAAATTAATTATTAAACAAGACATTCATGACGACCAGAATTGAATTGATGACGTGACCTAGTGTAAAGGAATGACGATACTGATTTAACGTGGTGATACAGTGATTACTGTTTAATTAATAGTGGTGGATCGTAAAATACATGTCCAAACACTAGAAGAAGAAGGAGTAGAATAAGTGAGAGAGAGAGAGAGAGAGAGAGTGAAAGAGAGAAAGAGAGAGATCAAACCAAAAGAAGAAGAAGAAGAGAGACAGAACGAGAGAGAGAGATAGAAAGAGAGAGATGTACAACTAGAAGAAGAAGAGGTACAGAAAGAAAAGAGAGAGAGAAAGAGAGAGAGAGAGCAAAGAGCAAAAGAAGCAGGAAAAGAATAAAAAAGAGGAAGACTGAAAATCCTCATGACATCTTCGATCCATTTTATTGATGACGCTGTCCTTTCAAATGTTTTAAACAGACCCATGCTTGTCTCTGGTCATTAACTGCAATGATCATTCCGTTTGACAAAAAAATACCAGATATTTGTTATATGATAAATTAACTTGTCTTTCATTCCATATTACAAACCTGTCCTTAAAATAATGGTTGACTTTCCTGTGAACCACAGGTCTTCAACAAAAATATGATGTCACGCTTTTCTGAGCGATCCAATCCAGCTCTGTTCAGTAATTCCACTTTTCTTGCGTGTCTCATGCTCTATTCTCTAAATATGTTTTAGTCTCCTCTATATCTCATGCCATAGGGATTCCTTAACAGAGACTGCCTTGTAATGATCTCAGCTAGTTCCCTTAATGTGTATCTTATCCAACCCCAGATTCTTGCGCTCATCGAATGGTCTATTGTTTTTTTTCTGATTCTTTCCATCAAACCAACATAACTGATCTAATTATTTCATTTAATTCCTCCTTTTCTGTAAGAAAGTATCGAAACATATTATGCTTTGCCTTATTTCAGCTCTGTTTATTAGAAATTTTCCTTTCAGTAAACAGCTTAAAACGCATCACAAAATTACATCGCCCATGTAGCCAAATCACATTACTGAACCTGTTTTTTCTTTTACATCTCCTCTTTTTCTTCCCGTTCTCTCATCATTTACTTCGTCTGTTTCGTCTTGTTATTGTTATTCAGAATTCCAAAACTTACAAATGTCAAGTAACAAACATAAACAGATTGATTTCTCTCTCCCTGACGGACGGTAGCTAAATGTACGACCGCTTCGTCTCTCTAGAACCGATTCTATTTACCTCGGCTGAAGAGCGTATGTTTATGTGTATGGCTCGCAAGATTCCATGAATAATCTGGTAATAAGCTAATATAGAAAGCATGAAAAGCTTTGTTTCCCGCGGGAACAGTATATGCAGTTTGAGTTATAAAATAAAGAAAGTTGATTAAAATTGATATGTTTCCTCTTAACTCCCAACGAAGCAGAGGAGACCATTGAAGTTGGCTTTATTTGAAAACATACATGAAAGCACTACCGCCATAACGATTGCATGCGTGGTTTCTGACTAGAATGTAATTTACATAATGAGGTTTCGGGCCCCATCAACAACCCTCGTTAGTTTCACCTTACAACGCACTTTTTATTAAACACTTTGAACGTTCTCCTTCCTCACATCGCCCGACCTTCTTGAAAACAAAAAAGCGCTTTAATGTTATCAGTTAATCCCTACTCTTCTTTGGCTGTATCTGGAGCATGAGGTCATTGTTGTGGTTGAAATGTATTACTTATTTGCTTCTGCAGTGGTAGTTTTTGCAGCAGTGTAGATTACATGCTATTGTTGTTGTTCTTGTTTGCTGTTGTTGTTGTTGTTGTTGTTGTTGTTGTTGTCGTTGTCTTTGTGGTTGTCGTTGTTGTTGTCGTCGTCGTTGCCTTCGCCGCCGCCGCTGCTGCTGTTGTTGTTGTTGTTGTTGTTGTTGTTGCTGTTGATGTTGTTGTTGTTGCTGCTGCTGTTGTTGTTGTTGTTGCTGTAGCTGTTGTTGTTGTTGTTGCTGTTGATTTTGTGGTTGTTGTTGCTGTTGATGTTGTTGTTGTTGCTGCTGCTGTTGTTGTTGTTGTTGTTGATGTAGCTGTTGTTGTTGTTGTTGTTGCTGTTGATGTTGTTGTTGTTGCTGCTGCTGTTGTTGTTGTTGTTGCTGTAGCTGTTGTTGTTGTTGTTGTTGCTGTTGATGTTGTTGTTGTTGCTGCTGCTGTTGTTGTTGTTGCTGTTGATGGTTTTGTTGTTGCTGCTGCTGTTGTTGTTGTTGCTGCTGTTGATGTTGTTGTTGTTGTTGCTGTTGATGTTGTTGTTGTTGCTGCTGCTGTTGTTGTTGTTGCTGCTGTTGTTGAATTCCCAAGATGAGTAACGTTTCTCTTGTGTACACCCTAAAATGCGCTTTAGGTATCGGGCTGTGGTAGCTTTCCTTACATTCTGAGCGTGCTGGTAAAGGTAGCCATGTGTGATCTTGGCTGTTGTGTAATGCTTGGCGTATATACGTACGTTTCGCTCACTGCTACGATGATAATGTCCCACCCGACCTCTCTAGCCAGACTGTCAAGTAAGAGGTCTGTTTCCAGGAAGAACAGAACGATAGTGAAGAAGGGTGGTTGTCAGTATATCTTAGCTGACCCTGATTGACATTGTCTGATCAGTATGTTTTGCCTGACTAGCCGTCAGTCTCCTCTACTCTAATCTGCATTACATATTCAGGTTGCCATGACTATGTACAACCCTGTTTAGTCACGTATTATATAATACATATAAGGGTGAAATGAGGCTATTCATGACTTTCTTGTACAGGGCACATGGATCTACATTTATTTTGGAAAGGTAATGTATATTCATATATGGATATATGTAAATCAACATGATTCTCCATGGAGAATAAGCTTAGACTGTTTAGCATGAATGTAAAGTAGGCCTGCTGTATGGATGTGTGCATAAGGGTATTATATCCAGACTTTCGTTAACACATATCTTCGTCGCATATACGTACTGTTGTTCTTGTTTATCATCATATATCATATCATATTCGTCGTCTTTATAGACCATGCGCGTGGCGCACTGTGAGTTTTGTTCAGCTCTATCTCATATATTTCGACACTGTCTGATATGGTTATAAAGGTCAATCCGCGAGTGACAGTCCCTACCACAGATCGTACAATGATGCTATGGAGGCTGGCTTGCCTGGCTGTTCCTTGATCGCTTCAGTCGTTCTCTTTTCTCTGCAGCCAGAAGACCTATACAAGCGTCAGCAGCAAATATGCCCTCTCCAACTGACTGTCTCCAAACAGCTCGATCCTGAGCAATTTTTCCCCAGCCCTCGGATGGGATGTCGCATATCCCTCTTGCATTCGCCCTTGAATCGCAGTTTGGGACGGCCGTTTCTTCTAATTGCAGTGTGGGACGGCCGTTTCTTTTAATCGCAGTGTGGGACGGCCGTTTCTTCTAACTCCAATGGCTAGCTATCAATATACGTTATCCTTTGGCAGCCTCATATCTTACATGCGGTAAACACGCCCCAAACATCAAAGATGTTGCTGGCTCAACAGCGAGTACTTCTTCTTCTTCTTCTTCGTATTCTTATTCTTCTGCGTACGCTGTGAGACGTCAACCTGTATTTGTTCGAAGAAAGCAGCGGTCATCCTGAGGCTGTCGACACTGCCTTAGAGCTTGTCTAGTGTTGCCACTGGTGATGGCCACATGTGCTTTCTCTGATCCTCGTATGTCTTGCAGCTTTGCAGTAGATGTTCAGCGGTCATTTCCCTGTACCACAGGTGCATTCGTCAGTGCCACCTATCTTCAGTTTATTGAATAGATGGTACCTCAGTCTGTTGTGGCCTGTGCGGAGTCTGAAGACCTCGACCTGCTCTCTTCTGTTCAAGTGGTAATAGGCAGCATTTTTTTGTGTAGCTAGTTTGTTCTGTTTCCCATTTGGCCATGTAACTGGCCCTAAAAAGCCTTTTGGACTCTTCGTAGGTCCCACTAGAATCTGGTTGCGGTAGTCTTGCACCGTCTTTTGCTAGTCTGTCTGCTTCCTCGTTGCCTTGGATGTTACAGTGGGATGGAACCCACTGTACCACTACTCTTTTTGGTGCGGACTGCTGGCATAGTTGATAGAGTACTGCTCTTAAATCATTGTTCAGTATTTTTCTGGCTGTTTAGTGCTGTAACTACGGCCAGGGCGTCTGTAAACATGACTATCTGGCTTATCATTGCTTTCTCCTGTCAGCATTGCTTCTACTGAAGCCCTCAGTGCCTCTGCCTCCACTCTGAAATTGCTTGAGAATTTTCCAGTTGCCATTGACAGTGTTTTTTTTCCACCATTTAATAGGCTCAAGAATACCCCTGCCCCTCCGTTCTGTGTTGTGTTTGTTATAGAACCGTTGGTAAATGCATGGGTCCAGCCCATGCTTGGGTAGTTTTCCGTTATGTACCTCAGGGTTATGTCTCTTCTTTCGTTTTCAGTCTGGCTGTTCTTGTTTCCAATACCTGGTATATTTTCTACCACCTCCGGAATGATATGCTGCTTCCAGGTGGGTTTGCGTACAGTAGGGATGGGCTTTGGTATTGTTACGGTGTTCATAGGATCTTCGCTCATCTTTGCTTTGGCTATTTCTGCAAAGTTTCTCCGCTTTAGTTTCCCTTTTCCAAATCTATTTAGTCTCTGATGCATTGGATGGTCTGTCAGTCTTCTGAGTTTCTCTGCTTGGTGTTGGGCTCTGCAGTCTCTTTTGTCGGTCATGGATTGCAGATTTGTAATCTTTTGAAGTTCTACAATTGGCGTTGACTTCATGCCTCCTGTTATAACTCTCATGGCTTGGTTTTCAAGTTTGCTAATTTCATCAAAGTTTGCCTTTGCTGCTGTTGTCCATTCCGCAATGCCATACTCGAGAACTGGTCTCACTCTTCCAGTATACAGTTTCTTCAGTATTCTTTCGTCTGCTCTCCAGCTTGTGCTTGTGCCAGCAAGTTTCCTCATGATTGCCATTCTTTGTCTGGATCTCATTCGGTTTCCCTGGATCTGACTTTTCCATGTCATGCGCCGATCAATTGTGACTCCCAAGTAGTTTAGGTTGTCGTTTAGCCGCAGGTATTTGCCGTTAAGACTTATTTTGGTGCTCTTAACAGCGAGTACATTATGTGAGTGTTTGCTCTCTGTAAGACGGAATTATGTGGCACTCTGGCAGATCCCCAATTTTACGCCGAAGACACCCCATGTGGAAGTAGTCACCGTTCCTTTTATTGTTCAATGCCCCCAATGAGTAGGTTACTCTGTTGTGTGCCCTGGAAAGGAAGATAAGTGGCGGGTTGTAGTCGTTTTCTTCACATCCCGATTGTGCGGATTAGATGGTCAGAGGTAACGTTAAATACATATATGTAGGATAGTAAATGGCATCAGCCAATATATCATACACTTGTGGAGGGAATAAGGGGATGGATTGGATACAATCTCATAAAGAAGTTGGACAGCATAAATAGACATGCCCTGAATTAGAACAAGATGACAAAAATGAGCGGAAAGGCCAAGGGACACTGGCTGTGAATGGTTGAGGAGGAAGTCAGTTCAATGGGATTCGATGGCGGACTGAAGAAGAAGCCACAGAACAGGAACAAATGGAAAATATATATTGGAGGTTTATGTTCCAACGGAAGCCAAACGGATGATGATATAATTGATACATGCATGGTAAATGTACTCCGACTGCTGTCCGGGAGAGTCGTGTTAGAGACATTGCAATAGACCTAGACTGTTTTAAAGGGGAGTGCCCAGTTCTCTTCCTTACACCTGTTCTTCCATTAAGCAATATGCCAATTTACAGTTAGGTTGACTGGAGTTTATCAATAAGAGGGTATCAATCCCACGAGGAGTGACCTCTCGCTCATTCACTTCCCTTTTAGTCAGACGTTTAGACAACATGCTCTCTAACATAACCGAAACTTCTCTGTAACTGATACATAATTATCCAGTGTTACATAATCACCGTCTCCTCTTTCCCAACACAGAAAACTACACCATTCTAAGTGATAGCTCTTTTCCTATCGCCTAAATTATTTTCCCACAAATTCCTGACCACAAAGCAATACTTTAAGTGCTCTCCTTCTTCACCTTAAACGTGTAGGTTTCAATGTAATGTCCTTCTGACATTACCGTGCTGCTCTCTGGGGTATACAAATGCGATTGTGTCTAAACAAATTAAGGGGTTATAACTGATTTATCTCATTTACGGGGAAATGAGTTATTTGCTCCTGATCTTGTGTTCATGTTAAATATATATTTGACAATGCTTCTAGTGTTTTCTGGAGAATAGATAAATTTAGTCTGCATTCACCAGGTAATTGAAACGTCTCAGCAGCGTGATGGGCAAAGCCATCTTCTATACTGGAAGTCAATATTCAAACAGAAAAATCACAAATTAAAATGTGAGTGACAATTGTTAATTTGAACTAGTTACTAGTATATGGCGTAGAAATGTCCACACTTAACTGTTGCAGAAGAGAATTGATGTAATTGAAATGTGTGGATTTAGAAGGTTATCAGAGAACACATTTCGTTGCAATAGCGTGATTATGTCGCCATTTTCGGTTGCGATTGGCAACTATTATTATTAATATTATTATTGTATTTGTCCTATTGTATTTGACCTAGTGGGTCAAGATGGCGCCGGGCATGGCTGCATTTGATTTCCCTCTTGATGAAACGGTGTTTTGTTTGTGTTTTCTGTGATAACTCTCGGACTATTAACGTGATTCATTGGAAATAAATGTACCGACTTGTGAATTAAGCATACTAATGTGAACAAAGTGATGCAACGAAGCATATAATAGTGTATTTTTAGTCGTGAAATGTAGACTTAACGTGTACAGTTTCGATGGGACAAAGCCTGGCCGAAACTTGACCCGGTCAAAAGCTAGTGTCGCTCCGTGCTGTATTGTGACCCAGATAACGAATCATGAACACTGAACGAAGGATGTCATGCTGACCCGGCCAAATAGACGGTACTTCAGAAAGGAGCTCATTGCGCATGGATCAGTACACTACGTCCCTTCTAGCTCAGACCTACATCTGTTCCGTGTGATGAAAATACACTTAACCGAGGAGGCAACGGAACTCACAAGTAAATCATCTCGAAAGACCAGGGGAAAGAGAGGTGGAAGAAGAATACATAAACAAATGCATTCAGAAACAGATACCTCAAAGCTCCACCCCAGCGATAAAAGAGAAGGGAAGGGCTACCGAGAAAATGAGGCACACGCTGAAACCATACAGTCTGCATCCGAACCCTTCACTAGACGTCTTGACAATGTCTTGCCTCTAGAACATGTTGAGTCCGGACGAGAGAGTGAGGAAGGTCATGCGCAAATCTCCCTAATTATAAATACATTGTACAACTCACGACATCACCCTACAGATCACACCTTGACTAGCAACTCGCAACTGGCAGGGCCCTCAAACTGCAGAGGCGGAACAGGCAGAAAACGATCACGAAAACTACCCATCACCCTTGCAACATGAAATGCTCGCAGGCTAATGGACAACGCCAAAGCAAACAGACCCGAACGACGGGCAGCACTGATCGCCAGGAAACTGGCTAGATACAACATCTGCATATCTGCCCTGAGCGAGACACGGCTGGCAGAAGAATGACAGATCACAGAAGAAGGCGCTGGTTTTACTTTTTTTCTGTAACGGCCGCAGCAAAGAAGAACGCCGTGAAGATGGAGTTGGGATTGCCATCAAGACCAACATGGTCGACAAGCTCACAAGCATGCCCAGAAGAATTAATGACCGCCTGATTACACCGCGTCTCCCCCTAGTAGGAGGGCGCAATGCAACACGTATCAGTGCATACGCACCCACAATGACAAATCCTCAGGAAATAAAAGAGATGTTCGCCGAGCGTCATCACACAAAAAGTTTTTACGAGGCATAGTTCTCTACGCCACACAGCCCTCTAGAAATACTCCAGTTTGCAGTCCGGATGGGGCACTGCTAACATATAGATTCAGATTATAGACAGATGGGCAGACCACTTCTGCAAAATACTAAACCACCCATGGTCAATAAATGAAGAGGCCATCCGGCGAATGCCGCAGGTGGAACTGAGCCTGGCGTTGGATGAAGTAATCACTGAAAAGGAAGTCGACAGGGCAATCAGTTCACTATCTATAGGTAAAAGCTCCAGGAGCGGATGCAATACCAGCAGAGGTATATAAGACAGCTGGCCCATCCCTCACCAGAAGGATCACTGAACTTTTCTGCCAAATTTTGGCTGAAGGAAAAATTCTGCAGGAGCTAAAGAACGCCTCAATCGTTAACATGTACAAGAGAAAAGCCAACCGTCAGGTATGCGACAATCATCGTGGAATATCGCTACTGTCCGTAGCAGGCAAGATCCTGGCGTGCTTACAGCTAAACAGACTCAACAAACACCTTGAACAAAGCCACCACCTCCCAGAAAGCCAATGTGGATTCAGAGCCGGAAGAGGAACAGTGGACATGATTTTTGCTGCTCGCCAAGTACAAGAGAAATGTCGGGAACAAAATCAGGCCTTGTACACAACATTTATTAATTTGACAAAGGCATTTAATACAGTAAACAGAATAGGGCTGTGGATGATAATGTCCAAGTTTGACTGTCCAATCAAGTTCATAACTATGGTCAACCAGCTACACAAAGACATGTCTGCTCGTGTACTGGACAGCGGAGCAATCTCTAAAACGGTGCTAGTATCAAACGGAGTAAAACAAGGATGTGTACTCGCCCCGACTTTGTTCAGCATGATGTTCGCGGCCACGATGACAGACGCCTTTTGATCACTGGAGCTTGGAATACCCATAAAGTACCGCACAGATGGCAAGTTACTCAATCCCAGAAGAATGAAGGCCAAAACAAAAAGTGGCTGGCGACATAATCAGGGAACCTGTTTTTGCTGACCACTGCGCTTTACTGAGCTACTCAGAACTGAACATGCAGGTTGGAATGGGCCGGTTCTCTGCCGCATGCGAACAATTTTGCCTGACCATAAATACCAAGAAAACAAAGGTCATGTACCAACCAGCACCAGGCATGCCGTATACCAAACTAGAGACTACAGTCAGCGGGCAGACGCTGAATGTCGTAGACAAATTCACATACCTGGGCAGCACGCTATCGAGATCTGTCAGCGTAGAGGATGAAGTGGCATGTAGTATAGCAAATGCCAGCACAGCCTTTGGTAGAATGCGCTCGATGGTCTGGGCACGTCGTGGCATCAGCGTCAAGACCAAACTCAAAGTCTACCGTGCAACCATCATTCCAACCATAGTGTTCTCTTGCGAAAGCTAGACTGCATACTCGTGACATGCAAGGAGGCGAATATTCCACATCCCATGGCAAGATCGTTTCAATGACATCAAGTTTCTCTCGAGGGTCAACATGCCCAGCATCCATGCACTGCAAGAAAAAGCAGGACTAGGATGGGCCGGACACCTCGTCCGTATGTCAGACGAGCGGCTCCCAAAGAAGCTTCTCTATAGTGAGCTGAGAGAGGGATCGCGCGAGAGAGTGCGACCAATAAAAAACGTTTTAAAGACGGTCTGAAGGACTCACTGAAAAGTTGCCAGATAGACATCGATACCTTAGAATTTCTTGCGCAAAACAGATCTGACTGGAGAAGCGCAGTCAAATCGGGTGTAGCTACAGGCGAAGACGACCGTGTTGTGAAAGACCAGAGCAGACGCGAGACCCGGAAATCCCGAACAGCGGGAACACCATCACCTTCTACAACGCTCGTGTGCCCGATATGTAGCAGATGTTTTCGTGCCCGCATTGGCCTGTTCAGCCACATGCGCATCCACACCCAACATGAATATATGTGACAAGGATGATGTCGGCGGTCCTCATCGATAACGATGGACAGCGATTATTACTATTATTATTGTATTTGTCATTATTATTTTTATTTTACAGAAGAACGTGTCGTATATAATAGAGAAAACACAATATTAAACATAAATTAAACACAGAATTAATGAGCAAAATCATTAATCGAACAGTTCACATTCTACCTACCCCTTGGAAGTTTAACAGCATTTTTGGTATATACTTGCAATCGTGTGGGCAGACAACTAGGCGATTGGATAACAAGATTCAGACATGTCTTCATCACATATATGTTGTTGATACTCTAAGTATTTCTCATTTAATATCCGCAAATAAAATATATCTTCAGTGGTACTTCTTTCCGGTAAAACCATGAGTGCTCTTCGGCAACGATATTTTCTGCCTGTGGTTTTAATCTGTTGATGATTATTCTTAGAACAATTTTGCTAGGATGACTAATGTGGCTAATTGTTGTAAAGTTCTGAAACATCTGTAGGTTCCCTGATCTAGGCAGCGGTAATGCCATTGATTTCGTCCAGATGGTTGGCCGCTCCTTTCCGGAAATTCTGTTACAGATGCATGTCAGAGCCTCAATTATTACCTTAACTACCACTTGTAAGAGCTCTACTGGGATATTATCCACACCCACAAATTTCCTCTTTTCCCCTTTTTTAACATCTTCACCGCTTCAGTTACATCCATTCTTGTTATCGGTTAATTCTCCTCTAACATATTCATTTCGGACGAGGTTGCGTTTCCTGGATCATCTCGACTCTCATGCTTGTATAATTCAGAGCAGTACTCTGTCCAACGAGCCCGAATGTCTTGGGCTTCTGTGAGACATTTCCCTCTCTTTGCTACCTTGTATAGGCCTTACTAGGTCCTTGACTATTTTATATGCCTCCTTGGCATCGTTTCTTCCAAGATTTTGTTCGAATTTTGAGCACTAAGCAGTCAGCCATTTTTCCTTGGCCTTTTTCATTTTGGCCATTGTGTTTCCCTTTATATCTCTGTATTTGGCAATCCCATCTAGGGTATTATTTGACCTCTTCAGTAATCGTCTCTTGTTTACATAGCTCGAGTAGTTCATTTGTAATCTATGCCTTCTTCTGTACCCTTCGCTTCACTAAAACCTCAGTTGCCGTGTCTATCAATACCAACCTCAAGGCCTCAGTTGCCGTCTCAATATCCACCTCTTCGTCAAGAACCAAGAGGGGGAAGGGGGGGCATCTTCGTCCCATCATTGCTTCAAAGCCTCCGTTATCTCCGAGTGATTCAGCTTTTCAAGGTCAAATCTTAGTCTCTCTTTTCACTACTTTCTTAAGTCGGAGACGCAAGTCATCATCACTAAGTCGTGGCTGCTCCCTATGTCGGCTCCTGTGAAACTCCTCGTCCGTGCGCTATTGATGCTGTATCTGAATTGCTTCTGGACCAGAATGTAGTCTCTAACTATGCAGTGGATTATTTGGGCTGTGTCATGTCCATCATCTCGACATTTTCTTTGGCATTTGCGTATTTGCTACCTCAAACCTATTGAAATTAGTAAATTTCAAGAGTCTCAATCTTCTATCGTTCGTCTTCGCATTACTGTATGGCCGACATGTGTATTTCTAATCTCGCACAATGTCTTCACCAATTGTGCCATTACAATCCCCCTGTGCCAACTGTAAATCCTTCTTTGGTATCTCGATCAAAAAGTACCTGTAGTTCCTCGTTAAAACTATCTATCTCTCTTTCCACATAATCTGAGGTAGGTGCATATAATTGTATCCCCGTGGTATTGAAGGGTGTAGCTTTTAGTCGTATGCTGAGCAATCGACTTGGTACTAGTCGACATCCCAATACACAACTTGTGTAGGTGTTTGTTAGTTCTTCTACGAAAATAAAACCTGCGGCTTTCTTCAGTGCTATGCTCTCCGACATTCTTCTAGCGGGCCTCACATATGCCAAGCATATTATATCGATATTTATCTATCTGATTTGTCAGTTCTTTCATTTTTTTACAAGCACTCAATGTTCTGAAATTCCAAGTACCCAAAGTGAAGTCACCTCTTCTAAGCCTGATGGTGTCACCAGTTGCACACTTAACACCTTCGCCCTGGTGGGAGACGGCACTAATCTGTGCACTAATCTTAGAAAATGAAAATGATCATGAATACTATTATTCACTGTACACAGAGAAATACTTATTTTTATGCAGTTTTGAAACAGGTTATGCCTCGATTTTCCAGGATAAGGCGTTCCACAATCTGGATGTTCACAGGAAGGACGGCGGTAGATTGAGAGCCACCACGGCCGGGATCATCACTCGTGAATGTACGGTCGTTTCCAAAACGTTTACACCATTTACATGTCTTACTGTGGCTGAGTGTCTCATCACCGTTTTGTGACTGCAGTCTTCTGTAAATTTCTGCAGGTTTCATCACAACACGCTCCGCCATTTCTATGTTTCTGTCCCATGACTTACCCATGGCAAGATGGCCACCTAGCAGTAATATGAGACATGTGCCCCTAATAGTAGTTTCAGCACGCTATAACCTATCCAGGTACAGCTAAGACAACAAGTTTGATTTTAACACTCTTCATAGTTTGGATAAATCCAAAGACATGACATTGCGGAAACGAGTACTGGAAGGAAAGTGAAGACGGATGTGCAAGAGGTAAGCGTACTGTAAGTAGTAGCACAACATGACACTATGGAAAGGGGAATGCCTGGCAGATTGCATAACAAAAGCATCCGAGACAGTACACTGGACAATCATTGTAGCTGACCTTTGGTATTGATATGGCACTTGACCTTGATCCTCATAAAGCGGATAGACGGTACAATGTGTCGCCACTTATGACAAGATTTTAGTGTAGCAGTCATCCTATTCTCTTCATACTGAAAACTGATGGATACTACACGAGCCCTGGCTTGTAGGTGATCCTCTAGCACGTCTTCAACCTGGACGCTTCCGCCCGCTAGTGAGTGATTTATGAGATCTCCTAGCACTACATCATCAGTATGAGATCTTCTTCTAGAACTACATCATCAGTATGATATCTTCTAGCACTACATCATCAGTATGAGATCTTCCTCTAGTACAACAACATCAGTATGAGATCTTCTAGCACAACATCATCAGTATGAGATCTTCTAGCACTACATCATCAGTATGAGATCTTCCTCTAGTACAACAACATCAGTATGAGATCTTCTAGCACAACAACTTCAGTATGCGATCTTCTAGCACAACACCATCAGTATGAGATCTTCCTCTAGCACAACAACATCAGTATGATATCTTCTAGCACAGCAATATCAGTATGAGATCTTCTAGCACAGCAACATCAGTATGAGATCTTCTAGCACAACAACAATAACAATCCATAAATTTCAAGATCATGTTCGGACAACAGCCTCCATCAACTAAATCAATCAAGACCACATCTCAACCAGGTAGATCATAAACAATTTGATTTCGTGTTCCTAATTTGTCTCTCATACACCCCGCTGAACGATAACGTTAAATAAATTATAGGTACTAATGAAGCAGTTTTCGGGGATGATATTTTTGATACCTGATAATATCATACTTTATTGTAATGTACAAAGGGAGTCCCTTTCGTCATTGTCTTGTCTTCCCTAACGAAATATCAATTTACGTCTAGGTAGACTGGAGCATGTCCACTGTGTGGATCTAATATGCAGCTTTGAAGTAAGAAACAAGTTCAATTCCGTTGCGATGTCCAGACTCTCTTAAACGATGAGACTAGTTAAGACGAGTATTGTATTCAAATGTCCATGTTTGCCTCACATTCGATGTTACTCTTGGCTTTCCATTCAATTTGTCTCCAGTGTGTTCCATCTCAGATACAAGGGATATCTATTGTTTTCCCCTCCAATTATGTGCCCTCCCATTTAACATTACTTTTTTTTTTTTTACTGAATTCGTTGGCTTGTTAATGTTATTAACTCCTGAGCGATATTGATTTTTCCAATTTCTAGTTTTTTTTTGCTCACAAGTCCTATACACAGCAGGAAAATAGTTTATTTATCACAAGAAAAACAAAACAACTAATTTACCGAAATTTGATGGCGTCCGGCGGCAAATCAGGTTTGTAGGAATCCACTGTCCTTGAGAGAAAGTTCCTCTACTACATATAATATTAGATTAATAGTTCCTTCTAAGCAATTCTCAAACGCAGTTCTCACAAGCAGTTCTAACAGGCAGTTTTTACCGGTAGTAGTTATCACAGGTAGTTTTCACAAGCAGTTCAATTAACTGATTATCACAATCGGTTCTCACATGTATTTATCACTGCTTAGACTCAATTCGTTGGTATACAACATCTTCACTATCTTTAGTCGTGTCAATTATAAGCATCTGGTTAACCTCTAGTCCTGCTTTTCCATTGCACTGCACCACTAACTGCATTCCCTACCTACCCGTCTGATAACGTTATGGCAATATCGTAACTGTCTTCAGTTACTCAATTATACGATATATGTATATTTCATTATGTTTATCTTCCATCTGCTCTTTATTTGATATTCTTGTTACTCACACTATTTCTGGTGTTCGATTTTCAATTTTTGCAGTACTGAAGTATGTAACACACAGAAGATATGTAAGTAAGAGTAAGATGAGAAAGAATAGTGCCACTGTAAACTGTCAGGCACGTTGAAAGAGGCTACTACAGAAGTTTGGATATACATAGGGCTGGTTACCCTATCCTACATACTCTGTAGGCCAAGTAAACTGTAACAGATTTGGGCATGCCAATATTTGATGATTTTTGGATATATGTGTTCAAGACCTATTCTCTGCAGGGAGAGGTACGAGGGAAAATCAGTAAGTAGATCACCAAATCATATGGGACAACATAAAAATGTAGTTGGTGGATTATAAAACTGAAACTGGAGGCCAGCAACATCCAGATTTGTGACTACTGTAGCTAGCAGACTTTACGTGACGCATGCATGTCCACAGCTCAGCTACATAATGGCGACCTTGCTCACATAGTGTATTAACAAAAACAGCGTGCTGTCCTTCCTTCGAAGTGGTGGGAGAGGCAAAAGTTTTCTGAAAAGGATATTCATAAGGAAATGTGTTCTGTTCATGGCAAGAAATGTTCGTTGCGTAAAACGATTCATAATTGGGTCAATGAATTTTCTTAAGAGCTCTAAAAAATTGCGGATAAAGCCAATTCTGGTCATTCAGATGTAAACAGAAGTATATTTGTGGCGGATAAGAGAGATGATTCGAGCTGACAGGCCAGTAACAATGGGCAAATACAGCAGGATGTTTGCATGGTTTAGCTTACAGCATAATGCTTGCTCCCACCTTGGCCGGATACGTTTTGCGAATGACGAACAGATTAAGCGTGAAGTTTGAATGTGACTGAAATGGCAGACCAAATAATTTTATGTTGCATGTTTTGGTGCAAGGATATGTTTGTGGAAGGAAAGGACGATGTAGGTGT
Source organism: Ariolimax columbianus (assembly GCA_036924085.1). Classification (NCBI taxonomy): domain Eukaryota; kingdom Metazoa; phylum Mollusca; class Gastropoda; order Stylommatophora; family Arionidae; genus Ariolimax; species Ariolimax columbianus. The sequence continues at coordinate 11,908,582 of JAVGWX010000019.1, read as the reverse complement.
AATATAAATTATTTTAAAGTTCGCATCTCATTTACTTATGGTTTTTTAAACGACCATGTGTCACTCACTTACTGACCTGTCCACTTGTATGTGTGTGTATATATATATATATATATATATATATATATATATATACACATGTACACATATATGTGAATGTTATGTGTGTAAATTAATGTTGTGACAACTACATAGAAACAGTAAGCACAGCAAAAAGACATTTGGAAGTTCTGAGCCCTGTTGATCAGGCTGATGCTGCGCTGCACCTCCAAGTTGGCATGAGTGACACAAAGAGAGGAGAGCAGCAAGAAATGAATAACTTTTAAAGGAAATGAAAGAAATACAAATCTGAATATCAATGTGAATAAAAGAATATGATTATAAACTCAAAACAAGTAGACGAATGGGGAAAGCGTGAAAAAGAATAGTAGTATCTAGATTAGAAAGTAAATATGGAATTAGATGAATTTGTATAATACAAGAATAAATGAAAATAAGAAATTGTGAGAAGTAGAAAATGAGGTAACATTGACGCGGAGGAAGATGCATACATCAAGGAAAATCAAATAGTAATAGAAGAATACGAGAAGTGAAAGAACAAGAGGTAGAAAGCAAGGAAGATCGAATACAAGTAGATGAGAAAAGCTAAAAGGCAGGAAGCCAGAAAGTCTAAACACCAGTAGAAGAAGATGAACAACAAGAAGAAAAACAAGCAATGAAATTCAAAAAGAAAAACGGGAAATGAAATGACAAATGTAGAATTACAAATACAAAGAATATAAAATGCAGAAGCCGAAGTAAGGAGAAGAGGTTTTGAAGATTGTCAAGATTATTACAATAAGGTACATAAGAAGAGTTACAAAGAGAAGTTACAGAAAATTCATATAGCAATGCTGCGTAATGAAGCAAACATTAGAGCGAGGACAACTCATGCAGCAGTTTCTTCAAATAAAAATAACATTACCCCCCCCCCTCCCCGGCCACCACCACTACATTCCTCCCTTATACTTATATTTTTGTGGAAAGTCGATGTGAAGGTCAGCCCAGTTTTCTCAGTAAAGGAAACCAGAACCTGTCTTCCTATAAAACAGACCAAAGAAGTTATGTTTGAGTTATTGCTCATGAAATGTTAATTTATCATTATCAGAGTAAAGGGATTGGATAAGAACGAATACCTAGGGGAGGGAGGAGAGCTGGAATATATTGGATTAATCTGAGTGACTTGCAGATAAGGAAAGAAGAATAATTGAAATGAAAAGTTGAACACATATTTGTGCTGCAAAACGTATTAAAAATGTGTAATAAAACAGATGTAACTGAAGTATAGAAAGACATTTTTTGGATAAAAAACAGAATGACGCCTTAGATAACAGAAGACATGACAAATATGTTGAAAGAACGTTTGAGAAACAGACATATTTACAGAAAAACAAATATAAAAAGTACAAAGGAAGTATGAGGTACAACAAAAAAATAAGCACAAAGAGAATTTTATATAAACATTTACACATAACAGGGGTGCTCAACCCATAGTCCACGGGCCAGAGCTGAATGCTTCAGTTCAGTTTTCCCTCTACGTATGCTGTGATGCACTGTAGGGACCCGACGTCGTCTTTTCTGGACCAAGTGTGTAGCGTCTGTCATCGTAAGCGTCTGCCGTTGTAGGATCGCCCTGACGACAAATACCCATCTACCTCGAGTCCAGAAGCTAAAACCTTTTTTAATAAGCGAGAAACCCTGTGGATGATATGGTTGCACCAGCTGGATGTGATCGGGCGTTCTCAATTTCTGCTCAGAAATATATTCATCCCAAATTATAGTCCTGCCATTAGTTTCGCCAACACTTGAAATGTTAATTTGTATTTATTGGTGTTATTATTAAATATTATTATTAATCATTATTATTATATTTATACTAGCATTGCTGAAAATGTATCGGACCTATATTCGTGAAAAAATACAAGTGCTCACATAGAGGTCTGAAACCCCTTTAGAAGAATCCTTTTGTGACCCCACACATTTCTCCCATCTGTCTCGTCAATATTGGAGGCTTTTCCGTAAGGCCTCTTTGGGAATGGTCTACTGCTGGGCCGTTGAGTTCTGCGTGTGTTCTCGTGACTCAGAACGGGTCAGGGAATACTCCGCTTGGAGAAAAACAATCAGAAGATGCTACTTCGGGAGAGTATGGAGCCTTAAATCGGGTCCCATTCAGAGGAATATTCAACTTGGAGAAAAACAAATCAGAAGATGGTACTTCGGAAGAGTAAGGAGCTTACGCACAAGAGAAATAATATGTTTTTCACAAACGTCTTAATCAGATGCGATTACTAGGCGCGTGTGCTGTCATCATGAGGCTGCAACTCTCAGGTCGCCTGTAGGTGTAGGCGTCTGCGTCGCACATCATCACGAAGGCACTTGTTGGTAATAGGTTTGTCTTGTAGAGAGTACTCGTTATGCACAAGCCAACGGCAGTCAAAGGAAAGGGTCAACATAACCTAAACACTGATACGCGCCAGGCTCGCGTTTTTGGGCCTCGAAAATTATGATTGCTGTTGGTTTCCGAGTTGTACCCATTAACTCACAACTCATCAATGATTACAATGTTTTAGATGTAAGGGTCACCGTTTGTGTAGCCCAGCATGCCCTGAGTGACGTCTAGACAGAGAAGCTTCTGCTCCATCGCTAGCAGTATCGGAACGAATTTCGCGAACATTCTCCACGAGTTCAAATGCTTTTCCACTCTTCGTTAGCAAACTTTCTTATTGGGACACGACAATTCTGCACGACCAAAATCCAAATTTGGTCAAAGACCTCATCATTTCGCTTGTTGAAGGCTTACCGGAAGGCGATCCGCTCTCTACCGATGTACGTCCTATTTGTAGCGATTATATCGCTCTTTAATTGGTTAAAGGATCAAGGCATCATATCCGAAATTATGTTGAATCTTTAGAATGGTTTCAACTTGACTATTTATATATCGGTAAGGTATTGGCAACATTTGAATCATACAGCCGTTCACTACACTCACACATACTTGTCATTATATACCACTACGTCTATGCATCGACAGTCCGGCCTATAAGGTCTGCAGAAATTGACAATGTGGCCCATGATTCAGTTCAGTTCAGTTCATCCCGTAACCCATCAGGTCGTTGGGGCACACATGAAGACATGAAAATCCCACGCCAACCCTCTCTGACCCGGGCTGCGACCGATCCGGTATACTAGATTTCGTTATTGTCCTCATGTGTGATTCTTAGGCTTGAAATCCCCTGGCGGCGCCCATCTCCTCTCTAAGCTGCGGTGGGCCAAAATCTGCAAGTTACCTGAAGGAACCCGTCCCCCAGGCGAGTCATTGCCTCGTTAGCCTAGAGCCTCACGGTTCTAGTTGCCCAGTGTGTACCCCGAGGAGGTGAGGTTTGCTTGGGAGCTCACTTTAATCGGCAGGCTACTAATTTCACTTTTCACTCTTCCAGGGAAGAGCTAGCCGACCTCAGCGCCACTGGAATGCGGCGCCAATCATGAGCACACCTTACACCTTCCGGTCATGACACGCAATTTCTAAGCAGGCCCATGATTAAAATGTGTAATACTAGTACATTGGAACAATAGCAAGAACCCGAATGGAATAAACTACTGCATAACAAGGTGTGCAATCATAATGGTCTTTATCGTCGATACACATAAGTATCGATATAAGTTCATTTGTCAGTTTGATCGTTTGTCAGTCAGTGTTTCAAAACAGAAACCAAACATCGTTATTACAAGCATCTTTAAACATGTCCATTAACGTCACGGGAGCGATGAACTAAAAGTCACGCATTTTCACAAAACACCTTATACATGGAAGTACGAGAAATCCAGAACTTTCTGTATGACAGCTAATGACTCAGTTGGTAGTGGGCGATTTGGAATCATAATGGCGTTGGTTTGAATATGGATTGTGGCACTTTTGTACTATTCTACAAAGAAGCGTGAGGAAACAATTCCATATTTATTTTGTTATAGACGTTTAAAATCGTTTGTCATTATTGACTGGTCGCATACTAGTTTGAGAAAAAAAGTACATATCGATCGTTATCCATACAAATCAATTAATCAATCAATCAATTTACCAAAACCTCTGCCACCCGCTGTGGAGTATATGTCTACAACACTTCCAGTCACAGTCTATCAATCTCGAGCAAGTCTCTTTGATATTTGATTCAATCTCTACGTCATGCATGAGTAAGCCTGCCTCTACTTCTAGTAACTATGTTGCTCCAGATGAGAGACTGCTTTGTAATGATAGCCGCTGGTTTAATTAATGTATGACCTATTCAACGCCACAACCTCTTCTTCCTGCCCTGGTCCGCTTGTATTTATCCAGTTCTCTCGCCAACATCCACGTCAGTGATCTTATCATATCATCTCAAGCCCTCTGTTATGTACAGTCACCTGTTTATGAAACAATGCACGTGTACTGTTATCTTTTGCCTCACATTCCATATTTCAGTATTCCTCAATATAACTGATTTTACATTGGAGTCGTAGGTTTTGATTTTAGTTTTAGAATTATTTTCCGTAGACGCCCACTATTTCCTGCATTGAAATCCCTCTCCAATATTGCACTCATATTATGGAAAATGCAACATTGTCTGCCCTTCCGTCTATATCGTTACCAAGATAGTTGAAGGAGCTCACATTTTGTAAGAGAGTGTCACATAACAAACACAATCTCATCATCGGCAGTTAACTGTTTTTGAAAGCATGTTTGTTTGTTGATCTGGAGTCGGGGTTCGCTCATCAAGTGTGATTTATATTGTATCAGACCGTTCGTATATGATAGACAAACCATGTCATTAGATGTGTTTTATATTGCATCAGACCGTGGGTATATGATAGACAAACCATGTCATTAGGTGTGTTTTATATTGTATCAGACCGTCATTAGATGTGTTTTATATTGTATCAGACCGTGGGTATACGATAGACAAACCATGTTTTTGGATGTGTTTTATATTGTATCAGACCGTGGGTATATGATAGACAAACGATGTCATTAGGTGTGTTTTATATTGTACCATACCGTAGGTATAGGACAGACACGCCATGCAATTAGATGTGTTTTATATTGTACCAGACCCTGGGTATAGGATATACAAGCCATGCCATTAGATGTTTGATATTGTACCATAACCCGAGTATAAGACAGACAAACCAACCACGCCGTTGGTATGAGGCGGACAAGCCAGCCACGCCGTGGGTATGAGGCAGACAAGCCAGCCACGCCGTGGGTATGAGGCAGACAAGCCATACCATCAAGATGATTTGCCAAAATCCATATAAATCCGTAAATGTTAGTTAATGATGTCGACCTCATAATCCAAACAATGGCTAGCATAAAAAGAAATGACGACATGATATATTCATGTCGAACCAACGTTTGTATCACAAACGACTCATACAAATGTAGAATTCAATAACTTGTTTATAATCATGTTGGTGAGCATTAGTAGCAATTCATTGTGCCTGAGTAACATTTATGTTGGTGAGCATTAGTAGCAATCCATTGTGCCTGAGTAATGTCTAGGTTGGTGAGCATTAGTAGCAATCCATTGTGCCTGAGAAACGTCTATGTTGGTGAGCATTAGTAGCAATCCATTGTGCCTGAGTAACGTCTAGTTTGGTGAGCATTAGTAGCAATCCATTGTGCCTGAGTAACGTTTATGTTGGTGAGCATTAGTAGCAATCCATTGTGCCTGAGTAACGTTTATGTTGGTGAGCATTATTAGCAATCCATTGTGCCTGAGTAACGTCTATGTTGGTGAGCATTAGTAGCAATCCATTGTGCCTGAGTAACGTCTATGTTGGTGAGCATTAGTAGCAATCCATTGTGCCTGAGTAACGTCTATGTTGGGGAACAACACTAGAACTCCAATGTGCCGGACTAACTGCCATGTTGGTGAACATTAGTGAAATTCTATCTGCCTGAGTAACTTCCATGTTGGTGAACATTATGGAAACTCTAATCTGCCTAACTTCCATGTTTGTGAACATTTGTAGAACTATATCTGCCGGACTAACTTCCATGTTGGAGAACAACAGAAGAACTATATATGTCTGAGTAACTTCCACATTGGTGAACATTTATAGAACTCTAATCTGCCTAAGTAACTTCCATAGTGATTCGCTGCATAAACTATCAAATGCATATTTGTAGTTCACAAACTTTTCATAAAGTTGTCAGTCCATCCACATTCTGTTCAACAATGACAGGCAAGGCTAACTATCTAGTTCACCCATAACCTGTATTGCCGAAAGCCTGCCTGGTCATCTTGTATCTGTTCGATTACGGCCTTTCACAATTACTCTGGACTCATCATCTTCAATATTTTTCCAGGTTCGGAAAATAACATTATTATTCTATAATGTGACTCACTTCTTTGACAATAATTAAATGGCGTTCTTTCCGATTCGCATACACATACACACAAAAATGCATATATACACACACATATCCATGCACTTTAACTTGCACACACACACACACACACACGCACGCACGCACGCACACACGTATTTAAGAAACAAGGGAATATTGCCTAAAGATTATACAACTTTATTAATAATTCCTTTGCCCAAAAAAACACACAATACAATAGAATTCGAATTCCGAACGATAAGCTTAATAGCATATGCATCTAAAAATTATATTAAGAAGAGAATCGATGACAAGATTGGGGTGGCGCTGAAAGATAACCAGTTTGGATTTTGCTAGGCCAAAGTTACACGGGATGCCTTCTGATCTTGGCGGCTATTCGCAGAAAGAATTATTGATCAAGTGGTATTCGGAGTTTTAATAGGGGAATCAGTCAGTGATATGAAAGTTAATGCAAACAAATTTGCGTTGATCAAGCCAGAGTGGGAAAATCAGTAGCAACGCTGCAAATGCTGCTTGAACAAATTAACAGTTTGACATTTTTAACTTTAATTGGTAATAGCCAAGCAATATATGCAAATGAACATAATCATCAATTGATAAATAATCAAAACAGGTACATCAGTTTGCATATAAATGGCAAATCATAACGACGCCCGCATTGAGACATACATTAAAACAATAATTGCATTGACAAAAGAGGGCTTCAGATACAAATATAAATTTGTAATTTTAAAAAAAAAATCAGGATAAAACTGAGGAAAATAATAATCGCCACTCACATATGGTCAATTGCACTGAAAGGGCTGAAACATAGACTGTGGCAAAGACAAACGAAAAAAGCTAAAAATGTAAAGATATCGTACAATGGGAAAAGAGTGAGTTGCGTAGAAAGAAAATCCGATGACAATGTCGTCACTGAAGTAGGCGTACACAGACAAATACTAACAATGATACAGAAACAAAGAGTAAGCTGGCTGGACCACACCATGAGAGATGAAAGTTTTCCACAAAAGATACTAGATGGCAAGATTCAGAAAGAAAATAAGAAAGGGGCAACCAGGTTTCATCTTTACAACTCAGGCATGTAAAGAAATTAATGCATGAAAGTTTGTTACGATGACGAGAATTGTAGATTATATTGATCAAAAGAAGAGACATTCGCAGACAGTGATACAATCAGGATCAGGACTTTTCAACCAGGTGAGGATGATGATGATGAGCATGATGATATACGAAACAGCTGACGGAAGTACAAACGAAGACACACAACAACAACGCTTAAATATTGTAACAAACATACCTTTTGCGTCGAGGTAGAGACTGAAAATGTATACAAATACAAATAAAAAGGCAAACAAATATCGATTAATGTTAACATGAACATCTTCTAGTCACTTTAGAGTAATGACATGATTTTACAGCTGCAGCACATATTATATAACCTGAGGATGACAGAAAGCGATATGTTGATGTACATGAAGTTGTAGCCCAGGTGTGTCCGAATAGTGCTAGCATACTCAAACGGAGACATGTGTGTACATTATGTCCCTGGGTATTACTTGTTCATATTCCGCCAGTGTTTACGTTGTTATTGTTGTTGCTATTAGTAGCCATTCTCAAGCGATGATGGGAATTTCATCAAACAGGCTGTCTCTATGTTGTAACTTGAAATGAATTTGGATTATACCAAAGAAGGCACTGCGGTGGTCCTCAACTTTGATGTCTGGTCCCAAGCTACATTGAACCAGTGACAAGACATTAGTCAGGACGACTGGAGGTAACTCAGGATGCAGGCATTTAGGTCCCGCCTTCCTTTAGACCATGTGTCACTTGACAAGCTGATCAGACATGATAGGCGGGGCTAGGTAAAATATACTGATCAGATATGAAAGCCAGGGTCAGGTAAAACCTACTGATAAGACATGCTAGTCAGGGTCAGGTAAAAGATACTAATCAGACATGTTAGTCTGGGTAATGTAAAACATACTAATTTGACATGCCAGTCAGGGTCAGGTAAAACATAATAAGACATGGCAATCAGCGTAAGATAAAACATACAAATCAGACAAGTTAGCCAGGACAGAAAAATCATACTAATCAGGCAGTCAGGAAAAGGTAAACCAAATTAATCAGACATGCCAGTCAGGATCAGATAAAACATACTGATCAAGACCCAACCTAACTTTCACGCCGTCTCAACTTAAATTAGACCTGTTTCATGGAAGACTGGCTAACGTGGTAATAGTTGACATGATCCCCGCAGTAGTGAGTAACAGCTAAATAAAAGAAAGCACAGCAGAAAAGCTTAACACATCTTCACCAGCACGCTCGGGATGTGAGAAAATCAACTGCAACCAGCCACACAGCTACATTTTTAGGACCCACAAAATAATAACGTTACTCACTGTGTGCATTCAGCAACAACAACAATAGCATCAGCAACAATCAAGCATATCGAATTGGATTGATTGAAAGATAACAGAAACCATCAACTTTAAAATTCGTTTGTAATTCAACAGAACATAGAAAAACATAATGTAAAATAACGTAGCAGAAAGTAAGATCTCTTAATAAAACACAACATACCATAAGATTTTTGACATGACACTCACGAAATATATTTCAGAACTGTAAAAAAAATATTACATACCATTTTGTCATTATATTACATCATAGAACATTTTATATGTAACATATTATTTTACGTTACATAACATAACTAGCAAAATCCAAGAAAACATATGCACTTGCCAAAACAGTCTTATTCTCGAAGTTTCTGGAATTCTAGGGAGAAAAATCTGCTCAACTGTCCACGTCTGTCACGCTTGCAGCGCATATCAACGAGCATTCCTAGCCAGTAATCAGGCAGAAAAACAGACCAAAAATAAAGTTAATGAAATTACTTCTTGGATGTGTTTTTTCTTGAAGTTGATCATTTTTGTGATTAGTTTCAACTCTTGCTATCTTCTCAGATTGGCATAAAGCAGGGCAGATTCGGTTTCTTTTAAAGAGCACCTTTGACAAGTATCGGATAATTATGTCACTTTTCAAAATATGCTTTGGTTTCTACATTATTTTGTTTCGTCCTGTGTTCCTATCGTTTCTTGATCTTTTTAGATTATTTACATTTTATAGAGTCGTAAAACTCGTGTTTTGATGAGGTCAGAAATACTGGTAGTACTACCATCTCCTTGCGTTGAATACACAAGTAAGACTTGAGCGAAACAGAAAATACACTAAGGAAAGAACCGTCAAACATAGCTAAGAAGAATCTCAAGTGGAACCTTCAAAGGAAGCTAAAGTGTAGTGGACTTAAAACAAACATGGGCAAAATAAAGTCAAAGGGATTGACGATGAAATGGTAAGACCTGGAAAAAGACCGAACGAGTAGGCTAGACCCCGTGTATGCTGGCTAGATGTGGTCAGAGGGCTTATGTACCGAGAGGAGCGCTGGGCTTTGACTGATTGCAGGTGCAGAAGGTTCCTGCCTACTGTTAAAACAAAGCACACGGTACTTAAGAAACAGACAGTCTAGCTAAAAAGGAAGACAACAAATCACAACCAGTAGAAAGGAAAAGATGTCTAGAAATAAACATAATGATAAAAGCAATCACAAAGACAAATGACGGTGAGATCTAACAGAAGTGCAGTAGTGCTAACCAAGAAAGATCAATTGACAATAGTCAGCTTGCCAACAGGTCTCGGCAGTCAGACACCATCTGTTCAAAATTGTCAACTATATAATAGCTGTCCATCGTTGTCGCTGAGGACCGCCGCCATCATCCTTGTCAACGTTTCTTGGGCACTCTCTCTCGCGCCCTCCCTATCTCAGCTCGCCGTAGAGAAGCTTCTTTGGGAGCTGCTCGTCTGACATATGGACGAGGTGTCCGGCCCATCCTAGTCGTGCTTGTTCTAGCAGTGCATGGATGCTGGGTATGTTAGCCCTCGAGAGAACCTTGATGTCAGTGACACGATCTTGCCATCGGATGTGGAATATTCGCTTCAGGCAACCTGTGTGGACGTAGTTTAACCTCATTGCATGTCCAGAGTATACAGTCCAGCTTTCGCAAGCTTATAGTAGGGTTGGAATGATGGTTGCACTGTAGACTTTGAGTTTGGTTTTGACACTGATGCCACGACGTGCCAAAACTATCGAGCGGATGCTACAAAAGGCTGTGCTGACCTTTGCTATTTTGCTTGCCACCTCATCGTCTAGGCTGACAGATTTCGATAGCGTGCTGCCCAGATATGTGAATTTGTCTACGACATTCAGCGTCTGCCTGTAGTTTCTGGTTTTGTGTACGGCATGCCTGGTGCTGGTTGGTACATGTCCTCTGTTTTCTTGGTATTTATGGTCAGGCCAAAATTTTGTCATGCGGCAGAGAACCGGTCCATTCCAACCTGCATATTCAGTTCTGAGTTGCTCATTAGAGCGCAGTCGTCAGCAAATACAAGTTCCCTGATTATGTCGCCAGCCACTTTGGTTTTGGCTTTCATTCTTCTTGGATTAACTAACTTGCCATTTGTGGGGTACTTTATGGGTGTTCCAAGCTCCAGTGATCTGAAGACGTCTGTCATCGTGGGCGCTAACATCATGCTGAACAGGGTCGGGATGAGAACGCATCCTTGTTTTACTCCGTTTGATACTAGAAACGTTATAGAGATTGCTCCGCTGTCCAGTACACGAGTACACCAGTACTTCGTGTAGCTGTTTCACCATAGTTATGAACTTGTTTGGACAGTCAACCTTGGACATTATCATCCACAGCCATCCTCTGTTTACTGTATCAAATGCCTTTGTCAAATCAATAAATGTGGTGTACAAATCCTGATTTTGCTCTCGACACTTCTCTTGTACTTGGCGAGCGGCAAAAATCGCTTTCACTGTTCCTCTTCCGACTCTGAATCCACATTGGCTTTCTGGGAGGTGGTGGCTTTGTTCAAGGTGTTTGTTTAGCCTGTTTAGAAGTAAGCGCGCTAGGATCTTGCCTGCTACAGAGAGTAGCGATATTCCATGATGATTGTCGCATTCTTGGCGGTTGCCTTTTCTTTTGTACAGGTGAACGATTGAGGCGTCCTTAAGCTCCTGCGGAATTTTTCCTTCAGCCAAAATGTGACAGAAGAGTTCAGTGATCCTTCTGGTGAGGGATGGGCCAGCTGTCTTATATACATATCCTGGTATTGCATCCGCTCCTGGAGCTTTTTCTATAGCTAGTGAACTGATTGCCCTGTCGACTTCCTCCTCAGTGATTACTTCATCCAACGCCAGGCGCAGTTCCACCTGCGGCATTCTCCGGATGGCCTCTTCATGTATGGACAATAGATAGTTCAGTATTTTGCAGAAGTGGTCTGCCCATTTGTCTAGAATCTGAACCTGATTTGTTAGCAGTACCCCATCTGAACTGCGAACTGGAGTATTACTAGAGGGCTGCGGGCCGTAGAGATCTTTCAGTGCCTCGTAAAACCGTTTGGTGTCATGACGCTCGGCGAACATCTCAATTTCGTCAGCTCTTTTGCTGAGCCAGGAGTCTTGCATCTCTCTAAGCCTGGTCTGGACAGCTTTGCGAGCAGTATTGAACGCATCTTTTGCTGCCGGAGATGGTGTGTCTCTTTGGTATTCTTTGTGAGCTTCATGTTTTGCATCGAGAAGGCCCTGTATTTCCAGATCGTTCTCATCAAACCAGTCCGTATTCTTGTGCGTGAGTTCGCCAATATGTTTAACAGCTGTATCGTAGAGTGTGTATCTCAATGATGCCCAGTTCTCTTCGATGTCGTTTTTTTTCAAAACGAAGCTCAGATAGTCTGCCCTCAAGCTCTTCCTGGAAGCCTTCTCTCGTGGGTTCGTATTTCAGCTGAAAGACATTTAGCCTCCTCGGTAGTTTCTTTCCCTGTGGGCGCATTTTGGGCTGGATCTTGAAGTTTAGCTTGGCAATGACAAGTGAATTGTCGATCCAACATTCTGCACCATACATGCTCTTCGTTACCATATTATCTGCTCGACCCCTTCCTCTGATGATAATGTAGTCAATGAGGTGCCAGTGACGGGACATTGGGTGCATCCATGTGTAGCAGATCCCACTGTTTGCCCAATGGTTATTCTAAATGAGAACATTATCACACTCATCCACATCAATCATGACCACACACAGCAAATAACATATCACACAGCAGGTGGCATATTTATTATATAATACTCATACTAGAAAAATGAGAAGTGAAATTACAAACACAATACAATACATATCATCTTAACTAATATATTTCTATATTATATAAAAGTTAATATAAATATTAAACTAAAACGGAAATTGTAAGCATTAGCTCTTGATGGAATTCCCAACTACCAAAAACCCAGTTATAATGCCGTACACACATCACACGTACTTCTAGATCTCATCTAGTCGATCTACACACTCGCTTAACTCGTCAGAACATACATCGTTCACAATGTGTCCTGCTACTATACACGTTCAGATTATCTATTAATTCAAAACGCCCACAAACACCTCTTTGAGCGGCTCAATGGTTCTATCTCCAACATTCGTACAACAGTCTATCAATCGCTCCTCTATCTAAGTCGGTGAGCTAAACAGACTCCTATCTACATTCACTCATTCTCTCTCCATCCAGCCTGCTTGAGCTAAACTTGGTCTGTTGCTATATATACACTCAAGCAGTATCAGAGCTGACCAATGGATCTCAGGGGGGTGGCTCTATTCAGTCGTTATTGGAACGAATACTCTGAACACCTGTCACTCATCTATCGCAGCAAGCTCCGCTGCCCTCCCGTCTGTCAGTCACCCGCCACTGCCCAAATCGGAACGCAAGTGGTCAGTTCCTACCTGTACATTATTTCCCCAAATCCGATTTCCTTTGTTGAGACGGTGAGTGACATTGGCGTAGTGTCCAGACAGAGAGTGACCTTGGCACGCATTCAGGTACTTTGTTCTCAGCATTATCAACCCTGCCCTAAACTCTCATGCTCGTGTTGGAACTGTTATACATGTGGTTCTATTTCGGACCGGAAGTCGGAAAGATGTGTTTGTAATGAGTAGTTCATTTGCGGCACATGTCATGTTTATTACGTGTGCCGCCTCCATTCGATGCGTAGAGGCATTTTTAAACAATATTTTCTGAACAAGCTGTTTTTTATAATAGATTTCTAATTTTTTTTATTTGGGACAATAGAAGTGGGATTTGTGGATTTGGTGTTTCTTTTGTGAATTAGTTTACAGGTGTTTTTTTGTAGGTCAATCGAGGATTCATCAAAATTGGGTAGAATAGAAGGTCGCATTAGTGTAGAAATTTGTATACAATTTCTGTATTTCTAGGTTTAGGGGAAAGTTGGTAAAAATAGGAGAAATATAATATATTATATCCAGAAGTCCATACATATTGTCGATGGTCATGTAAAGAAGTATATACAAACGAACAAACGGTTATGTTTAGAAGTATATACAAACGAACAAACGGTTATGTTTAGAAGTATATACAAACGAATAAATGGTATACACAAATAATTATGCTGAATGTCGAGAAGTCTATACAAACGGTTTATGGCCATATCAAGTAGTATATACAAACGGACAACGGTTATGTCTAGAAGTATATACAAACGGACAATGGTTATGTCAAGAAATCCATACAAACAGACAATGGTTATGTCAAGAAGTCTATACAAACAGACAATGGTTATGTCAAGAATTCCAAACAAACAGACAATGGTTACGCTAAGAAGTATATACAAACGAACAACGGTTATGTCAAGAAGTCCATACAAACGGACAAAGGCCATTTCAAGTTAACGAACGTTTTGTAATAATCTATAAAAACGAACTAAGCCTGCGACAGACCACAAGGTTACTAAAGTAAATATATGTACTTACTTGGTAACAGAAGACGAATAATTAGTATGAGTTGAGTTAGCCAGAAATTGAGTATTACATTACTGTTCGCGGGTTCATCCTTGTTACTGAGATTAGTTGTTATTTTACACTCGTGTTGTCGCACCTGCTGAAGACCTTATTATTATAACAGTACAGCTTGTCCATTTGTTCCAACACGTGACTTACCTATTCTACTTTATGCAATAATCGACATTATATTAGTTTGTCAGGATCTTTCTCTCTCTATCTCTCTCTTTCTCTTACCCCATCTCTCTCTCTCTCTCTCTCTCTCTCTCTCTCTCTCTGCATGTCACTCTGACTGTTTATCTTTCTATGTGTCTATATAATCCCTCCCCTTTTTGCCCAACCAATCCGCCAATATATCAAGGCACACCTAGCCATAATTACTTTAAAGTCTCTTAGCTATTTCTAGACGTCTATTACAAGCATAACCAACATTTCTGCGCAAGCTGTTTCCTTTTTGTGTCAGATCTTCAATTTATGTTTGTACGTAAATATTGGAATGCACCTTAAAAGACCCTGAAGATATCCCATAAGGACACACATGAAGTGCTCATCGACGATTTAATAATGATTTATGTGGGGTAAAACGGGTTCAAAACGCTATTGATTTCGGCAATAAATCACGTGAACATGAATTAAGAAAACATAGTTAAACCAGACGAAGCAGGGATGTTTTGTCTTTTTTTCTTGGTGTTAATCCATGTCCACGTCGTAAATTAAGCCAAGCTTATGCAACTGTTCACAAACTTTATTCAGTGGATTAATTTCAGAGTTGCTCGCTTGTGCCATATGCAGTCGTTAGTATTCCCAGTTGTGACATTGTGCACTGTATGTTGGCTGCTCTCAATAAAATGTTAATATTTTTCTATAGAAGGTACGGCCGTAGAAAAAGACGTGTAAAGTAAAGTAAGTATCATGCCGTTTGCCGAACGTCCATTCTTACAATTGCTAGCCTATTTGACTGTTATACGTTTATTGGCAAGTGTGCGGTACGGTAGGTTGTCATTCATTTCCGTATGTAGAGAAGCGATTGTACCAAGATATAACTCTATGTCTACCAAACTGAACTTGTCTAAATTCGGACCCTGTGCGTATGGATTGTGAAACGGACGTGTTCACTCCTAAGTCACGATGTCTCCGAAATGAAGAGTAAGAAAATATATTTTACGAAGTCTCAGTTTTTAGTCAACTTAAAGAAATAGAATAATTCATTGCTGCATTAATGTTCATTAACTGAAAGTTAGGTATCACAGCACGATGAACTGTAGCGTGTTGCTATAATAGTTGTCCATCACAAGGGATGAAGACCACTCTCTTTGTTCAGCCGTGTGGACAGTCGTATCTCTTGCTGTGTCCGCTGAAATGGGTGACTTGCGCGGTGATTTGGATTAAAGTGAGGAAGAAACTGCGCCTTTTGTCAACCTCACTCACAGAGCCTAAGCTGCCGTTTGCCAGTGGCAAGACATTCATTGAGACGACTGGAGATAGCATAGGATGCAGATTTTGCCTCAGGGTTACCACCGAAGCCTTTCCGTAAACATGTAACCCGCAGGGTAGAAAGGTGGGATGTCATCTAACGCAGTTTGTCGTGCCATTTCGATAACCACAAGAGGTCGTATGGACAAAACTCAGCACGTGAGTGAGTCTGGCATCTCTCCCCAGCTGTATTCAGCTCATCATAGTAGCATCTAAAATTCCCACACGCCAAATTCGTGAAGGTGAACCGGCAGAACTAATCCGTGAAATACGACACAGGTTTAAGCGTAGTTCTATTCAGCCGGCGTCCAGACCAGGATAAACGGATGGAAGAAATCACAAAAAAGAACGAAATAACAAGTCCTGACGGAAAACAACACCACGTTTCCGTGAACACAAGTGGAAGTCGTCGACTAGTGTGAATTCCAGGCAAATCCGTGGTCTAGCGGCATCCATAATGATCCAAGATAGTAGAGAAATGTAGACTCGCAGCCAGTTACGGCGCCATCTTTGCCAGATGCCAGGAAAAGCGTGTTGCTATGTGGAATGACTTAATACATGTATGTGAGAAGCAAGCATTCACAACCATTCTACCACTGAGATGTTCCTTTATGCGGCCAGTCAAACTACTCACCCAACCAACAACAATTTTTAAAATCATTTGTCCATTTACGGCTGGATAAACCAAAGTACAGCGTAACCAAATCATGACGTGGTACATGTATCGATAGAAGCAAGCCATCGCAACCACTCTGCCACTGGTCTGATTAATTATGCGGTCAGCGAAACTGCACATCTAACCAACATCAGATTGTGTCGCATCTGTCCACTGACGGGATGCACACTCGAACTGAATGCATGCTTTGTGTTGCACAGGACCGAAAGGGGGAAAAAATAATGAAAGCACTGTAACAGGCCGAGTAAGTTGTGAATGACGCGTATGTGGATGGTTGGACGTAGGATCGATCACCCATTTATGTAGAAAAGCCAAAGAAAAATAAAGAAGCAGCCATGACTCCATGTTATTACAACTTTGTCAAGCAAATATGGAAGAAAAAGAGATCAAAACTTATTTTATGTTGTGAAGAACGTATTTCTCAAATCATAAACCTAAGTTATATTGCTGTTCTTAAGATTTCTGAGGGACTTGAGAAACAAAAGTGTCCGCACACGTGAAATCTACTTGAAGAAGATGTCATATTTCATTAAGAAATTTAATCCAGATTTCAAATAACTTTAAAAGTGATGTCTTGTCAGTGCATCTTGGAAACGCAATCAACAGTTCATCGATCAGGCAGCGATTGAGAGACATTGTGTTATTACCGATTATATGGGACGTTGAGTCGTTCTCGTCAGGAACTCACTAGAATAAAGTGACGTACATCCTTTCTTATCATGGGTGTGTATCTGAACACATTCAGTATTAAGTGGCCTCGTCAGCGAGGTGGGTATGTACATTATGGTCCCTATAATGATGATCAAACATTGAAGGCTAGCATTGCACTACAGCAAGGAAAGAGGGTGTCTGAACCAACCTTCTCCCGCTCGCTCTAGGATATAAAACATGCTACTTAAACCCACTGCGGGACGGCGTGGTCTAGTAGTTAAGTGGCACGGCTCACAACCAGAAGGTGCTTGATTCGATCCCCATCACAGCACCGACCGTTATCCCGGGGAAGCAAACCCTTAGAAAATGCAGGAGGAAGCAAACCCTTACATAAAATGCATGCTGAAGTCGGATCCACTGGACCGACAGGCGCAAAATAAAAACCACAGAGTAACGCACACCCGCCTTGGGGAATAGAGAAAATAATGCGAACGAAAAGAAAAAAAAAACCTACTGCGACAGAAAATGTGTTAACTGGCCGCGTGGTTTCGATATCGTCATTAAGATCACGAGAGCATACGTTCAGAATCTTGTAAGACATGTCATTGTTTTTATTTTTCTCGAAGGAAAAAGTAAATTAGTTTTATTTCCAATTGTGCCGTTTATAGACGTGGGGAGCTTGAATCGTCTATCCTGCTTTAGGTGCCTTGCGTCGGTGAATGTGAGCCCTTGTCGTTGCACAATCACTCTAGTGTCATCTATCCACCTACCACGCGGCCGCCCCCTTGCCTTGTAGCCAGATCTCCCAGCATTGTAAGCCATCAGTGGAAGATGATGAGGGTGCATTCTCATGAGATGACCAAACCAACTTATTTTCTGCCTGGAAATGTATTCGGCACAAGACGTAGTGCCGACCATACTTCGAATGAAGGAAATAGTAAATATTAAAAAATAAACTTTTTTTTGATTGAAACTTTTATTTATATTAAGATATTTTTTGTCTATAAAATTTTTTCGACTTTAAAAAAGTAACCCATTGCATTACTGCCGTAGGGGTGTGAGGTGTTAGCGATCTCACATTTCAAAAGATCGGCTATATGAGGGCGGTAGCCATCTCCTCTCCCTCGCCGCTTTTACTGCCTGGACTGAACCGGTACCAATTTAAGGCTCAGTCAACCCGGGATCACTTGTGGTCTGAAAAACAATTCTGCCTCAACTGGGGCATGCACCCAGGACCACTCAGATGCGAAGCTAGCTCGCTAACTACTGCGCTACGCGGCAGTCTCTGTTGGGACTACATGAGTGTTATTTAGAAAAAAAAAGTGGTGTTTTTTTGGTGAAAAGGTGTTTTTGTGTTTTAAATAAAATTATTTGTGTTGGTCATCATTAATTTCCGATGTCATCTTTGAAAATCATCATCGTTCATGTCAATTTCTTCACCTGTCACATCTTCAATGTTGACTTCCGAATGTGACTTCAAGTTGCTCAATCGTACTGTCGATGCAACTCAATTATTGTAAAAACCTATGTGTTTTTTTGGTAAGCTTTTGAATGATCTGTCCAGGCTCCGCTAACATTTGATGAATGAACCGGTCGCACTAGCATATATTGTTCATACAATTGAAGTTCTCTAGGATAATGTGGAAGTGGTTACAATAGTATATATATATAAGTCAGTGCAAACGGGCACTGGCCATGTTATGTTAAATAAAAGCTTGCAACTACCATGAACATTTAGTGGTGACAGTAACGGCAAGGAACCTTTATTCATCAGCCCTATAAATCCTACTAGTGGACGCCACAAACTGAGATTCAAATCGTCAGGATAGATTTGGTTAGAGAAGAATGCAGCAGGATATGCTTCTGGCAACATCAACGTATTCAAGTTACGTCCATCAATTGATCAACAATCAAGAGATGAGAGTCTTGGATGGCTCTAGCAGGAAGAACAATTGGACAGGTTGCAACAATTGAGACGATAATTAATGGAGAAAAGATGGATATGGATTCACACTGGCGATATAATAACACATTAGCGCAGAGTTATCATAACCCTAAACAGGGAATGCAGAGAGTGGTGCACAGGGAGGACAGAGCGCAAGGTTATCAGGGTGATAAATGATAACAATCAGTATAGTGATGCCATCATATATATATATATTGATGGATCAGTGATATACAAAGATATATATGGTTGGGACTTCTCGGATAGAGCGAGAGGTCAAGTTGTCGCTGAGCAGAGCGGGGCATACACAAGATCAACTCCTAGTATGAGAATGGGGAGGTATACAGTATATATAGCACTGAGATGACTATCTGATACCTATTTAACAGTGGCAGTCATTGCTTCAAATCCACAATGCTTACTTTAGAAGGTAATGGAAAAAAACATGAACAAAATGTAAAAGATGATTAAGGTTGAGTTTAATCAAAATTTGAAAATGGGTATGGTCAGATACCGCAGCGAGACGAGAACACAAACAAAACCTTTAGAAGGTACAGACGGCCAGGCAAAGACATGCGTGGATGACATCTGTAGAAGATTCAAACCTGCATGAGCTGGTTTGGATACACTGTGTTGGTCATGATGGGGTTCAGTGCCACAACAGAAGTCACACACACACCCTTCACAATAACCAATGATCGACAGACAGGATGTGGATAGGAGTGACAATTTGAAGTCTATCAATTGCAGTCGTTTAGTCGACATCATCGCTATAGATGAATCAGCAACCCACAGACTGCAGATGTTTAAAATCGAACAAGATTTTAGCGAACTAGGGTACCAGATACTACGGATGAGAAGTGTGAACAACCAATGAGCTATAGGCACCATCGGTATCTACAACCCGTCACCAGTTTTAGAGTGAGAATGATAAACTATGGGTATACCTGGTGTGCCGTGAAGTCCATTATTATAAACAACATAACAGTTACTTCCCCCATCCGAGCCACATAAAAGAAACACTAATGAGATGTGTGAGAAGAAATCTCTGGGAAATGGCAAAAGTGTAAGCCAGAATGGATGGAATAAAAAATGCTGACTTCAGAAATTGTGTGGACACCTAGCGTTATGTAGAATACAAAACCATCTTAAAATATGATGTGTCATGTAATGATAATTTAATACAATAAGCTTCTACTGCGCGGCTATAACAAAATAAGTTATGTTTACTCCGAGAACCGTGTAGCAATGGATTGGATATGAAATATAAATCTTCCAACAAAATTGGCATACAACAATACACGTGAAGTTAGTTACTCGTGTGTTACATTATCAGAGGCGGAACTGAAACGATAGTCCAGTCAGGCACAACATACTGTCCAGGACGTCGAGTCAGGGTCAGGTAAAATACACTCACCAAGACCACACATTTACTCCCATATAGCGTTACCTGGAAACAGGCTGTTTTCAAGGCAGCCTGGCTGACGAGATATGGATCGATGTAATCCTCGTAGTACTGATCACCATGCAGATGAAATTAAACATAGCACAACCACCTGCAGGACCGCGGTCCACCTTCATCAGTATGCTCGGGATGTGAGAAAAGCTACCCGCCACTTATCGTCCTTTTCAGGGCGCATTAAAGAGTAAACATACTAATTGTGGGCATTCAACGGCAACAACAACCGAATCACATGTGGTGCTCTGCATCTAGAGCTTTCGTTTGCTGTATGATGTGCGAACACTCTGCCACTCTACTATCTGAACACTATGCAAAAATATTACACGTACACTCTATGACTCTACTACTCGAATACTTTACCACCATGATATCAGAACACTCTGCCATTCAACTATCCGAACACTGCAACTATGTTAATCTACCACTCTACTACGCAAATACTCTACCACTTTTCTACCTGAATACTCTACTAATGTGCTATATGAACACTTCACCATTCTACATCATCATACTCTACTACTCTACAACCCGAACACTTTACTACTCTACTTCCTCATACTCTAATACTCTACAACCCGAACACTTTACCACCCTACAACCGAACACCCTACCACTATAATACCCGACTAGTGAACTAATCTACTACCAGACCACTACTACCGAACACTCTACCAATCTACTACCCAAACACTCTACCACTCTACTACCGAATACTCTACAACTCTACTACTGAACACTCTACCACTCTACTGCCGAACACTCTACCACTCAACTACCCAAATACTCTAACATTCTACTACCAAATACTCTACCACTCTACTACCCAAACACTTTAACGCTATACTACCGAACACTCTACTTCTAAAACACTCTACCACTCAACTACCGAACACTCTACCACTCTATTACCGAACACTCTACGACTCTACTACCCACACACTCTACCACTCAACTACCCAAACACTCTACCACTCTACTACCCAAACACTCTATCAGTCAACTACCAAATCACTTTACCACTATACTACCCACACACTTTACCACTCTACTACATAAAACACTCTATCACTCAACTACCCAAACACTTTACCACTCAACTACCCAAACACTACATTTCGCTACTACCCAAACACTATACCACTCTACTACCGAACACTCTACCACTCTACTACCCAAACAATCTATCACTCTACTACCCAAACACTCTATCCCTCAACTACCCTAACACTCTATCACTCTACTACCCAACAAACTCTACCACCTAACTACCCAAATACTATATCACTCAACTACTCAAACACTCTACCACCCTACTACCCACACACTCTACCACTCAACTACCCAAACACTCTACCACTCTACTACCCAAACACTCTACCACTCTACTACCGAACACACTAGCACTCTACTACCCAAATACTCTATCCCTCTACTACCCAAACACTATATCCCTCAACTACCCAAACACTCTATGACTCTACTACCCAAACACTCTACCACCAAACTACCCAAATACTATATCACTCAACTACCCAAACACTCTACCACTCTACTACCCAAACACTCTACCAATCAACTACCCAAATACTATATCACTCAACTACCCAAACACTATACCACTATACTACCCAAACACTCTATCCCTCAACTACCCAAACACTCTATCACTCAACTAGCCAAACACTCTATCCCTCAACTACCAAAACACTCAACTACCCAAACATTCTACTACTCAACTACCCAAACACTCTACCACTCTACTACCAAAAACACTCTATCACTCAACTACCCAAACTCTCTACCACTCTACTACCCAAACACTCTACCACTCAACTACCCAAACACTCTATCCCTCAACTACCCAATCACTCTATCACTCAACTAGCCAAACACTCTATCCCTCAACTACCCAAACACTCTACCACTCTACTACTAAAAACACTCTATCACTCAACTACCCAAACTCTCTACCACTCTACTACCCAAACTCTCTACCACTCAACTACCCAAACACTTTACCACTCAACTACCTAAACAATATACCACTCAACTACCCAAACACTATATCACTCTACTACCTAAACACTCTACTACCCAAACACTATATCCCTCAACTATCAAGATGAATGATTTAAAGCTATTAATCGAGTTGTTTTTTTAACGTCGGATGAGCTCAGCATTTTCAGGACATCTTCTCTACCACACATCCATCTTCCTCGCTCTCATTCTACTCAAGCTGCAACTTCTTCATAATTGTATGGGTGTGCGATGCGTGATGTGACCTCGTCCCTGCCAGTTGATCGTCCTGAAAAATTAAAGTGGCTCGCCAGTTGTTATATAAGCCCAAGATGAATAGTCTCCCCTTCAGGCTTCGGTAGTTGTCTCACGCGAGCCAGTAGTTCATTTATTTTATGAGAAAAATGAAATAAGGCACAGTTCTATCAGTAATCACCCGAATGTCAGTCGGGAATGAAATAAGAGAACCACTGCAACCTTCTGAGCACGCGAAGAGAGGGCTAAAGATCGTATTGTATAGTGGGAGCTAGCAGCCTCAATATTTAAAATCAATTACTACAGCAGGCACCTCCGATTGCCAGCCAGTAGAGATAGCAGACTAACGTTTGGGCAGGTAAAACATACTGATTGGACACTGTTAGTCAGGGTCGTGTAAGACATACTGATTGGACACTGTTAGTCAGGGTCGTGTAAAAAATACTGATTGGACAGTGTTAGTCAGGGTCGTGTAAAACATACTGATTGGACACTGTAAGTCAGGGTCGTGTAAAACATACTGATTGAACACTGTTAGTCAGAGTAGTGTAAAACATACTGATTGGCCACTGTTAGTCAGAGTCGTGTAAAACATACTGATTGGACACTGTTAGTCAGAGTCGTGTAAAACATACTGATTGGACACTGTTAGTCAGAGTCGTGTAAAACATACTGATTAGACACTGTTAGTCAGGGTCGTGTAAAACATACTGACTGGTCAATGTTAGTTTGACTTGCCAAACATACTGATATGAAAATGTTAATCAGGGCCGGGCAAAGCACACAGACCGGATAATGTGAGTCAGTGTTTGTCAAAGCGTACAGATCGGACAATGAAAGTCAATGTTTGTAAAAGCGTACTGATCGGACGATGATATTTTTGATCGGGCAAAACATACTGATATGAAAATGTTAATCAGGGCCGGGCAAAGCACACTGACCGGACAATGTTAGTCAGTGTTTGCCAACGCGTAACTGATCGGACAATGATATTCTTGATCGGGCAAAACATACTCATTCGACATTTTTAGTCACGGTCAGACAAAATATACTAGCCAAGCCTCCACCTGCCTTCCACCAAATTATCCATGGAAACATACTGTTTACTGTCAGTCTGGCTAACGAGTTTAAAGAATGCCGTGATCCCAATAGTAGTGAGCTACACGCAAATAAAGCTAAGCTTAGTACAACTGCATAATGATCCAACTTCATGAGCACGCTCAAGATATGAGTAAAGCTATAGTAACCAACAACTTAACGTCCATTTCAGGCGCATAAACGATTAATTATGCTCATTGTGGGAATTCAGCAACAACAGTCCCTCTGTAAGTACATCAATGTGATCGCCCTCAAACGGAGCTACTACAATAGTAGCCTTTTTCTTTGTTCGTTATGGAGAGAATCCAAACTAAAAACCATTTGCACATTTCGCACAATCAATGTAGGGACACCTCCAAGTGTTAATGAAGGGGAAAACCCAGTTGACGAGCCTCATTTGACACTAATATTAGCACCGTCACAATCCTGTCCGTGCTTAGTCTTCGAAGGCTCCGATGTCTGAGACACATTCAGAGGATGGATGTTGGCAGAATACCAAAACTTCTTCGCTATGGAGAATTACAGATGGGGGAAAATATCTCGTGGCCGGCCACTACTTCGGTACAAGGATGTATGCAAGCGGAATATATAAATGACGCAGGCATCGATTTGGAATCATGGGAACAGGACGCCATGGATCGTGTTACATGGAGGGACATGATTAAGCATGGAATACAGACAAAGGAGATACTGAATGCTGATAGGTTATAGACTCAGAGTTTGAGAAGACGCGCCACACCTTGCGCAGCCGCAGACGATCCTTGCTTTCCTTGTACATACTGTGGAAGACGCTTCTCTGCCCGAATTGATCTTACGAGTCAAATTCGTTACCGTTATGGACTATAGTAGCATTCCTTTTTTCAAACTACAATTACTATCGTCTGACATGATGAAAAGAACCTTTGGAGCACCATCAAATACTGTGTACAGGTTCTACTGCTGGCTAAGTCGTGGTTGAGAAAGAAAAATCATAGGGGTGGGATGGTGCAGGAAGGAGAGTGGACTCGGTACCCCAGAACCACACATTTCCAATGCGTAATAAACCGCGAGAATAAAACCACCCACAAATCTACTATGAGGCGTATTCAAATGAAACCGTACCTAACTGCACCAACTGAACATACGTACGATGTGCATGATGATAACAATTCAGGTATAATCACTTCAGATCATACAAACTGTAAAGTTTGCAAAATGGCATTGTCCTCTGACTAATATTTTCTCACAATAGGCGCTTGACCTGGTCTCGGAAGATCTTTAGTTAATTCACGTCCTTCCTTAAACATCGTTGTCCAGATCTTCGCTGTTGTCTTCGACACACTTTGTCATTACACCCTGCCTCCATTATGCGATGAATGTCAACTGGTGGACATCCTTCATCAGTTAGAAACGGAATCACCGCTCGC
Organism: Ariolimax columbianus; assembly: GCA_036924085.1. Lineage (NCBI taxonomy): Eukaryota > Metazoa > Mollusca > Gastropoda > Stylommatophora > Arionidae > Ariolimax > Ariolimax columbianus. The sequence goes on along the minus strand of JAVGWX010000019.1, from coordinate 11,883,263 downwards.
TGATCAACTCTGGACGGATTCCGTATCACACCCGTTGTGTATTCAACGGGCTGCCGAGGAAACTATGAGACGAGGAACAATTACATTTTGGAATTTGTTGGATTGTTTGTGTTGTTTTACACTTAAAGTGACGTCATCATGCACATCGTAAGTATGTTCACTTTGTGCAGTTAGGTCTGATTTCATTTGAACACGCCTCGTACTAATAACCAAATCATAGTCTGAACCGTTGAGCAGAAAAGACAGGGTCGGCATATTCTAAAAGCTGACCAGAAAGACTAAAAGAAAACAAAATTAGATCTTGGCTACCTATAGTGTGCTCAAAATTACGTGCCGTTTCAATTTACACATTCTCTCAAAAATGCATAGACCTATCAGCTTGAACTTTTGTGTGTGCCTTTTTTTCATAACGACATCATCATCATGTAGCATGTTCTTTGCAGAACGTCGCTCTCATAACAGCCTGTCTTTAGGAACTTTGCCTGCCGCCCGTTTTCCGGCCTGCTCCAAGGCCAAATCCAGCATCTCCTTGATGTCTTGCGTCCATCGTCTTCTCGGTCGGCCCCTGCCTCGCTTTCCAGTGACCAATGCACCAAATAACCACTCTTTCCAGTCCGTTGTGTCGTTTAACGTGTACAATAAACCTTGGTTTTCCTATCATTACATCATTTATAAGTCAAGTCTCCTCCACATTCAAGTCTTGCATGATGGTATTAAACGAATTGATCCAAACGTACGTTCTTTTTTATATTTACATTGTGCCAATAGTTATCGTTTACATAGTAAAGTAAAGTAAAGTAAAGTGAAGTAAAGTAAAGTAAAGTAAAGTAAAGTAAAGTAAAGTAAAGTAAAGTAAAGTAAAGTAAAGTAAAGTAAAGTAAAGTAAAGTAAAGTAAAGTGAAGTAAAGTAAAGTAAAGTGAAGTATCCCATAGCATTACTGCCGTAGGGGTGTGAGGTGTTAGCGATCTCACATTTCAAAGGCTCGGCTATATGAGAGCGGTAGCCATCTTCTCTCGCTCGCCGCTTTTACGTCCGGGACTGAACCGGTACCCATTTAAGGCTGGGCTGACCCGGGTGCCATTGCGGTCTGAAAAAAACATTACCACCTCAACTGGGGAATGAACCCAGGACCACTCAGATGCGTAGCCAGCGCGCTAACCACTTCATTTCTTCTTCTTCTTCTGCGTACGCAGTCAGACAGTAACCATTATTTTTTCGAAAAAAGCGGCGGTCATCCTGAGGCTGTCGCCACTGCCATAGAGCTTGCCTTGCAGTTCCACTGGTAATGGCCACATCTGCTCTCTCTGATCCTCGTATGTCGGGCAGTTCTGCAGCAGATGTTCAGCGGTCATTTTACCAGTACCGCACGGGCATTCGTCGGTACACCCTATCTTCAATTTGTTGAATAGGTGGTACCTCAGTCTATTGTGGCCAGTGCGAAGTCTGAAGACAACGACCTGCTCTCTTCGGTTCAACTGGTAATAGGCATCGTTTTTGGTGTAACCAGTATGTTCGGTTTCCCAGTTGGTCATGTATCTGGCTTTGATAAGCCGTTTTGACTCTTCGTACGTCATACTGGTATCTGTTTGTGGAAGTCTTGCACCTTCTTTTGCCAGTCTGTCTGCCTCCTCGTTGCCTTGGATGTTACAGTGTGACGGGACCCACTGTACCACTACCCTTTTTGGTGCGGACTGCTGGCACAGTTTGCAGAGTGCTGCTCTTATGTCATTAAGCTCAGTGTTTTTCTGGCTTTTTAGCGCTGTGACTACGGCGAGAGCATCTGTCAGCAGGACTATATGGCTCTCATTTTCACTGTTTGTCACCATTTCTTCCACTGCCGCCCTCAGTGCCTCTGCCTCCGCTCTGAAATTGCTTGTGTACTTACCAGTAGCGAATGACAGTGTTATTTTTCTGCCATTTGGTAGGTTCAGGAATGCTCCTGCCCCTCCGTTCTGTGTTGTGTTTGTTACAGAACCGTCAGTGCATGCATGGGTCCAGTCCATGCTTGGGTAGCTTTTCGTTATGAAGCTTAGGGTAGTATCTCTCCTTTCTTTTTCAGTCTGGCAGTTTTTGTTTGCAATACCTGGTATATTTTCTACCACTTATGGAAATATATCCTGCCTCCAGGTAGGTTTTCGTACAGTAGTGATGGGTTTTGGTGTTGTTAGTGCGTTTATGGGATCTTCGTGCATCTTTGCTTTGGCTATTTCTGCAAAGTTTCTCCGCTTTAGTTTCCCATTTCCCAAATTGTTTAGTCTCTGGTGCATTGGATGGTCGGTCAGTCTTCGGAGTTTCTCTGACTGCAGCTGGGCTCTGCAGTCTCTTCTATCGGTCATGGATTGCAGTTTTGTAATCTTTTCAAGTTCTACAATTGGCGTTGACTTCATGCCACCTGTTATAATTCTCATGGCTTGGTTTTGAAGTTTGTTAACTTTATCGAAGTTCGCCTTCGCTGCTGTTGTCCATGCCGCAAAGCTATACTCGTGAACTGGTCTCACTCTTCCAGTGTACAGTTTCTTTAGTATGCCTTCGTCTGCTCCCCAGCTTGTGCCAGCAAGTTTCCTCATGATTGCCATTCTTTCTCTGGCTTTCATTCGGTTTCTCTCAATCTGACTTTTCCATGTCATGCGCCGATCAAATGTGACTCCCAGATAGGTTGGGTTGTCGTTTGGCTGCAGAAATTTGCCATTTAGACTTAATTTGGTACTTTGGGGTTTTAATGAAAGCGAGAATATTGTGCATGTGGTTTTCTCCTCGTTTATTTTGACCAGCCATGAGTTTGCCCACTCTTCCAGCGATGTTAGGGCCGTCTGCATCCGATTTCTTTCTATGGTGAGATTCTTTTCAAAGGTCCACATAGCCAGATCGTCCGCAAACATTGAGCTATGGACTCTTTTTTGTATATTCTCTGTAATATCGTTTATATATACCAGGAAGAGTGTGGGTGACAATACTCCCCCTTGGGGTACTCCCTGCTCCAGTGTCACCTTTTTGCTCATCTGCCCTTGTACTTGGACTCTGGCCGTTCTTTGTTTGAGGTAGTGGTTGATCCACTTGTACATCTTTCCACAGACATCACTTCTTCTTAGCTTGACTCTAAGTCCATCTTTCCAGACTTTGTCAAATGCCTTTTCCAGATCCACCCAAACAGCTACTGTGTGTTTCTGTGCCTGGTAGGCATCTTCTATCTCCTGGGCTATGAGGATGACCTGGTCCTCAGTGGATCTGTGCTGTCTAAAGCCGGCTTGCTGTGGAATTAGTATTTGTTTTTCTTCCAGATGCCACATCAGTCTGGTGTTTATCATCCGTTCCATCAGCTTGCCGACACAGCTCAGTAGGCTTATGGGCCTCCATCCATTTGGATCTGTTTTGTCCTTTCCTGTTTTTGGTTCTGGTACCAGTATTGCGTCTTTCCATGCCTGTGGTACAATTCCCTTTTTCCAGCTTTGGTTCAGGACCCATAGCAGTTTCTTCTTCGCTGTTTGGTCCAGCCCCATCAGCATTTCGTTTGTTATCCCGTCTTTTCCGGGAGATTTCCTTTTCTTTAGTGTTCTCATAGCCTCTTCCATTTCGCGCATTGTTAGTTTGGCCATCATGTGCTCTTCAGGAGCCGTATTCATGTTTTCGTGTCCCTTTAGCTCTTCGCTAATGTCTGTATGCTTATCTGCAGGGACCTCGATGAACCACTTCATTTCATTTAATTGAGAGTACATTCAGTTCCCAAGGCATACAACAATAACAAACAATCGACAATTTTACCATTGATGGGGTAGTCGAGGAGTTTTGAAGGCTGAGAACTACAGACCGCTTAGCCACTGCTATCGCCACGTCGTATGCTGGCTATGTTTGTTTATTTCACCCCCTAACCGGAAAATAACATATGCCATACCAGGGATTCGAACCGCTGCCCTCCTTATCGTTAGGCAGTCATCGAAACCATTCGGCCACGTGCTCCACTCTTCAGGCGTATCTTCATTTTTAATAAATTTTGTCATTATATAAATGCATACAGGTTTATAAAATATTCATTTTCAGTATTAGCCGTGTGTTAAAATGAAAAAAAAAAATTGACAAATGTTTGTTTTTGTATCAGTGTTTCCATTAGATTGAATGTTTTTGAAGCTTTATGAGGAAATGTATTAATTGTCATTTTCGCTTAAACTGTTCACATAAGTTGAATGTAATCACCACATTCAAATTCCGGTGACATAAAGAGATGGATGACTGATTTCAGCTCAATCAATCGCAAACCATCTTTCTGCCAAAAGTCATCTTTATCTTTCATGGCATGGTCCTCAAAGTTAATCCGTAATTCTGTGTACATGATTGAGAGTACATCCTATGCAAGTTTCTTCACATTTGATAATTTGAAGGATTTTGATGGCACTTTCCGCCTGTCACTTAATCTTTGCTCAAACTAATTCTGCATATGGCTCAAGCGTGAATTGTAATCTGGCAATCCTAAACACTTTTGTCCATGCTCCTGGTTTACGTGCTCTATCTGAAGTCTTTGTCTCGTGACACTTTTTGTCCCAGTTCCTGGCTTACGTGCTCTATCTGAAGTCTTTGTCTCGTGACACTTTTTGTCCATGCTCCTGGCTTACGTGCTCTTTCTGAAAAGTCTTTGTCCCGTGACAAATTTGCCCGTACTTCTGGCTTACGTGCTCTATCTGAAAAGTCTTTGTCCCGTTACAAATTTGCCCGTACTCCTGGCTTACGTGCTCTATCTGAAAAGCTTTTGTCCCGTGACAAATTTGCCTGTACTTCTGGCTTACGTGCTCTATCTGAAAAGTCTTTGTCCCGTGACACTTTTGACCATGCATCTGGTTTACGTGCTCTATCTGAAACGTGTTTGTCCTGTGTGTATTCTTTAGAAGTGAAAACAATTCAGGTCTGAGGTGCAGTTCTATTAATTGATTATACTCCATCGTAAGACGAAGTTTCATCTCGTCCTCATGCACAAGTACTAACCTTGTCGTACAGTGCCTCGACATTATCGTAGGTAGTATTGCCCAGTACCAGACATGAGAGTCTATCCAATGACGGAAGTACATCTTTCTCAACACGCACTATTTAAATGTGGTCATTCATCTATCAATGAAAGTTTCAATTGTCGTTATATTTTGAAAGAAACAGGAGTTCACCATTCTTCAACAGTCCATTATATATGTTGCTTTTATAATCTGTGATCAATCACTGTCTTTTACAATTAGGTACAATTCTCTTTGTAGTTCCATCTGGATTTTGCCATTCCTGTTCAGTAGAATGGCGTGCACACAACCATGTTTCATATATATATATATATATATATATATATATATATATATATATATATATATATATATATATATATATATATATATATATATATATACAAACACAATATCGTAATTTTCTTAACGAATGTTTCTAATTTCCTGTAACTATCTACTTCCAACAGCTGCTTGCTGTGGATTTTACACAAACTATTTCTTCCGCTTGTATGGTTGTGGAATGGGAAGCCAGCATGTTTATAGTTTTCCACAATGAAGTTAAAGAAAAATGATGCCCTGATATTATTTAAATTTTAAATGTTCTTAGAATGAATACTCTTTAATAATTCAACATTCTAAAAATGTTTTGTTTAATAACTTCATTGTCAAAGTCATCAGTTATTTTTTTGCTTCCTATGTCTCCGGCAGTATTTGTAAACACAATGGTATGTTCTATTGCACAGTGTGAGAACGACCTATAGCTAATTGAAAGGGAATATATTGTTCTTTTCTATTGGTTTGAAATGAGATCATTCAGACAGCCAAGCTTAGACACACTTGAAAAATATGTATACACGTTTATTCCTTTCCTTATAAGTGTTACCGATATTCAAATGTCAATGCTATTCGAATAACAAATGCGCTAGATATCACTGTGACGATTTTATAAATTGAATTGAATTATAATAAGGACTGCGTACTCTACATTGATTATGAATCTCGACATTTTCAGTGAAATAACTGTACGCTGTACGATTTTCCGTGAAAATACATGTAATGGGGGATATAATTAATTACCATTTCTATATATCGCATTTGGTTATTACATAACTCGTAAAAGATTATTCAGCAAAGAGATATACTTTAATCAGCCAAGATACATAATATGTATTGGTAATAACTGGAGCAAACGTGGCATTGCGTTGACTCAAAGACGTAAGTGTCGGACCGAAAGGTGCAAATATCGCAATCAAGCTGTAAACTAGCGACACAGCGCATTTCGTTCTCCGGACAACATCCTGCTACTTGCAAAGTCCAGTACATGGCTTGGTAGCAGTAGACTGAGAACGAATGCAGTTGAAGATGAAGGAAAGCAGATAATGATTTCATCCCGCCAGATAACACGCATGTGTTTGATGGACTAAACTGTTGCGAACAGATGGTGCAGGATGACACTCTTAGGGTCACGTGCTTGTTTCAACAACCTGGAAGTAGCTACATCAGGTCTTGCAGCGAGGCCACTTTGAAGTTCTGAAGAGCAGCACGTACATCTGCAAGTTTAAGGACAGGTAATTGTTTTATAGGAGTGGAAATTGGCTGAAGTTGCTTCCCTTTGATCTGTTTAATGTTGATGAATTACGAACGTCAATATCTCTACACATATTCTTATATGTGAACATCCGTGTATCATTAAATATCATGCTTTCAAATAGATCGGACTTCCCAGAGAAAGTTATATAGTTCAGGAATAATAGTCGTTTGTCCCAGCAGTCGCAGTGAATTGTGCAGTATTATTTTGTGTACATGTCAGTGACGTTCGAAGAAAACACAACGCACAAATGCTCCATTGCGAAACCGTGTCCTCTGGGAAAAAGGACAAGAAGGCCTAATCGCTTAGTCGCCTCTTCTGCTTTAATGTTTAGGTGTGCCTGTGTGTGTGTGCGTGTGTGTCTGTGAATGTGTGTCTAGGTTCGTGCGTGTCTGGCTCTATGTTTGTCTCTGTTTGTGTGCGTGTTCGTGAGTATTTGTATAAGTGCCTGTGTATGTGTTCGTGTGTATATGTCTGTGTGTGCGTGTATATATGTGTGTGTTTGTCTGTTTTGCTGCGCGTGTGTGTGTTTGTGTATTTCTGTGTGTGTTTGTTTTGCTGCGTGTAAGTTTGCCTGTGTGCTACTGTGTGTGTCAGAGCGTATGTGTCTGATCGTATGTGTATGTGTGTCTAATTGTCTTTCTGTGTTTTCATCTATGTTCCTAAGTGTGTGTATGAGTGTCTGTGTGTGTGTATGTGTGTGAGTGTGTGTGTCACTGTGTGTTTGAGTGTGTGTGAATGCGATAGCGAGAGAGGCTTGTATATTTGATTTGTCTGTTGACATGTATGTTTGAGGTTTGTCTGTAGATAGGTATGTTTGAGGTTTGTCTGTAGACATGTATGTTTCAGGTTTGTCTGTTGACATGTCTGTTTGAGATTTGTCTGTATACATCTTTGTTTGCGATTTGTCTGTACACATGTATGTTTGAGATTTGTCTGTACACATGTATGTTTGAGATTTGTCTGTACACATGTATGTTTGAGGTTTGTCTGTTGACATGTATGTTTGAGGTTTGTCTGTTGACATGTATGTTTGAGGTTTGTCTGTTGACATGTATGTTTGAGGTTTGTCTGTAGACATGTATGTTTGAGGTTTGTGTGTTGACATGTATGTTTGAGGTTTGTCTGTAGACATGTATGTTTGTCTGTTAGCAAGTATGTTTTGGCAGTGCTTGCAAGAATCGTTACCTAAGTCCGCAAGGACCTTGCACTCACTAAGTAGGTATCTAACTGTTTCAACAGAATGAATAGAATGTTATCCCAATGGCAGGTGCTGGGAATTGCTGCAGTTCAATGGGATATTGACTCTGGGGTGTCATATTGGGAACTGAATGATGAGACGTTGATCTCTTCTATGTAGTTTATTTATGTCTTCATTACTTTATGGCTGTGACATTTTGCCATGTCTTCAATACTTTATGGCTGTGACATTTTGCCATGTCTTCAATACTGAATGGCTGATACATTTTGCTACGTCTTCATTACTTTATGGCTGTGGCATTTTGCTATGTCTTTATTAGTTTTAGGCTGTGACATTTTGCTATGTATTCATTACTTTACGGCTGTAACATTTTGCTATGTTTTCATTACTTTATGGCTGTGACATTTTGCTAAATACAATGTGCCCTGTTGTTTCCGTCGCCCACCTGCCCATCTAGATTCCTCTGATACTATCTTAATAATTCGTTTTATATAGCTTTTACTGCCGGTATATCCAATTGTTCTTAGGATGCTCCTGTTTTTGCCAATATGTCCCCCATCTCGTTTCTCTATTTATATGAATCCATTGCAGGATGGCATTGCTCCCATGGGCTGTGACAATGATGATCAGCCTCACACCAAAAATATATTCCGTGTTGCTGTATGGGATGTGCTTCAGCGCCTCCAGAACCGACTTGGAGTCACTAAAAATCAATGTGTCTATCAGCATCATTTCGCCAATGTCAAACTGTTGGTGCAAAATCTCAAATGCATTGTCAGGCATGCAAACTATATGTCCATCCCAGCGATGTTTGCGTTGTATCGCTGCCTCAAAACATACTGAAACCCAATTGTATGTCAAATTCCTTCATTTCAGATCGTGTCCCTTATCGACATTGTTAAGAGTGCGTCGTCTCATTTCTCTCTGAGTGACCGTTTTGTTGCCCATCGTTGAACGAGAAGCGACTAATTAATGTACAATGTTAGGTACGTTACGTGCTGTTTTAAAGTCAGAATGGGATAATTGTTCCTTTAGACCAGGTACAGCTCGTTCAACAAACAGCCTAAAAAACGTGTCTTACTATCTCCAAACCACATGCAAAGCATCAGGTGGTTTGAATTCAAAGCGTTCTTGCTAATAAACGAATTACCACACTTGGATTGCGCCCTTCATCTTTCCGGATGACTTGCTGTAATGAAGAACTCGCACCTAACATCGTTTCATGAAGGACTCACACCTAACATCGTTTCATGAAGGACTCACACCTAACATCGTTTCATGAAGGACTCACACCTAACATCATTTCATGAAGGACTCACACCTAACATCATTTCATGAAGGACTCACGCCTAACATCATTTCATGAAGGACTCACACATAACATCATTTCATGAAGGACTCACACCTAACATCGTTTCATAAAGGACTCACACCTAACATCATTTCATGAAGGACTCACACCTAACATCATTTCATGAAGGACTCACGCCTAACATCCTTTCATGAAGGACTCACACCTAACATCATTTCATGAAGGACTCACACCTAACATCGTTTCATAAAGGACTCACACCTAACATCATTTCATGAAGGACTCACACCTAACATCATTTCATGAAGGACTCACACCTATCATCATTTCATGAAGGACTCACACCTAACATCGTTTCATGAAGGACTCACACCTAACATTATTTCATGAAGGACTCACGCCTAACATCATTTCATGAAGGACTCACACCTAACATCCTTTCATGAAGGACTCACACCTAACATCGTTTCATTAAGGACTCACACCTAACATCATTTCATGAAGGACTCACGCCTAACATCATTTCATGAAGGACTCACACCTAACATCATTTCATGAAGAACTCGCACCTAACATTGTTTCATGAAGGACTCACACCTAACATCGTTTAATGAAGGACTCACACCTAACATCATTTCATGAAGGACTCACGCTTAACATCATTTCATGAAGGACTCACACCTAACATCATTTCATGAAGGACTCACACCTAACATCATTTCACGAAGGACTCACGCCTAACATCATTTCATGAAGGACTCACACCTAACTTCATTTCATGAAGGACTCACACCTAACATCATTTCATGAAGGACTCACATCTAACATCATTTCATGAAGGACTCACACCTAACACCGTTTCATGAAGGACTCACACCTAACATCGTTTCATGAAGGACTCACACCTAACATCATTTCATGAAGGACTCACACCTAACATCGTTTCATTAAGGACTCACACCTAACATCATTTCATGAAGGACTCACGCCTAACATCATTTCATGAAGGACTCACACCTAACATCATTTCATGAAGAACTCGCACCTAACATCGTTTCATGAAGGACTCACACCTAACATCGTTTAATGAAGGACTCACACCTAACATCATTTCATGAAGGACTCACGCTTAACATCATTTCATGAAGGACTGACATCTAACATCATTTCATGAAGGACTCACACCTAACACCGTTTCATGAAGGACTCACACCTAACATTGTTTCATGTTAGTTAGAAGGAATGATCACATCTTGACACACCCACAAGATGGCCATTTTGTGCTGGTTGTGTTCCGTGGTATTTTACCAGAAATAAATACTTATCCTCAACGGCATTCTCGGCTTTGACAGCACTTTGACAATAGTGATGTTTCATTTGCAAGATGGATAAGCTGTACTGAATACCAAATGGATGGAACGAAAGAGAAATGTGTAGTTCTTTTTGTCATTCCCCTTCCTGAACATGGAAGACCTATCAATGTGCTTCTATATATATATATTAGAAGAATCCGCCGTCCCACCCTGCGATTGATAGACGTATGCAAGAGGAACACGAAGTCATGCGACATCTCATGCGAAAATTGGAAAACGATTGCTCAGGATCGAGCGGTTTGGAGACAGTCAGTTGTAGGGGGCACAATGGCTGCCGTCGCTCGTGCAGGCCTTCTGGCTACATAGAGAAGGGAAAGACTGAAGAGATCGGGTAACACAAAGCCAGCCTTCTCAATATGGTTTTACGATCTGTGGCAGGGACTGTCACTCTCGATCGGTCTTTACAGTCATGACGGACAGTTATAAAATACGGGAGATAGAGCTGGACAAAACTCACATGACGACATGCGCATGGTTTACAGAGAATGAGATGCGTATTATGACGATATATGTTAAATAAATCCCAATGTATTGTACTGTCGTCACACATCATTTATTGTCTGTTTCTTATGACTTGTTAGTTTTCTTTTCTTTTTTTAACATTGACGAAGTCCTTTTTAATGAAACGCGAGTTTCCTATTCTTGTCGTCCTGGCTAGGTCACATGTATATGTGCTTTCAGTCTAATATTAAATAGTGTTTTCAGATCTCCCAGCCAAGCAGATACTATTAGTCGAAGCTTATATGCTCCTGGGATATGCAACCATGGCTTGGGGAGTCTCTCACCCTAAAGGGCATCATAAGCTGTTAGTTGACTCTGACGACATACTCCTTTATGCTGGCTACACAGGGCCTGATTTGGGCATAAGCTAAGCAAGCTATAACCTACAGCTTGACAATCCACACGGGTCTAACAACTGTACAAATCTGTTGTGGCCATTCAAAATTATATGGTGTTGTTCGATCAAGATTTACCGTACATATTGACGAGGCACGTCTTTGTTAATCTCAAACAGTCCTTTAGGTTATATCGGGACATCCCACTCATTGAGTGGATGTTCACGTTGTGTGTGTGTGTGTGTGTGTGTATGTGTGTGTACGCGCTGTAGTACTTCCAGAGCCGTGAACCTGACCGTCCCCTCGACATTCCATCACTGTCGGTGAGCTCAGAAATGTTTCAACATTGATGTGACCTCCTAGGAGATGCTTGCATAGAACCATTCCACCAGGCGCGCTAGTATCACACACGCTGCTCTGATCGCCGAGTCTCAGAAAAAGCGTTCCGTTTGAAATAATAGAACACACGGCTACCAAACAGCCGACTCTTCCATGCGTTTCCAAAGTGTCGCACAGTATACCGTGCCGGGATTGTACTTTACAGTCATATGATATCACATATCGCAGCTCATATGTCTGGTGATGTCGCAATCTCAGTTTTCTATGGGCAACTATTAATACATTTCTCAACATGATTTCTACCACCAGCAATGCACTTAATCCCGTTCATTTATCACTACACCAACACCTGCAGCATACAGGCCTTTAGTCTGCTGTTCCAGCCACATTGTCACTTCACGTTCATCTTCATCGTCATTCTAACAACATCTCCCGCTAAGGTGGGTCTTTAGTGCAACAAGCAGGTGTACATCTTTAATGCATTAAAGAAATGATTGGATGATCACAGTCATTTTTAAAGGGGAATAAACTGGTTGTATGCAAACCCTGTAGAGTCTTCTAAACCAGTATACATAAGTTAAATTAAGTAAAGTTAAGGACGTCCACTGCGCGCCGAACAAGCAGTTCCGTATCCACAAATCCTGATTCTTTGATTCTCTAAATTCAGTGACTAATTGCACTACTGCCAAGTACACAACTTCCGTACATATCACATAGACGATTTTGAATGTTCACAACGGTTTCCTTCTCTGATAATAATAATAATGTTCTCGTAGGCATCAAATGACCGTTGCGTCGATCGACCACTACCATGTCCAACTGCTGAGGATGTGTTCATGTGTAGAGTATCGACCAAAATCAGACTCCCCAGCTCGAGCCAAGTACTCTGCTGCCTTGGGATAAGGGCCGAGAGGAGTGTGTTAGACCAATGTTTGTGTCATGCCCTTCGTGTCTGGCTATGCCAAACTCCCTGTTTTACGTGCCCTACTGTCGAGGCTTCTGATTGTGTCCATCTGTTCGTTAGCGTGACCCTTGCTGTGCTGAGAATACGAGGTTGGGAAAGGTATCGTGTAACATCCGGTGGATGGATGGGCGGGCAGGATGAAGTCGGCTTCAGTCCGAACAGAAATGTCAGTGAGAAGCGGTAACCTAAACTGAATTATCTGCAACAATAAATTGTATCCCAATTTGCTGCTTATAACGCAAGTTGACAACTAATTAGTGCAGTTGAATTATTTGGCCAATTGCCGTGCAATTTGGTACATACAATCGACACATGCCATTTTTGAGGTGTACACATTGCCATGCTTCTATTGTATTATTAGTTGTAAAAACAATTAGGAGCGTTATTTTTAGAATGCCCTACGTGTACACACATTCCATCATCAACAAAAAGTTAAAAACAAAACGGGCTTGAGAGAATGGTAACGACAGGTATAATGCCAGGGCAGATACCAGGAGCAGACCAAGAAGGCGATGGCAGGCATCAAGATGCCAAAGAATACATCTGCATGACTCTGGAGCAAGCTGGAGATTTGGCAAGACGACATAGAAAGGACTGGAGATAGAAGAGGGTGCAGATTTGAATTAAGGGTTTCATCCGGAATCCTTCCCCGTTAACAGACACCCAACAAGACAGCGGGGTGTGTGTTGTGTAGACCTCGCGTAACGGCTTCAATAGCATTTTGTTTGAAATCCTAGGTTTGTTTTTGAACTTAGAAAACCTAGCCCTTTAAGAAGGGAAGACACTGATCTCCATAGTTAATAAAGATTACGTACGTACTTTGCGTATTCTTTGTTAAAACACATCAAGAGCCCCCGTAGTTTATTTAGCTTGGGGCCATACCGAGGCTAAATGCGACACTGCCTATAACAATCACTGCTCTCTCGGAAATCCATCGAGCAAATATTGCAGTTAATACTTCAATTTGCACTTGGACCGTGTGGTCTGAAAGTAACAGCTGCTCTAGAGTGTATATACATGAACTTGCTGGCCTAGATTACTATTGTCACAGATTTCAAATTAATTTCTAAAGTGAATGAAAAATTAACGCTCCTGCGGTCACTGAACTTTTCAAAAAGCAAATACTGAAAGTTATGTGTCATCTGATTGAATGATTTATGGGAAGGAGAGTGCAATATAGTAGCGTTCGTAGGCATGAAACATGTACCAAGAGAAAGTTATAAATGTAAAATGGCACATTATTTCTTATTGATTGTTTTATCTCCATATATATATATATTGAGATAAAAACAATCGAAAAGAAAGAATGTGTTTATTTTTTTGTTACCATAGAAGAGATACTTATTTATTTTGCAATATTTATAAAATGAGATATACATTACATTTAAGCTTGGAGTGTCGTTTAGGTGCTTGCCCAATATTTTTCTACAAAGTCACCGTCCCTGTCCACACACAAACACCAACAACAGACACGTTGTTGTATCTGTAGAGAAAAATTACGACATCTTCTCCCAAACCAGGCACTAACATCTGCTTCCACGTCCTCGTCAATAGCAGAATGGTGTCTCTTGAGGTGTTCCTTCAACTTCGGAAAGAAGAAAGAAGCCAAAAGGTTTGTTATTGGGGCTGTACATTGGACGTGTAAATATGTCAAACTTGAGATGTTCCTATGCAGTCACTTGTTGTCGACGTGTGATGAAGCATTGCGTGCTTGCCCACACGAACACTCATGAGTCGTGCTCGAAGTTTCTGCAAAGTTTTCACATATCGATCGAAGTTAACATTATTGCAAAGTTAAAAAAATTCAGTGCCGACCACGCCCTTGCAGTTCCAAAAGATGGTCATCATCACATTTGTTGTCGGGGCGACAACTTTGATTTTTTTTCAAGGGAGGCGAGATCCTATACCTGTGCTCCATAGTCTGGTGCTTGTTTTCTGGGCCATAACGATGTGATTATTACTCGTCGCCAATGACAATTCAGCGAGATAAAGCCATCGCCTTCCTGCTCATATCGCGTCAGAAGTCTCTTTCACAGCTGCTGTCGGCGATATTTCATATCCGGTGTCAGCATTCGAGGGACCCATCTCGGAAACACTTTCCTATACGCAACCCAGAGCAAGCATAACGTGTGGTGAACTCGCTCAATCGAAAAAATCAGCATTGTGGCGATATATTTCTGCTTGATACGGCAATTGGCAAGAAATAATTTGTTCAAACGAGCATAGTACTGCGCATACACAGCTGGGATTGGTCGCTCCTTTGGAGCGTTATCATGCAGGTTCGTCGATGATAGAATGTCGCCTAATATAGTCCGTGCCAACCTGCTGACATAAGTGAAATCAACACAGGCGCCGCCCGATACCGCAGTCATTTTTCGATGGATGTCGATGGGAATACAATTTTCGCCGTCAGCAATGCAATTACATCACATTTCTTGCTTCAACCGTTTTTCCGTGTAAGTCGCCATTTTACTGCCTGATGTACGCATTCGTCACGTTTCAGGCGCATTTCACTACATACCCGTATAGTCACTTCATTACAGATAATTTTTACATTGATGCCGCATGACTCTGAACATTGTTGTCATAGTTATGGCACTTTACAAATGGCCTTCGTATGTGTGTGTATATATGTATATATGTATTTATATATATATATATATATATATATATATATATATATATATATATATAAATATGTAAATGCATACATATTTAATGTATATATACATATATAGGAGGCGTGTTCAATTAAAACCGGATCAAACTGCAACAAGTGAACATATGCACGAAGTGAATGATGTTATTTCTGTTGTCAACTGCACATAACAACTGTCAAGTTCGCACACTTTTAACTATCCTACGGTTAATAGTTTTCTCAGCACACCGTTGAAAACATGGCGGGTGTGACACGGAATTCGTCTAGAGATGATCATCGAGCGGTGATTCGGTTTGTAACAGCTGACGGATGTCAACCAGTTGATATTTATCGCATAATTCAGGCAGTGTACGGCGACAAACGTGTGTTGAAGACAACAGTGAAGACCTGGACAACGATTTTTAAAGAAGCACGCAAGTTATCGAAAGATCTTCCGAGACCAGGTCAGGTGCATATTCTTGCGTTAACTCAAGTTCTTCTTTGAACATCGTTTTCCAGTTCTTCACTGTTGTCTTCAATATACATGTGTCACCATACACCGCCTGCATTCTGCGGTGAATGTTAACTAGTCGACATCCTTTAGCTGTTAGAAACCAAATCACCTCTCGCTGATCAACTCTGGTCGGATTCTGTATCACACCCGACACGTTTTCAACGTTCTGTTGAGGAAACTATGAGTTGGAAGATAATGATAATTTGCAAACTTGACGGTTGATATGTGCTGTTTACACCAGAAGTGACGTCATAATACGCTTGCACGTGTGTTTACTTGTTGTACTTTGGCCCGGTTTCATTTGAACACGCTTCGTGTATATATATATATATATGTATATGTGTGTGTGTGTGTGCGCGTGTGTGTGCGCGTGTGTGTGCGTATGAACATGTATGTGCGTATTTTTTTAGGTATACACTAATTCATTTCATAGTAATATTATTCCGTTATAATACAGTCAGTAACATTTGGTTTATGTCTGTTTCACTTCACTCAATGAATCACAACATTGCATGTTCCACGTGGAGCATACGGATTTATTATTTGCACGCTAAGTGTTCACCTTCATGGTCGTTAGGTCAAATGTATCCCATGACTTCTCTAATCTTCTTACATTTTTTATTAATTCCCTTTTCTCCCAGCTTTTTGGTCTTCTTCTGCACCTCTTCTTGCAACATGATTTTTGAACAGAGCCTTTTAATATAATTCTCTCAGTTGGTTTCCCAAAAGTTTAACCAATCCAAAACTATCGTCTCGAAAATACATCCTGGTCCACCGAAATACCTTCTGATGTACTCCATAGGTCCCCATTATCCATTGTATTGCTCCATAGCAATCTTGCAAATCTGCGCGGGTTTATATTTATGATAGTCTGGACCTGCCCCCGATGTTAATATTTTTTCAATCGTCATGTTTCAGAGTCATACAAGAGAAAGGACTTGACATTTGCTTTGAATAGTTTTCATTTTTGGATATCATATAATCTCCCGGGACTTCAAATAGTTCCCCAATACATGCGATTCAGGGACTACAAGTTGTGAATTTGGTTTACAATTCCAATGTAAAGTTATAGGTGCTTATCGCAAGAGATGATGCCATCATCAGACGGGTTGTTGTTGTTGTGCCTTAATGTTGTAACTTGAGCTGTATTTGGATTATTGATTCATTCAATGGCGTCCCAGTTTATGTAGTCCATGCGCGTGACGCCTGTGAGTTTGCCGAGCTCTGACTTCTGTATTTCGACACTGTCTGCTATGACTGTAAAGGCCGATCTGCGAGTGACGTGACAGTCCCTCCCACAGATCGTACAAACATTCTGATGAGGGTGACTTGTCAGAGTGTCCCCAAAGCACATCAATGTTTCTCTTTTCTCTGCAGCCAAACGGCATATACTAGCGTCAGCAGCTTTGCCCCCTCCAACATACTGTCTTCGAACAGCTCAATCCTGTGTAATTGTTTTACAGCCGTCGGGTGCGATGTAGCATGACTTCACATCCCTCTTCCAAACGTCTTTGAATCGCAGAGTGAGACGGTGGATTCCTCTAGCTCCAATGATGAGATGCTCATAGAGGATGATATTAAGCAAACTCTGGTTGTTCATTCGGTAATCTCGCTCCAACTATCAAAGACGTTGTTGACTCACCAGCGAGAATATGCTGTAAGTGTTTGCTCGTTGTAAAGTCACAGTACTTTGTGGCACTCTATCTTGCCAGCCAATCCTCTATATACGCCATAGGAAACTCATGGTAAAGTTGCTGTGCCGCTGTTCTTGCTCAGTGTAAGTGTTCTAATGTGCATTGTAGTGAAGTAGAAACTTCGCTAGTCATCAACCTCATTCTCTGGTCCCTAGCTACCTTAGAAATGTGACAAGAAGGTAAGTAGAGACTACTAGAGGTAATTCAGGATACATCTACCCTGGTCTTCTCTCCCTTGAGACCATGGGATTCAATTGCCCACCGTTTCCGGTCATCTCTTTGAGACGTTGAGAGGCGAGGGTCATACCTGTCGAGTACAGCAGACACTTATGTACCATGTTCGAAACGCTCCGCCCTTATATTGGCACATCATGTATGGTGTGGGTATTTTCATGGCCTCACCGTTTCTTTTACCTTGCTGAAAATGGAGAAACAAGTTCGGCACTGCTACGGATTCCCTCATCTGTCTTTTAGACTGTCAGCAATGAAAGGTACTGAACACAAATTGGTGTGCCCATATGCCAAGTGTTTGAGGCTTTCAGCAATGAAAGGTACTGAACACAAATGGGTGTGCCCATATGCCAAGTGTTTGAGACTTTCTGCAATGAAAGGTACTGAACACAAATGGGTGTACCCATGTGCCAATTGTTTGAGACTTCCACCAATGATAGGTACTGAACACGAATGGGTGTGCCCGTGTGCCAAGTGTTTGAGACTGTTTTGCAATGAAAGGTACTGAACAAAAATGGGTGTAACCATGTGCCAATTGTTTGAGACTTTCAGCAATGAAAGATACTGAGCACAAATGGGTGTGCTCATGTGCCAAGAAATTGGTTCTGTGGATCATTGTTCATTTCACCAGTACAACGAAACTTAACTCGCGTTGTGTGTTCTGATGCCGATATCAGTAAAGCCGAGTTGACCGATAATACTACAAGGATACGGAAATGACCCCTACTTCCTGTATTTGACTTCAACATTGCGCAACCATGGTTCATTGATTAATCATCTTTTTGTGTTCTTTATTACGGGTTTTTTAAATTTTACGGGGATCTTCACCGCAATGTCCTGGTATTTTATTATTTTACTTTTTGTTTTCTATTTCATATATTTTATTGTCCTAGCCCTGGTCTGGTCTTATATAATGGAACAAAGCATTAACGTATGTTAGTTAGTTAGTTAGTTGGTTAGTTAGTTAGTTAGTCAGTCGTCGTGACGTCTGACAGCGTACGAAGAAGAAGAAGAAGAGGTTAGTCGTCGGATCATCTTCATCGAACTTCATCGACAAGTCCATGCGCGCTCAGATCTCACCTCATTATGCCTGCCAGCATGTGATGACTGACCGTTCCGGTCTTGTGCTGGTGAACCAGACGTCTATGGATCCCCGTGTGGTGTTCCTTCCTTGCCGGCGTTCGTTTCACACTCAATTCTACCAGTCGCGCCAGGGACGTAGATTCTCAATTAACTTCCGAATCTTCCTTCCAGCCAATTTTTCTAACGGCGTTTATAATATCGGCTCGATCCATTGATCTCCCTCCCTCCACTACAGATTTATTCGCCAACCTATCAACTCTATCGTTCCCTTCGACACTTGCATGTCTCTGAACGATTAGGAGGTGACTTTCTGCAACCTTGACCGCCCTACCAACTCGAACTACTGGCACCGCACGCAACATGATTCCACCTTCGTGAGCATTGTCATTCAATCACCGAGGATGCTCACATGTGTGCCACTTATTACTTCGAGCCAGACCATCACCTTCGTAACTGCCATAATCTTCATATTCAGGCTGATTGTGGTCACCCCAAAAGCCCCAGACTCCTCCTTGATCGTTTTCCCTTCCCTCTGAGCCGTGAATGCACATACGCTTATCAATCCACAGAAGACGGATCAAATATGTGTAGAAAATGACATCATCACCCCTGGAATTTTTGCTGATTAAAACGTTAATCTTCGACACCCCATCAATCGGTTTTAATTTATCACACGCTCTGTCAAGTGGCACAATCACATGGGGAAGTCTGCAGGAAATGCTCAAGTAATTTTATCCATTCTTCGCTATGCGTTATGTCTCCAATCGCACACGCCCTTTGCACAACCGCCTCATCCTGACCCATCCATGATTGTCCCCATACGTCGTGTGCCTTTCGTTTTTCCTAACCCCTTAAGTAACGGATGATCTTAGTTTGCGAAGATGTGGAGCTAAGATCGAGCTTGACACATCTGTCGCCTAAACCACACAATTGGCAGATCAAACAGAAACCTTATGGCAGATATGGCCGTGTCTCTTGTACAACCGAGAATGGTTCTCATTGCCTCATTCTGAATCTGTTCCAGTCTTTCCAGCTGCGTCTTACTTAGCGGGATAATTAGCAAGGCATATTGTATTACGGAAAGTACTAACCCCGAAGTAACATCAAAAAGAGTCTCTGCTTGCAGTGAACTGCAGCCATCATCATCATCGCCGCCAGACCTTTACGGACTCGGAGAATGATGTGATCAACATGTTCCTTGAACCGTAGACTTCTGTTGAAGCGGACTCTCAAATATTTCGATGTGTGGGATCTTCATACTTGTGATCCGTGGAGCATAACGTTCGAAACGACGTGTGGACGATATTATTGTTCAGAGAGAACTATGTCACCACAGACTTTGTCGGATTAATCAATGCCCCAAATTCTCTACACCATTCGCCAATGAGGAATAGCTCTGCTTGTAGCTCCTCTGCGATCTGCCTCCACCGACTCCCTTGACGGAACACCAGGACATCGTCCGCGTAAGATAAAGTCCTACCATTGTCCGTAATTATCTGCTCACCGGAAATCTCAATCGAGTACACATTCAACAGCCATGGAAACAAAGGTGATCCCTGCGGGACAACCAGCGACCACACCTAAGAACGACTTTCTTTTGAGTAAGAGCGCAATAAGTCCAGTTAATCAAGAAGGAACGCAGCCGGGGTTCTACAAGCCGAGCCGTCAAGAAGTTAACCCCAACTATGTTGTATGCAATCTCAAAATCGATGGCCACAGCACATGTTTCTTTACGTGATTGGAAACCTTCAAAAAATTGTATGAGCGAAGCCACATGCATTACCCCAGGTCTTTCTGTGTGGACGGTACCCTTCTGGGCATGACGGAAATAGCTGAAACTTTTCGATGTGATTCATTACCTTCATCGCTATTATCCTTTCGAGTAGCTTCCCCACCGCGCTCTGCATGGTGATTCTACGAAAACTTTGACCTTAGTCTGGTTTGTGCCGGAATTAGGGAGTGGTATTTAACACTATTAAACGCACCGGCCAGACTAGTCAAGTCCTTGTTTGTCAGCCTACGTATGTCTTCAGACCCAAATACCATTGGGCTCTGGTGCAGTTATTTTACACAGGTCAAGTGCCGCCCTAATTTCACCAACGGCCACATATAACGTGTCAGAACATTCCAGGGTCTTGCACAAACCCGACACTGTCTTTTTAGCAGTACTATCTCCTGCCGAGTCCCTCTCAACTATATGATGCAGGTAATTTGTGAACAAAGCAGTGCCTTTGTTCACAAATTAACGTCTGTTATGTTCTAATGTAATACTGAATTTGTTTACCTGGATTGTTTTTAGATTTTCGGCCAATATTATTGCTTTTCATTTTTTTGCAGGCTCTCGAATAACTGTTTGTTTCGTTTGTGTGTTTTAGTTGACCTGCTAAATTGTTAGATAATTTGGAAAATGTCAATTTTTATTAGCATCATATATCTATTGTTTTCTTGTGATTTTGTTTGCCATTCCTCAACATGTCAGGTCATGCGTCCTATCCCACATGTCAAATACTCCATCCGATCTCAGTATGTCATTGGAAGATTCGGTCTACTTTTAGGATTACGAGAACAGGAATAGGAAATAATAAAATGCAAATCCCGCTCTCCCATGGGCTCTCCAAATGAGCAGAGCTGAATTACTATGCTTGAGTTATGTGTTCTCTCAAAGGAATCACAACGCCCTGCACACAGCCCCCTCTAACTCTCCTAACCAACCAATCAACTATTACTCGAGCTCACTAATACACCCCAACCAGAACAAAAATCGGTTTAATACGAAAATCCATGTTACACGTCAGACTAAATGTGCTTTTCTATACATGATACTGCAGGAGGTGGGGGTGTGGGGTGGGGGTGTGGTAATGTGGGCTGCCCTTATGTGGTTTCTTAATTTATAACAATTCTAGCTAGATAAATCTAATACTTTACTATTTCTGCCTAAAACTGCTATCAGTACGTTCCAGTCGACTCAGCACTAAATTGCAACAAGACATACGACTAGGGACGTAAAAGGAACTGGCCACCCTACCTTATACACGCTGTGAATTATCACAACTTCATGCCATGCCAGTAGTGTAACTGCTATGCGACAAACCTTTACTGAAGTCTCTAACAGCTTTATTGCCCTTGAATAGTGAAACAACGATGGGATAAAACTTTATTTTAAAATATACCGGACCCAATAACATATTTACAAAAACAACATGGAAAAGCTCATATCTTTGAATGGATGTTTGTTCTCCCCCCCCCCCCCACACACACACACACACACCATTACAATGGAATATGACTGGAATATATGCAACTTTACTTAACGTCTTTATATTGATTTTAGAAGAATGCATAGTATATATATACAACCAGTTTCGTAGAGAGTGGTTTAATCGATGTGCGAGTCCTTCTTAATAAACTCAAATACTAGTTTTTTGTAGATCCGCAGCCAGTTAGGGCGCCATTTATTTCTGGTCTTAAAAAACCACCTGGATGAAGGTACAGATAAATTGTGAGTAGATTTTTAGCTTGAACTTTTTTAATTTTATCAGTGTAGCGGGAGTAAGGCCTACTCTTTTCGATTTCTAACTGTCAAGGGATTTGTAACGTGCTTGAAAATTTACACGAGAGTTCGATCTCACTACCCAGAGATTAGGCCAATTTTCACCAGAAGATTCACGTTAGAGGAATCCGGGTCTGCACTGTGATTCTAACACGCGACCTACGGCACCCGAGGCGGATACCTTGCGTCGAGACCACTGCGTTAGCAGCCTACGAATATCAGATACAGAGTGGACTCTCTAGGTGAACGTATTCGCAATACTGAATGCAAGCACCGAACCACTCCAAGGGCAGTCGTTGATTTTGCATTTTTAACAAACTACAGATCAGCCGTGTATGTGGTCTCTATGATTAACGACAGATGCACACAGCTTATATATTTATGTTACTACTCACTTACTAACTTATTTACATACACACACACACACACACACGCACGCACGCACGCACGCACGCACACACACCCACACACACACACACCCACACACACACCCACACACACATCCACACCCACACACACACCCACACACACACACACACCCACACACACATCTACACATACACCCACACACACACCCACACACGCACCCACACACACATACCCACACCCACACACACACCCACACACATACCCACACACACCCACACACACACCCAAACACACACCCACACAAACACCCCCACACACACACACACCCACACACACACCCACACACACACCCAAACACACACCCACACAAACACCCCCACACACACACACACATACATATATAAATAGTTAATGTTTTTTGTTACTTTACTGGCTTGCATTTCATTTGTACGAATATGTTGTGTTTAAATACAGTACGTATAATATATAAATGTATATATATATATATACGAGTATATTGTTGATTATATACCAATTTTAATTACATATGGTACTTGAGTATATATATATATATATATATATATATATATATATATATATATTTATATGTTTATATGCAGTTCTTATTGAAATGTAGTTCAAGCGTATATTCATCATTCTTTGTATATGTATCTCGCATGTTTATATGTTTATGTCTACTTCTTGCTACATTTCAGCAGGGAAACATCTTCGCCATGTATCATGGCATCATTGCTGTGACATCGAGCAGCCTGACAGCACCCTCGTCAAACTCTATGAACGTCAAGACCTCAACAACCGCCATTACTAGGCATTCAGACAATAGTAGAACCTGCTTCACAACCTTACTCATCACGTGTTTGGCCTTTGCTGGGATCAACATATTCCTGCATCTCAGAAACATGCCTTTCAACAGCACTATCTGCATGTGTTCCTTTCTTTAAGGTTGGTGTTTCGTTCTTGTTATCCTAAAGTTGCTATGTCCCATTTGTTGTGCTTCTCCATAATATGTTTTTCTATGTATCTGTTTAACAAAAGTACATTACCTTATTTATGTGTCCGTTTCACAATAGTACGTTGTCTTCTGTATGTGTACGTTCCTATAAAAGTATGCTATAACTTAACTTAAATTAACGTCTTTATACTGGTTTAGAAGACTCTGCAGAGTCTGTATACAACCAGTTTAATGTACATTACCTTGCTCTAAAAGCTTTGCGCATCCAATGTATTCTTAAATGCATTAATTGTCCATGTCTCCACTACCCCCTGTGGTAATGCATTCGAAGCAATCACCACTCTCTGACTAAACTAATAATTCCTAAAATCTAATCTGGACCTCTCTTTAGTTAATTTGTAGCTATGCCCTCTTGTTCTTGTGGGTGGCTGTATTTTGAAAAAAAACCTTGTTATAGTCTAATTTATCCATTCCTCTGATCATCTTATAACCCTTTATTGAGTCACCACGAATTCTTCTCTCTTCTAGACACTGTAGGCCGGTTTTTCTGAGTCTGTCCTCATAATTGTAATTATGAAATCTCACTATCGGCTTTATCGCTCTTTTTTGTATTCTTTCCAGCATGTTTATATTTCCTCTATGATTAGGACTGAACACCTGTACACAGTACTCCAATCTAGGTCTAACTAAAGCTTTATACAGTTTGACTTTCACTTCCTTGGTCCAATGTTTAATATTTCTTTTTATAATACCTAACATTGCATTTACCTTTTTCACTGCTACCTTAACTTGCTCACTTACCTGACCTGTATGATTTATTATAGCCCCTAGGTCCCTTTCCTTATCTATCTTTCTAATATTGTTCTCTCCCATTCTGTAATTATGTTCCATATTTGATCTACCCACGAGGACGACTGTACATTTATCTACATTAAACTCCATTTCCCAGCTTACAGATAATTCTCGAATTTTATCTAAATCCGACCTCAATATATCCCCTTCTGCTTTAGATGAGACACGACTGCATCGTTTTATCTCGTCAGCAAATTTTGCAATTTTGGATGCCATATCAATGACCAAATCGTTTATATATATCAAGAACAAAACTGGTCCCAAAACCGAGCCCTGTGGCACACCACTTTTAACTTCTCACCACTCAGAGTACTTCTTATTTATGCCCAACCTCTGCCTTTTTCCCGTTAACCAATTTTCAATCCACCTGTATTTGTACGTTGCCCAAAAAAAAGGCATTACCTTCTGTACTAGTACGTTTAACAAAAGTACACTTCCTTCTTTAATTGTACGTTTCACAAAAAAAGACATTACCTTCTGTATTTTAACAAAAGTTTGAAATAGCTTATGAAATGATAAATGCTATTTATGATACTCGGATCTCCAAAACATTTTATTTTCTGATTCTCATATGCAAAAAAAATGAAAAAAAAAAAAAAAAAAAAAAAGTCAAAAGTCGGACAAATAAAAAATACAGATCTGGCTCAGTTAACGGTACAAAAACAAAATGTAGCCAACATTACGGGCACAATGCGCATAGCGGGGATAAATAATCAATTAAAACAACATCTGACAAATACCAACGAAACAACACCTAACAAATCACAATATTAACAAAGACAAAGTGCGCCTGGAAAACACACACGATGTATAGGACATCAGAACTCAGCCAGAGAATAACAGCACTGGGTCAGGTACAACTCTGTCAGTCTCGTACAGTCAGAGAATCACAGCAGTGGATCAGGTTCAGCCCTGTCAGTCTCGTTCAGTCAGAGAATCACAGCAGCCTGTCAGCCTTGTTCAGTCGGAGAATCACAGCAGTGGATCAGGTTCAGCCCTGTCAGTCTCGTTCAGTCAGATAATCACAGCAGCCTGTCAGCCTTGTTCAGTCAGAGAATCACAGCAGTGGATCAGGTTCAGCCCTGTCAGTCTTGTTGAGTCAGAGAATCACAGCAGTGGATCAGGTTCAGACCTGTCAGTCTTGTTCAGTCAGAGAATCACAGCAGTGGATCAGGTTCAGCCTAGTCAGTGTTGTTCAGACAGAGAATCAAAGCAGTAGAGTAGGTGTAGCCCTGTCAGTGTTGTTCAGCCACATAATCAAAGCAGTGGATCAGTTTCAGTCGTGCCATTGTTGTTCAGCCAGAGAATCAAAGCAGTGGAGTAGGTTTAGCCCTGTCAGTGTTGTTCAGCCAGAGAATCAAAGCAGTGGAGTAGGTTTAGCCATGTCAGTGTTGTTCAGCCAGAGAATCAAAGCAGTGGAGTAGGTTTAGCCCTGTCAGTGTTGTTCAGCCAGAGAATCAAAGCAGTGGAGTAGGTTTAGCCATGTCAGTGTTGTTCAGCCAGAGAATCAAAGCAGTGGAGTAGGTTTAGCCATGTCAGTGTTGTTCAGCCAGAGAATCAAAGCAGTAGAGTAGGTTTAGCCCTGTCAGTGTTGTTCAACCAGAGCATCAAAGCAGTGGAGTAGGCTTATCCCTGCCAATCTAGTCGCTTTGAAAAACGGAAACTGGTTCATAGAACGGACTTCATTGTAAGTGGTCGACCCTATATGTATCCATTCCCTTTCACTGCCAAAAGTTCCAATGACAGAACACAAACTCCGTTGCTCCAGCGACGGCTACGAAATTGTTTTATAATTTGTCAGGTACCAATTTACAGCTGAGTCGACAGAAAGAATGGGTCACACCATGAAAAATGTCCAACATGCTAGGTCTGCCAAATTGAGTATGACATGCTTCGAACCTGGAACAGTTTGATTGCAAACCAAGTTGAACAACCCCTAGGTACCGAATCTCCTCTAAAAATTAGTACCAAAATGAGTTTAAAAAAGACACACAAAGAGAGTGTGGGAGAGAGAGAGAGAGAGAGAGAGAGAGAGAGAGAGAGATAGAGAGAGAGAGAATGGGGAGGGTGGTAACGAGTCATCCCACCTAACAAAATTAAAGCTGAAATCAAGTATAACGCAGTCTCTAGCACTTTTTCGCCGACGGCAACGTGTACTTTGTGACTACCTTACCATTCATAACGTTTGGTTATTGATTGATTGATTGCGTGGTAACGGTAGTGATGACGCATAATATTGACTTCAACTCATGGCACAACACGCTCATGTAGAGTCCTTCACATAATCGTGTTTACTTTGTACTCGTACAATCCCCTAGTAACCAAGCAAATATGGTCAACGTTTTCAAACAGTTATGGCTGCATTGTTGTCATTGTTAGAGCTGCCACTGTACTTTCTACAGATTTCAATTGATTTCATCCACATCATATTAGGTAGAATAGTAATTGGACGGTGCCCTGTTTCGATGATGGTTTTAAGATTCTTTGAAGACCTGACTAAGAATGTGAAAACTGTGCATACAAGTCTGGAAGTTTGTTTTTGTCAATCTACGGGGTAAAGTCAGTAAATAGGTCACACATGGCATTTAAAGAAAATGTTAAATGAGATACAAACTTTAAAACCATTCCTTGTTTATTATTGCACTTACATTGCCCCTTATGTCTCAACACAATGATGCACTTATCCCATCGCTTTACCAGTGCACCAAAACTTGCAGCATAGAAGTATTTGCTCTATTGTCTCAACCAGGCTAGGAAGTAATTAACTATTCACATTTTTCTAGAACGAACTTGGACTTTATCATATAGCCGCAAGTGTTGAATAGCTAAGACTTGGCCAAGTTGTGACACCTTTTGTGAGGTGTCTCGCTGGTCTATCAACTTAGCTCATATCTCTCTTGTGGAAAGGCGCTTCTTTCATTTGGAGGCTCGGTATTCGAATTCCAAGGATGCCCATAACTTCCCTTACCACGTGATCGTTGTTACGAACAAACATTTGTTTTTACAACCCATTACCTAGAAGTTTCAACATATTTCCTGATGTCTTCAGAAGCGTACCGAAGAAGGTGGTCCCGGACCCTCTTATGTGTATCACAACACGAAGCTTCTTAATAAGCTTACACCTATGGGGATCATAGTATCGGTTCGTGGTGTAAAACAGCAAGCTACCTGGAGCATGCCGAGAAGGAGAGCATATTTTCAGTGGCACTGACGACAGTTTGGACCTAATCTTTGAATGCTAAATAACTCCGTTACATGTTTAATTCCTTCAAAAGAGTGTTTGATAATACCCACACACTATGCTCCGTTATTGTGCTTGCAGTTTACAAGCATTTCTGTTTAGTTTTCAAATTAAAAGGCTTATATACAGTACCCCAAATATGGCATATGAATTAAATGAAAATTAATTGTTTCCCTGATGATCTGAAGAAGAGAACGATCTGTAAGTACAAGAATCCAGAGAAAGACGGTGCTAAAACAGGTCACCAGCAGTCATGGAATCTAATTGCGAGGTAAATAAAAACGGTCATTTTCCGATACAGTTATTGTTTGCGAATGCCCAAAATGGATAGCTTTACTCTTTTGAGCTCTTTTAAATGGATTTTAAGTGGCGGGTTGCAGTAGCTTTCCTCACATCTCGAGCGTGCTTATGACGGGGTCATCCATGTGGTTGTAATAAGATTCGTTTCATCGGCGTGTTGCTCACTACTGAAGGGATCACATCGATCACACACCTTGTTAGCCAGGCGGCCATGAAAACATCTCGTTTCCAGGAAGGGATACGAAGAAGCCAAGGTGAGGGTCATGACCAGTCTGTTTCGCCTGGCCCTGACTAACATGTCTGATTCAGTATGTTTTGCCTGCCCTGACTAACATGTCTGATTCAGCATGTTTTGCCTGCCCTGACTAACATGTCTGATCAGTATGTTTTGCCTACCCTGACTAACATATCTGATTCAGTATGTTTTGCCTGCCCTGATTAACATGTCAGATCAGTATGTTTTGTCTGACTCTAACTAACATGTCTGATCAGTATATTTCGCCTGCCCTGACTAACATGTCTGATCCAGTATGTTTTGCCTGTCCTGACTAACCTGCCTGATCAGTATGTTTTGCCTGCCCTGAATAACATGTCTGATCAGTATATTTCGCCTGCCCTGACTAACATGTCTGATCCAGTAAGTTTTGCCTTTCCTGACTAACATTTCTGATCAGTATCTTTTGTCTGACTAACATGTCTGATCAGTATATTTCACCTGCCCTGACTAACATGTCTGATTCAGTATGCTTTAAAGGCCTTGACTAACATGCCTGATTAGTATGTTTTTCCTGCCCTTACTAACATGTCTGATCAGTATGTTTTTCCTGCCCTGACTAAGATGTCTGATCAGTATGTTTTGTCTTACTCTAACTAACATGTCTGATCAGTATATTTCGCCTACCCTGACTAAAATATCTGATCAGTATGTTTTGCCTGCCTTGAATAACATGTCTGATCAGTATGTTTTGGCTGCCCTGACTAACATGTCTGATCAGTATGTTTTGCCTACTCTGACTAATATGTCTGATCAGTATGTTTTGCCTGCTCTGACTAACATGTCTGATCAGTATGTTTTGCCTGCCCTGACTAATAGGTCTGATTAGTATGTTTTGCCTACTCTGACTAATAGGTCTGATCAGTATGTTTTGCCTGCTCTGACTAACATGACTGATCAGTATGTTTTGCCTGCCCTGACTAATAGGTCTGATCAGTATGTTTTCCCTGCTGTGACTAATATGTCTGATCAGAACGTTTTGCTTGCCCCTGATGCTAGTCTCCCTTCCTTCCCATACAGTAGTTCACATTATGGAACTACGTTATTATTTTAATGTATGCAAGAAAGTTAGTCACGTGTGTACGACGCTTGGCACAGAGAACATAATATTATGCAAGTTGAACTTGTTATCACCGCGTGTTTGGAAATCACTCTATTTATTGTATATGCATGATTCTCACGTGAACCGTTTGTTTACATTTGGTCAGAGCAAACTCACCTGACACGATGCCAACGTTATGGAGACACCGAAAACCATTCTTTCTGTTTTACAAGCTCATTTCAAAGCAAACCATTACTACTTAAACGTACTATGATCGACAGTTTTATTGAGACAATCCATTTACGAAGCGTTAACTAAAGTGGAAATTTCAGTTCAGTTTAGTTCAGTTGTTCGTTCGTGGGTTTTTTTTGTCCATGAATGCGTTACTGAGCTTAAGTCTTCTTTCTTGGGCCAAATTGAGCCAAATGTGTAACGTCTGCCAGTGTTAGTGCGACTGTATGGAACACAAGTAAATATTTAAGAGAAAAACTTCACTTTTCGATAGACTATTTTATTTTTAATTTTAAAAATAGCTTTCGCTTGGGATTACATGACTGTAACGTTCATTATTTGAGTGTTTCTTTGGTGAATTAGTGTTCTGGACTTCTTTATTTTGTTAGTTTCTACATTCGTAGGTCTGTCAAAATGTAATAGATTAACAGTTCACAATAGTAGAGGATGTGAACAAACCGTTAACTGTCGAGATTATGGGAAAGTTGGTTAAAATATAAGAAATATAAGTTACCCCATGTAACGGGTATACCAAGTTAAGTAAAACAAGATTGTAATACTTGGAATCCTGGTATTCAAACACGCATGTTAATGTTTCTTGCAGGTACCCCAAATGCGTCGGCTATATTTAGTAGGTATTCTACAACTTTCTGCGGCTGATTAACCATGGGTGGAGATAATAATATTTTTAATAGATTTTTAACTAGAATTTTTCTCTCAGCAACGGCCGTAAAGCCTGCTCGTTTCGATTTCTAACTGCAAAGGTATTTTTAACGTGCTCGATACTGAACAGGGGAGTCCGATCTCACTAACCAGAGATCATGGTTCCGACCTCACTACCCTGAGATCAGAGGTCCGATCTCACTACCCAGAGATCAGGGGTCCTACCTCACTACCCAGAGATCAGGAGTCCGATCTCACTACCCAGAGATGAGGGGTCCGACCTCACTACCCAGAGATCAAGGGCCCGATCTCACTACCCAGAGATCAGGGGTCCGGCTTCACTACCAAGATCAGGGGTCCGACCTTACTACCCAGAGATCAGGGGTCCGACCTCACTACCCAGAGATCAGGGGTCAGACCTCACTACCCAGAGATCAGGGGTCCGACCTCACTACCCAGAGATCAGGGCTCCGAACTCATTACACTACCCAGAGATTAGGGGTTCGATCTCACTACCCAGAGATCAGGGGTCTGACCTCACTACCCAGAGATCAGGGGTCCGACCTCACTGCCCAGAGATTAGGGGTCCGACCTCACTACCCAGAGATTATAGGTCCGACCTCACTACCCAGAGATCAGGGGTCCGACCTCACTACCCAGAGATCAGGGGAATTTTTACCCTAAAATCGACGTGAAAAATCAGGGTCTCTACCGTGCTTCGAATCCCCGACCTCCGGCACGCGTGGAGGACACCTTACCTCAAGACCACTGAGCCCCAAACTTGTAATAAAATGGAGTTCAACTTTAAGTAGACATACACATTTCCTCTACTCTCCAAATGATGCAGGTAGTCCAGTAGTTGTCAGTTCTGTTGAGCACAAATAATTCTTCATTACATTATGTCTTATTTTTATTCTAATGAGGTTACCAGCCCACTTCTTGCTTGAAATCCACTCGAACAGTAAGTCAGTTACCCATTTAAAGCTGGGTCAACTGCAGTGTGTCGGACCTAATGATTGAGCCCAGTACCGTGTCAAGTTACTTGGACTTTGCTACTCAACCACTTTTGAAGTGACACTATTGACACTCTCGCACAACAGCGACATTGAGAAACAATAGAGAATACAGTATTCCATATTCAAAATTGGTTAAACACAAATATGATCATCATCATCATCATGTAGCAAGTCCTTTATATAACGTCGCTCCCATCACAGTATGTTTGAAAAAAACTCGTTCTCTTGCCAAAAGTCCAGCCTCCGCCACAGTCGTTGCCAGGTATTCCTGGATATCTTTGTGCCATCGTCTTCTTGGTCTACCCCTTCCTCTTTTACCTGGCCCTATACCTTCCATCACTGTTCCCTCGAGACCGTTGTGTCTCTTGATGTGACCAAAGTATTTACATTTTCTAGCCAAAATGAAATTGATAAACCAGTTCTCTTCTATGCTCAGCTCTTGCCGAATGTCTAAATTTGTCTTTTTTTCTGTCCATGGTATTCTGAGGATCTTTCTGTAACATTTTGACTCGAAGAATTCGATTCTTTGTCTGGAAGTTTTGGTAATCGTCCATGATTCACAGCCATAAGCTGCCACAGGAAAAACACAGGCTCTCAAGACTTTTACTTGTGTCATTTTGTTGGTATCTGCCATAATTTGTTCAGGCTGTTCAGTCTCTGCATTGCCATGGCTAGTCTCCATCCGATTTCTTTCGAGCAGTCGCCATTTTTGTCAATTCTGGAGCCCAGATATTCAAATGTGTGACCTGGTCTATTTTCTCACCAGCCACTGTAAATTTATTCTGACATTGTGTTTTGTCGGTAGTCATTATCTTTGTTGTATTTATGTTTATAAATAGGTTTTGATCTTTACTTTGTCCATATACGGCTGAAATTAGCTGCACTTCTTGATAGTATAATTTGTGTTACTCGCAGAAAAGAAACGAAGTAGGGACAATAATAGCAGAGACACGTCTCTTTTATACACTAGAAAAACATAAGTATCACTACATGCAAAAAATTGAATTATTGAAAGAGAACTCGAAGCTAACTGTCAAAAATAAGCCTCTATAGTGACTAACCGTCACTACTAATTAAACACGCAAGCATCAGCTTACGATCTAAGTGATAACTGATGAACAGTATTTTTTCTATCAGCTCTCATTGTTTTTGTCTGGCATTGTCTTTGTTCAGTTCACATAAGAGAAAATATGCACCGTCTGAAACTAAGAACACGAGAAGAGGTATCAAAATCACCTACTGAATTATTACGAGAATAGACATCAATATCACCAGCTGAGGTATCATGATACATCAATATAACCGGCTGAGGTATCATGAGACATCAATATTATCAGCTGAGATATCATGAGACATCAATATCACTTGCTTAGGTATCATGATATATCAATATCACCAGCTGAGGTATCATGATACATCAATATAACCGGCTGAGGTATCATGAGACATCAGTATTATCAGCTGAGATATCATGAGACATCAATATCACTTGCTTAGGTATCATGATATATCAATATCACCAGCTGAGGTATCATGAGACATCAATATAACTGGCTGAATTATAATTCAAGAAGGCATACAGTTCATAAGCTGAGTTTTCACGAGAAAAAATATAAATATTACTGCTGAGATAGCTTGAGAAAAGATATAGCTGTTGCTACCGAGATATCATGAGTAAATATTCACATATTACCATGACAAAAGTAATAACTTGCTGCTGAGTTATCATGAAAATGGACATACATATTAAGAGCCGAGATATCACGAGGAAGGATAAATATTACCAGCTGAGATAACATCAGAAAATGTATAATTATAACTGAGATTTCGTGAGAAACAATATAAATATTGCAGTTGAGATATCATGA
The DNA here is from genome assembly GCA_036924085.1 of Ariolimax columbianus. Classification (NCBI taxonomy): domain Eukaryota; kingdom Metazoa; phylum Mollusca; class Gastropoda; order Stylommatophora; family Arionidae; genus Ariolimax; species Ariolimax columbianus. The sequence continues at coordinate 11,850,137 of JAVGWX010000019.1, read as the reverse complement.
GACAATATATAAATATTACTGCTGAGATATGAACAAAAAGATATAAATATTACTGCTGAGATATGAACAAAAAGATATAAATATTACTGCTGAGATATGAACAAAAAGATATAAATATTACTGCTGAGATATGAACAAAAAGATATAAATATTACTGCTGAGATATGAACAAAAAGATATAAATATTACTGCTGAGATATGAACAAAAATATATAAATATTACTGCTGAGATATGAACAAAAATATATAAATATTACTGCTGAGATATGAATAAAAATATATAAATATTACTGCTGAGATATGAACAAAAATATATAAATATTACTGCTGAGATATGAACAAAAATATATAAATATTACTGCCGAGATATGAACAAAAATATATAAATATTACTGCCGAGATATGAACAAAAATATATAAATATTACTGCTGAGATATGAACAAAAATATATAAATATTACTGCTGAGATATGAACAAAAATATATAAATATTACTGCTGAGATATGAACAAAAATATATAAATATTACTGCTGAGATATGAACAAAAATATATAAATATTACTGCTGAGATATGAACAAAAATATATAAATATTACTGCTGAGATATGAACAAAAATATATAAATATTACTGCTGAGATATGAACAAAAAGATATAAATATTACTGCTGAGATATGAACAAAAAGATATACATATTACTGCTGAGATGGCATGAGAACAGATCTAAATAACACCGGCTGAGATATCATGAGACATACATGTTTCATCAGTAGAGATATACAATATATGAATATCATCAGCAGAGATATCACGAGAACAAGACAACAAATATCACCAGATGGGATATAATGAGAAAAAGAACATGAAGTAGATATCACGAACAAAGATATCAATGTCACCAAGATACCACGTGAAGTGATACCAACAACACCAGGAGACACATGTCATGAGATATCACAATCAACAAGTGAGATGTCTGAAGAACGGAAGCAATATTATTTGGAGTGAGGTTGACATGTCGCACAAACCTTCATCACTTTTAACCAAATCAGATAATTAACGAAAAGGATAGACTGGAATATAACAGGGTATTTTCTTTCAAAATACAACCAGATACAATAACAAGAGGGCACAGCTGCAAATTAACTAAAGTAATGTCCAGAATAGATATTAGGAAATATTTTTAGTCAGAGAGTGATCAATGCTTGGAATGCATTACCACAGTAAGTCAATGATGCAGGGACAATTAATGCATTCAAGAATAGATTGGATGCGCATCTTTTTTAATGGAAGGAAAACTCAATGGAACTGGTTGTATACAGACTGCAGAGTCTTCTAAGCAAGAATAACGACTTTAAGTTAAATCAAATTCACGAATTTGAGTAGACCGAGAATAATGAATAGATTGTCCTCGTGGCAGAGCAGAAAGAGTGCTCTTTCTCTCACACGTGACATCATCAAATATGTTTTGTAAGGTTAAAACACTGGCTGTGTTAAGTTAGATTACAAATATTTGGTAAGATTAGAACACTAGTTGTGTTGTGGTAGATTACATATGTTATATAAGATTAGGAAACTGGCAGTTTTAAATTAGATTACATATTTTATATAAGGTTAGGACACTGGCTGTTTTAAATTAGACTACATATGTTATGAGAGGTTAGGCCACTGGCTGTGCTAAGTTAGATTACATATGTTATGAGAGGTTAGGACACTGTTTCACAGACGGCAAACTTTCCATGAACACTTAGATGTTGTTTGGTGTACACGATTTTTTTTAGTTTCAGGACTCACATATTATATCACAAAACACTAGCTCTATTTAACACATTCTCTCGCATACCCCTAACTCCATAAAACACATATTATCCCGCATAACACTACCTCTTTTTAACATATAATATCACATAACACTACCTCTATTTAACACATATTATCTCACATGACACTAACTCTATTTAACATATTATTTCACATAACATTAACTCTATTTAACAGATATTATCTCACATAATACACTCCCTATATTTAACACATATTATCTCACATAACACTAATTATATATAACACATATTATCTCACATACCACTAATTATATTTAACACATATTATATCACATACTACACCCACTCTATGTAATACATCTTATCTCACATAATACACTCACTCTATTTAACACAGATAATCTCACATAAAACTAACTGTTTGACACATATGATTTCAGATAAGACTAACCCGTTTAACTCCTTTTATTTCAGTTAACATTGCATCTTAACAACGAATTCATTTACATAACATTACTTAATACCTGGTGTACAGCTTAACACATCATTTCCCATATCATTACTTAACACAGTCAGTGTCCTTACCTTACATAGCACATACACTCTCACTTAACAAAGTCATTTTTTTTTAAACCTGCTTAATACATATGTTCTTCGACTTTGTCGCTTGTTCCGGAAAGGATGTTTTGACGTTGTGATGCAGTTTACAGCGAGGCTGCGGTATCTACATCTTTCGGACCGACACATCCGATTTGAGATTACTAGTATTAGGTACCTGGTTTGCCTTCTCACTGCAGTCATTTTCTCTTAGCCAAACAATCCTAGTGCTGCCCGTTTCCAGGGACGCTCTTGGAGGCGGAATAGCGTCTTGATAAGTTCTGGTTCGCTGATCTTCATGCAAGCAGTTAACTGCGAGTCAATGTTAGCTGAGCACATTGTATTCTATATTCTTATGTAACATACTAAACCTTGTTTAACACAGACAATTTTATAACCTTAAATAACACATACAATCTCACTTAACACTCAGTGCCCTTACCTTACATAACACATACAAATCTCACTTAACACTCAGTGCCCTTACCTTACATAACACATACAAATCTCCCTTAACACTCAGTGCCCTTACCTTACATAACACATACAATCTCACTTAACACTCAGTGCCCTTACCTTTCATAACACATACAAATCTCACTTAACACTCAGTGCCCTTACCTTACATAACACATACAATCTCACTTAACACTCAGTGCCTCTTCCTTACATAATACATACAATCTCACTTAACACACAGTGCCTTTACCTTTCATAACACTTACAAATCTCACTTAACACTCAGTGCCATTACCTTACATAATACATACAATCTCACTTAACACACAGTGTCTTTACCTTTCATAACACATACAAATCTCACTTAACACTCAGTGCCTTGTCCTTACATAACACATACAATCTCACTTAACACTCAGTGCCTCTTCCTTACATAATACATACAATCTCACTTAACACACAGTGCCTTTACCTTTCATAACACTTACAAATCTCACTTAACACCCAGTGCCATTACCTTACATAATACATACAATCTCACGTAACACACAGTGCCTTTACCTTTCATAACACATACAAATCTCACTTAACACTCAGTGCCTTGTCCTTACATAACACATACGATCTCACTTAACACTCAGTGACCTTTCCTTATATAACACATACACCATCAATTGACACTGTCCGTTTTCTAAACTTAAATGATGAATATAATCTCTGGAATGAAATGGTTAACGTTTTATTACTATTTGAACTTACATCTAACCTCTATAAAACAAAAACAAAAAATAAAAAGCCTTGAGAAATTCAATTTGCAAATTCCACCTGAAATGAAGCAGAATTGGAAACCGGTGTTATGGCACTTGACTTTAAACGTCCCTACGTTATTCACTGTTGGGTTGTTTTTTGTGTCGGTTTTTTTGTGTAATTTATTATAATTTTCGGTTAAATTACATAACTTAAAAATGTATATAACAAAAAAAATTAAATGACTTAAAATTGTAATCTAAAATTTGTAAATTAAGGAAAAAAACTAAATAACACACAACTCAAGAAAACTGCTTCGTGACGGATTTATTTTTGGCATATTTACCGAGCGGAATGTTTTACATTTTATGGCTCTATATTTACGATGTTGGGTTTTGGAGGTCAAAAGGGAACATAGACCATATACTTAGTGACTCGAAATGGTAAAATAGTACCGTACCTTGCAGTTACTGAACATAATTGTTGACCTTGAATTGTTTTCCAATTATATTTTGCACTTATTTCTATGTTTTATTATCAATGCTTTATCAATATTATTCCAAAGCGTAACAGTGTTTTAATGAAAACTAATAACACTTATATTTGGTATACTTTATTCTGGGAAACTGTGACGCTAGACTTATCAAGCGCAAAATACTGGCAAGGTCAGCCACTATCACTCTCCCATGTAGCGTCTCCTGGAAACGGGCTGTTTTCAAGGCAGTATGTCTGACGAGATAGGGATCGACGTGATCCCTGTAGAAATGAGCGTCACGCTGACGAAGCCGAGTATATCAGAACTTCCTAGAGGACCACGGTCCACCTTCGTTAACACGCTCGTGATGAGAGGAAAGCTACTACAACCCAATTCTTAGCGCCCTATTTAAGGGCGCACATAAGAGTAAACCCATTTGTTGTGGCCACTCAACAGTAGCAAACTTGAGAATAAGAAACATAACTTTTATCATTTAGACTAATAAACATATCATTTTATTTGAGACTAATAGATTTATAACGTTTTATAATTTAGTCTGCTAAACATATTTTTGTGTGCGTAAGACTAATAGACTTATAACTTTTATAATTTACTTCGCTAAACATATTTTTTTGTGCTTAAAGACTAATAGATTTATAACTTTTAAAATTTAGGCTAGTAAACATATCTTGTATACTTTAGACTAATACATTTAATTTAAACTAATAAACATATTTGTGTGTGCTTTAGACTGGTAAAAGAATAACATATAATTTAGACTAATCCACTTGTATTTGTTATACTTTAGACTAATAAACGTATAAAGTAAGCAGCATTTCATTTGCAGAAAATCTTTTCTTACAACCCTACCTATTTGGCTGTTATAAGTTTCCAGACAAACTGTGCAGTACGGTAGGTTGCCATTACTTTCCCGACGTGGATTAGCAACACAACAATCATGTCTGCCAAAGTGGACTCGAGTGGGATTCAAATCCGTGCGTTGGGATTGTGAAATGGACGCTTCACTCCAGACAACGCAGCCTCCAATAAGCGTATAACTTCTACAATTCAGATTTAGAACCTAACATTCTGTTATAGTTTAGGTTTAGATTTCTCGTGTCGACCAGCGTGTTTCTATTGGATATGTTGTCTGCTGTATTCTTGTGCTTGATTTATTGAGACGAAACACTGGACATATGTAGCCTCAATAAGCATAAGATTTAAATAGAGGCAGAGACGAGGACACGATAAAGGGGATGGGATGAATGAAAATAAATAAGTCCAGGTTAAATATACAATTGCCATCATGCGATATGTAGATTCAAGATAAGGACCATTTCAATATGCCGAGTATATCGTGAATGCCGAGTAAAGAGAGATGTGTATAATAACAGCTGATCATCAGAAGCGTCAGCAAATCGAACCATTGTGGCAGTACTATCGAATATGGATAATGTGAAAGGTCATAACCTGGTTCAGCTGTGACACAAATTAACTCTTCTCGTTATTGAGCTTCAATCCACAGCAATATCCATATCCACGCTATATATTGTGACACTTCATTGGAATGAAGATATCAGATCTCTGTGTCTTAATTTAACATCTGCACTTCTTCTGGCATCTGGTCTTCTACTGTCATTTCACATAATTGTCTTGGATTTCATATCTACTATTTTACTGGTTTCGCATTTTGTTTGTTAACTTCTCTTATACAATGTGATATTCCATAATTTATTGGATAAACTTCTTTAGGAATTGGTATACTGCATTCAGGATTAAATAACGTATGTTATGTATTGTTATATCTCATTGTTTATTGGATAAACTCCCTTAGAGATTTTGGTAATTTCCCTGTAGTTCAACACACATGATAAGGTCAAGGTAAAGTCAATCCCATCAACTGACGTTGCTGTCCGGAAACTTGTTTGTACTAGACCTCATTTTTTAATAATGTGAATTGAGATGTCTTTGCAAAGGTCATCCGTGTCACCAAGAGAGACAGAATGAGAAATGAGGGCATTAGAAATTTGGTAGGAACATGTTCTTGTGTTGAGTGCATTAGCAGACTGATGATTCGGTCATCTCATGATAATGCGTCCTGATCAACTCCCTCTGCTCACTTACATCACAGACTGATGTGGTTACAGAGATCGAAGGAGACTTCCTCGCAGATGGTTTTCTGTCATACAAAACGGTGAAGTCTTACAACAACAGACACATCCCATGTATCACAGATAAGATGATTGAAGCTCTGCACGAACACACAAAGGCATGCCAATTGAATGGAACTGAACGGTGAGATAACAAGTTATTTCCTTCGATGCGTGTTACTCCTAAACAATAAGCCAGGTACTCATTTTCAGCTCACTCGATTGGAGCCTGTCGATAAAGATGTTCGAACCCTTAAGCTTTTCAGTGAGAAGCGAGCGGTCTTCCACTTTGCAAATATTACGCTCTCAGATAACAGTACGAGTTTGACCCCTCTCGTTCCACCAATCCGCTTCCATCGTAATGCGTCGTATAGAGGAGCTGGCCGTCGGTTGTTCGCCGTTTGGGTGGCTGATGCTATTTTGATGTCTGGCTTCTGTTACGGTGAACTATCCACCAATTGTTTAATTTGTCACCTTCTTACAAAGAACTCAGCTGTCTGGTGTTCTAGATTCGTTCGCCGGGTATGTTTCACCGCACAGTTGGTATATGTATTTGAAGAGAGGCTAGTGGCTTAATGGTTAACATCTGGTCTCTTGACCAAGGAGACATGCGTTTACAAACTTGGGTGAGAGTAGTTGCTTTATTATCGGTGATCCAATACATTCTAGACTCCCCACTGCGTAGCGGATGCATTGGGACATTGCTTGCATTCGTCAATCCGATAATTCCTCCCGGTTTACTCCAGAAATATAGATTTACACTTTAACGATAGTTTTATAATTGTCATATCTTTTAATAAATTGATTAATAAATATGTATATTTATTCTGTGTCTAGCGATGTTCGTACTTGCTGTTTTCTTCATGTCCCACTGTTTGTACTAACCACTTACACAGCTCTTCTTAAGCAAACCTTTTAGCAAATTGTATTCATTCAGTCCAGTTCCTGAGTCACTGTACATGTCTAACGCTTGCAGTAGAGAGTGGGTTTAAATATATTTTAGTAAGAGTGAGATTAGTTCGCACTACAAAAGGGAGTAAGACAGCGATGCATCTCCTTATCTATACAACATCTATGCGGAATGTATAACGAGAAATGTTCGAGAAGACGAGAACATTGAAAGTTTAAATATATTTACGATTTACAGTTACGAGATTACAGAGTTACGATACTTAGACGACACATTGATACTATCAAGAAGTGCAGAAGGGCTAGAGCAGCTAATTTCAGCCGTAAATGGACACAATGAAGATCAAAACCTGTTTATAAACAAAACAAAGATAATGACCACCGAAAACACGATGTCAACATAAAATTGCAGTGTGTGGTGAGGAAATAGATCAGGCAACGCATTTTAAATATCTGAGCTCCAGGATGGACAACAATGGCGACTGCTCGAAAAAAATCAGACGAAGAATAGCCATGGCAATGCAGAAACTGAACAGCATGAAGACATTATGGCAGAGTACCAAAAGAATAACAAAAGTGAAAGTCTTGAATGCCTATGTTTTTCCTATGGGAGCATATGGCTGCGAATCATGGACGATTACCAAAACGTCTAGACAAAGAATCGAGTCATTCGAATCAAAATCTTACAGAAAGATCCTCAGAACACAATGGACAGAGGCAAAAAGACAAATGTAGACATTCGGCAAGAGTTGAGCATAAAGGAGAACTGGTTTATCAATTCGATTTTGGCCAGAAAATGTAAATACTTTGGTCACATCAAGAAATACAAGGGTCTCGAGAGAACAGTGATGGAAGGCATGGTGCCAGGCAAAATAGGCAGGGGTAGACCAAGAAGACGATTGCACCAATATATCCAGGAATGCCTGTGTATGACTGTGGTGGAGGCTGGAAATTTGGCAAGGGAAAAGAGTTTATTTCTGACACTGTGATTGGGAGCGACGTACTATAACATTAATGATGATGATGAAGAGGTTGGTCAAGGGGTTGGCTGGCTCATCCTGCAGACATTTAAAGCTTAAAAATCTCCAAAAGATAAGGACAGATCGGCATTTCATGAATTGAAGTCATATTTGCTACACTGAAAGCCAACAACTTTTAACATGACAGATTGATAGATTCCTCATTTGCATTCATTGAACTGTTTGAATGTCTTGTGGTAGCTGGTGTGTCATCAATTTTTGAACTGTCTGAAAGTCTTAGTAAGGGTTATAGCTGATGTGTCATCGATTGTTGAACTCCGGACTACATCCTGCTACTTGCAAAGCCCTGTTCATGGCTTGGTAGCGGGAGATTAAGAATGAGCGCAGAAGAAGAAGACTGCTTCATCTCTTCTTTTAATCGGCCATTTTATTAACTCAATTTGCAGAACATATATGCATTTTAATTTGCTTCTACAATACACAGGACACTGTTACACTGCACATGCAACTATAACAATGCATATGAGACTGTTACAATGCACAGAAAACTGTAACATTGCGTTTTTTACATACAGTTGTAACATACTGACTCAGGCGTGTCGAATTGTAAGTGTCTATATAAGTGACTGGGCAGAATAAAACAACAGTTTTGATAAGGTGAGATGAAAATTCTACAACAAAACATTATTTGAACATTGCTTCTTCTTCTTCTTCTTCTTCGTACGCTGTCAGACGTCAACTTGAATTTGTTCGAATAAAGCAGCTGTCATCATGAGGCTGTCGACATTGCCATAGAGCGTGTCTAGTGTTGCGACTGGTGATGGCCACATGTGCTTTCTATGGTACTCGTACGTCGTGCAATTTTGCAGCAGATGTTCATCGGTCATTTTCCCTGTGCCACACGAGCATTAGTCCATGCCACCTATCTTCAATTTATTGAATATATTGTACCTCAGTCTGTTGTGGCCTGTGCCGAGTCTGATGACTACGACCTGCTCTCTTCTGCTCAACTGGTAATAGGCATCATTTTTTGTGTAGCCGGTATGCTCTGTTTCCCCTGTATCTGGCCCTAATAAACCTTTTGGAATCTTCGTAGGTTATACTAGAATCTGGTTGAGGTAATCTTACACCTTCTTTTGCCAATCTGTCTGCCTCCTCGTTGCGTTGAATGTTGCAGTGGGATAGAACCCACTGTACCACTACTCTTTTTGGTGCGAACTGCTGGCATCGTTGACAGAGTACTGCTCTTAAATCATTAAGTTCTGTATTTTTCTGCTTTTTTAGTGCTGTACCTACGGACAGAGCATCTATAAAAGGGACTATCTGGCTTTCATTGCTTTCGCATGTGAGCATTGCTTCTACTGCAGCCTTCAGTGCCTCTGCATCCGCTCTGAAATTGCTTGAGAATTTTCCAGTTGCCACTGACAGTGTTATTTTTCTACCATTTGGTAGGCTCAGGAATACCCCTGCCCCTCCATTCTGTGTTGTGTTTGTTACAGAACCGTCGGTGTATGCATGGGTCCAGTCCATGCTTGGGTAGATTTCCGCTATGTACCTCAGGGTTACGTCTCTTCTTTCTTTTTCAGTCTGGCTGTTCTTGTCTCCAATACCTGGTATATTTTCTACCACTTCCGGAATGATATGCTGCTTCCATGTGGGTTTGCGTACAGTAGGGATGGGCTTTGGTGTTCTTACGGTGTTCATAGGGTCTTCGCTCATTTTTGCTTTGGCTATTTCTGCAAAGTTTCTCCGCTTTAGTTTCACATTTCTAAATCTATTTAGTCTCTGATGCATTGGATGGTCTGTTAGTCTTCTGAGTTTCTCTGCTTGCTGCTGGGCTCTGCAGACTCTTCTGTCGGTCATGGATTGCAGATTTGTAATTTTTTCAAGTTCTACACTTGGCTTTAACTTCATGCCTCCTGTTATAACTCTCATGGCGTAGTTTTGAAGTTTGCTAATTGTATCAAAGTTTGCCTTTGCTGCTGTTGTCCATGCCGCAATGCCATACTCGAGAACCGGTCTCACTCTTCCAGTGTACAGTTACTTTAGTATTCTTTCGTTTGCTCCCCAGCTTGTGCCAGCAAGTTTCCTCATGATTGCCATTCTTTGTCTGGCTCTCATTCGGTTTCTCTCGATCTGACTTTTCCATGTCATGCTCCGATCAAATGAGACTCCCAAGTAGTTTGAGTTGTCATTTGGCCGGATATATTTGCCGTTAAGACTTAATTTTGTGTTATGTGGTTTATTTGAAAGCGAGAATATCGTACATGTTGTTTTTTCCTCGTTTATTTTGACCAGCCATGAGTTCGCCCACTCCTCCAACGATGTTAGGGCCTGCTACATCCGATTGTTTGTTACGGTGAGACTTTTTTCAGAGGTCCACATAGCCAGATTGTCTTCTTGGTATATTATTTGAACATCAAAATACTCCCTGGTTATGACTCCCTTACTTGATAAGTGCACTAACCTGTCAAATCGTGAGTGCACATAAGGGCGTACAGATTGCTGATTCCCTTAACCCAATCTCCATTGTGGCAAGGCGTTTCTTCACATGTATATTTAGTTTCTAGTATGAGATATGCCTACTACTTTTAATGTTCTTTATCGTGCTTAGTGTATATACGTTCTATCTACTCTCGTGTGCTTAGAGAGCCTGAGAAGAAAACAACACTATAACGTGTAACAACAACGAACAACAATAGTTTTTTTGTCCATCACAAGTGATAAAGACCACTCTCTTTGTTCAGCCGTGTGGACAGTCGTATCCCTTGCTGTGTCCGCTGAAATGGGTGACTTGCGCGGAGATTTGGATTAAAGTGAGGAAGAAACTGCGCCTTTTGTCAACCTCACTCACAGAGCCTAAGCTACCTTTTGCCAGTGGCAAGACATTCATCGAAACGACTGGAGATAGCATAGGATGCCAACGAACAACAACAACAATAAAAAAGCTACATGTTTTCATAAATGGATGTCTATGCAGAACAAGGAGAATGAAATCATATAATTACGATTACAAATGTGGACTGATTTTATTGGATCTTTACGCAAGGAGACGGTACTGACATTGAATAGAGCAGACATTTTTTTTACAAATGATGATATTATTATACCCGAGTCTCTGCTTTGGAATACTAAGGACAAGAGAAGAATATGAAGGCTAAAACAGGCAAAGAATAGAGCTCAATACACAAAAAGTGGTGACGTAGACAGGGCTAGAACGTCTCAAACAGTAGTGTAACAGTTCCCGCCAAGGCAAGGGGAGTTTAGGATGCCTGAACATCTTAAAGCTACCTGAATGCATGTCAAGGTCACTCACCGTCTCAGCAAAGGAGAACAGAGTTGGGTTAAGGAATGTGGACAGATAGAAACTGACCACTGGCCTTCCGATTTTGGTAGGGGGAGATTGATTGACAGACGAAATTGGCAACGGGGCTTGCTGCGAGAGAATGAGTGACAGGTGTGCAAAGTGTTTCGGTCCAATTGGATTGAAGATGAACATTACCTGAGATCGATTGGTCAAGCTCTGGCCTTGCTTGAGGATATATAACTCGAGAAAAGTTTAGCTCGAGAGGCTGGAGAGAGAGTGAGGGTGTATTGAGAGAGAGAGAGACTGAATGTAGATAGTGTGTTTAACTCACCGACTTTAGATAGAGGAGCGATTGATAGACGGTTGGACGAATGTTTAGTGATAGAACAGGGTCGCTCAAATAGGTGTGTGAGTTTTGCATTAATGGATAATCTGAAAGTGTGTTTGTAAGCAAGGACACATTGTGAGCGAGCTATGTCGAGATCGCCCGCCTGAGGGGATTTCAGTGAGGATGAGTATTTGATAAGGTGTGTTGAAGACGCAGTTAAGGCGATGTGTGTGTGATGCAATTGCAAGGCAATAGAACTGGGTTTTTTAGATAGTTGGGAATTCCATCAATAGCTAATGCTTACAATTCCCGTTTTAGTAGAATGTTTAGTTAAGATATGTATTATATTGTGTTTGTAATTTCTCTACTCATTCTATGATATGAGTATGATATAATAAATATGCCACCTGCTGTGTGATATGTCATTTACTGAGTATGGTCATGATGATGTGGATGAGTGTGAGAATGGTCTAAGTTCGATCACGGCAGCAGAGGGTCTGCTACAGTAGGACCTTTCCGTGTATGTTGAAGATGTGTGCTCCGAAAGGCGCTGATAAATGTTACGATATTGGTTGATTTATTGATTGATTGATTGGTTGTGTGGATCAGTCATATCGAAAGAGATTGCTAAGGACCGATATGTATATGGTCGACAAACCCACCAAGAAGAAACTAAACGCCACAATATAGAAGTTGAACGGCTCAGTTTTTCTACTGAGTAAGGTCTTGCCTTGGCAATTGTTTTCACTACTTGCATACTATGGTTTCTACCATTTACATGAAATAGAGTATGATCGTATCTTGTCTTGCCCCTTTTTCATTCCATTGGAAGTAAAGCAAGCCTGCACCAGAACACATTAGGTGTTTTTGCAGCGGAGATGTATGTAGCAATGTATTTACATAATATGGTTTCCAGTTCCATGCACACCTTTCTTTAGTCGCGTTCTACAACATTATGAAGGTACAGTGTATCTATTCGTTTCTCTCTAGTTCGGTGACCCGGATCCACTAGGAAATGTATCGCGTATACAAAAATAATGGTGCATTTAACCAATTCTTTCATAGCCTTTCTGGTCGTTCAGTCACACTTTCTATATTGTACTGCTGTAATTTTTAAAATATACGTATGAATTACAATACATTTGAAACTACAATAAAGTTGTGTTTTTTCCCTTCTTTACACGTTGAAAAAAAAAGGAAAGAAAGATTTTCATCAGAAGTGTCTACCGATACAGTCGATTAAGTATCTGCCTAAATTTCTTTCCAAACGAACTCTTTCTGTGAACTAGTTCATATATGTATATCTGTTATCATCATCTCTAGTCCGTGCCTACACTCGAGTATCTGACACTCCAGTGGTTTCGAGTAGAACTATCTCCCAGTGTCACAGAAGTGAGAATAGGATCATTGCCCCGCTGTCAGTTAAGAAAAAACAGACAATGTAGTCTATCCAGTCTAGACTATTCAAACCACGGCATAGCACGCCATGCTGTTCACATCAGCCCAAAAGCCTATGGACCGTAGCTAAGTATCATGGCATTGAAAATATAAACATTACCACATACATGAAAGAAAGCTCTATAAACATTACCACATACATGCAAGAAAGCTCTATAAACATGACCACATACATGAAAGAAAGCTTTATAAACATACTACTTACAAGAAAGAAAGCTCTATAAATATACTACTTACATGAAAGAAAACTCTATAAACATACCACATACATGAAAGAAAGCTCTATAAACATTACCACTTACATGAAAGTAAGATCTATATAAAATACTTCATACATGATAGTAAGCTCTATATACAATATCTTACATGAAAGTAATGTATGTAAGCAATACCTCACATGAAAGTGATGTCTATAAACAGTACCTCACATGAAAGTAATGTGTATAAACAATACTTCACAGATGCAAGTACGCTCTATAAACAATACATCATACATGAAAGTAAGCTCCATAAACAATACATCATAAACTAAAGTAAGATCTATAAACAATACCTCATACGCTTTACAATAGTGCTCCATATATGGTTTTTCACATATCTGTAAAATTTAGTAACATGTTGTCTAGTGTATAAGAAATTGGCATTTTCAGTTTATGTTATCAAATAATTATCTTAAGTCTCGTCTGTCCATCCACGATGAAAAATGTCACTATGTGTATTGAAATTAGCCAGACTTGTAAGTATTCTTTGAATATTTTTTGATTGTTTGCAATCGATTTAACTCTGTCTCTAAATCCAATGTGTGTCAAATAGCTTCTGATCGAATGTTTTCATCGATTGTTTCCCCCTTAAAAATACAAGCTATTAAACAATTATTGTTTACAAAAAGTGTTCAAAGTAAGAAGTCATTTAAGAGGTACAGAAATACTAGGTTTGTACTGTTTTTAGGAATACGCTAATTAAATGTCATAATGTATCCTTTCCAGATGAAACCTTTAGTAAGCTGACCCATTTTGCTGCAAAGAGTTGTTCGCTGATATGATTTATGTTTGATTTGGTTTTTTAGTGTGCATATATTACCAATGAGGAGCTAACAGGGATCTTCATTGAACAATTAAATGATAACACATGTAAGAACTTAGTGTTCATTGAAACTTATTAATTTGGGACAACTCCAGGATTTCTGTACACACAGGCTGAATTTTGATATTTAAGAAATGTTGTGAAGGATACGCTGTATATTGCAAACAGTTACAGACAAAACCAAAACATGTCAATATATAAAAACACAGGAGTGAGCCACCGCACACACAGGCAAACACACAGAAACACACATACACACATACACACACACACATCAGCAAAAATACACTATTAAAAATACAAATCTCCAAAAAAATATAAATATTGTTTGAAACAAATATCTAGCAACGCAAGGCTTAGGTATACCGGAAATCACATATTGATGTGTGTCGCTGATGCAGTTTCCGGTGACGATACGCAACTTCCGATGGAGAATGGAAAACAGCTACTCGGTTTTTATTTATCCACTCTCTCCATCACTTTGTACACCACACTTCGTGTCATACGTTCATTGCTTCTGTTCTAGAATGTATTTTTCAAGATCATACTTTTCATTCAATGACTAAATATGCATGTTTTCTTTAATTAAACATTGTTTACATTTTCAAACTAGACATGTTTTCTTTAATTAAGCCTTGCTTACATTTCCAGAACAGATATGCTTTCTTTTCATCTGCTAAACATATCGATCTGACATCAGATGTCATGACGGACCGATTTAAGGTGTCCTTAACCCGTTGTCATCCACAAATGTCATTCTGACATTAGGTAACAGAACGGACGATTGATGATGGCCTTGATCAGGTACCATCCACACATGTCATTATGACATCAGGGAACATGACGGACCATTTGAAGATGTCTTTCATCAGTTATCATCGACAAACAGCCGACAACTTGGCTGACGACTGGAACTCGTCAACTACAAGGGGCGGGACTATCCTTTGAGGCCAACCTTCATCAGATGTACACAGTTGTTATAGGTCGTCTAATTCAGTTGATGCCGTATAGCATATCATTCCTAGAAGCTGTTGTGCAAAGCTTTAGTTGATGCAGTATAGCATATAGTTCCTAGATGCTGTTGTGCAAATATTCAGTTGATGCAGTATAGCATATAGTACCTAGATGCTGTTGTGCAAAGCTTTAGTTGATGCAGTATAGCATATAGTTCCTAGATGCTGTTGTGCAAAGCTTTAGTTGATGCAGTATAGCATATAGTTCCTAGATGCTGTTGTGCAAATATTCAGTTGATGCAGTATAGCATATAGTACCTAGATGCTGTTGTGCAAAGCTTTAGTTGATGCAGTATAGCATATAGTTCCTAGATGCTGTTGTGCAAAGCTTTAGTTGATGCAGTATAGCATATAGTTCCTAGATGCTGTTGTGCAAAGTAAAAATGCGACCAACATTGTCGTGAATGTTCTGGACGCCTGGATGACGAAATGGAAAGTTGGCTTAGCTTTTCCTTTTGGTCAAGTCCAGAACTATTGGCTGGGATTAGGTCTTCTTAGCAGACCACTATAACACCGTTCTGCCGCATATGTTCCATGAACCTCCCATTGCCACGGCATGTTCTACTATAGTGTCGTAATATATAGCTGGAAGGAATAATGTGATTGCCAGTTTGATCTACATTTTCTACATGACTTATCTCCGCTGTGCTAGCTGGCGAAACTCGTGGTCGATGGTATGAGGGAGTAATCAGCTTCAATAATTTCTCTGGAAGTGGAGTTTACATCTGTGTGGGGTCACCACTGTGAGTTCCCATATGTGTGGGGGCACCGCTCTGAGTTATCATATGTGTGCTAGCCCCACTGTGAGTTCCCATCTGTGTGGGGGCACCGCTCTGAGTTTGAGTGTGCTGGCCCTGCTGTGAGTTTACATCTGTGTGAGGGCACGGTTCTGAGTTTCCATCTGTGTGGGGACACCACTGTGAGTTATCATATGTGTGCTAGCCCCACTGTGAGTTCCCATCTGTGTGAGGACACCACTGTGAGTTATCATATGTGTGCTAGCCTCGCTGTGAGTTTACATCGGTGTGCTAGCCCCGCTGTGAGTTTCCATCTGTGTGGGGTACCGCTGTGAGTTTTCTTCCGTATGGGTTCACCGTTGTGAATTTCCATCTGTGTGAGAGCACCACTTTGAGTTTCCATCTGTGTGAGAGCACCACTTTGAGTTTCCATCTGTGTGAGAGCACCACTTTGAGTTTCCATCTTTGTGAGAGCACCACTTTGAGTTTCCATCTGTGTGAGAGCACCACTTTGAGTTTCCATCTGTGTGAGAGCACCACTTTGAGTTTCCATCTGTGTGAGAGCACCACTTTGAGTTTCCATCTGTGTGAGAGCACCACTTTGAGTTTCCATCTGTGTGAGAGCACCACTTTGAGTTTCCATCTGTGTGAGAGCACCACTTTGAGTTTCCATCTGTGTGAGAGCACCACTTTGAGTTTCCATCTGTGTGAGGGCACCACTTTGAGTTTCCATCTGTGTGAGAGCACCACTTTGAGTTTCCATCTGTGTGAGAGCACCACTTTGAGTTTCCATCTGTGTGAGAGCACCACTTTGAGTTTCCATCTGTGTGAGAGCACCACTTTGAGTTTCCATCTGTGTGAGAGCACCACTTTGAGTTTCCATCTGTGTTGGGGGAACTGCTTCCTCGGCAACTGCTGTCATCATTGGTCCACGCATTGCACACTTCGATGATGACATTGGATGCGCAAACAAATATAATGGATACTGAGTTCAGTGTGCAGACTATATCGTCCAAATTATTTTGATCATGTTCACGACAATCAGCTATGGGTGCATCATGTCAGTGCATGCCCTAGGTCATGTCAGTGTATCTTTCAGGGAATGCTCTGTCAATAAGCGTGTTGAATGTCAACACAATAAGCGCCTCTGCCATGGCTGGATAAAATTCCTTGTTCAATCTTAACTGTTTTTTTTTTTTTCAGAAGTAAAAAAAAGTGTGTTCAACACTGTCAATGGGGTTGTCTGTGAAAAGGTGGTTATCTCCGCAAGCCGCAACATCACTAGACCGTGGGCCGCACTCAATGTTTGTGTCATTATGTCATCACTTATAACGTCGCTGTATGGATCATAGCTACAGTCCAATGTGACGACTCACCTGATAGGTTGCTGTTCACATCACCGAAAGAATGTGGAGGCCGAAAACAATGGCTGTTTTCGAATACAGGATTAGCAGTAGCATGCCATGGGACGGAAGAGTGGACATTTTCCAGGCCTCGCATTTAACCAGCATCTGAGATAACGTCGTTTGAGCTGGATGCATCTAAATGATGTTATTTGTCGATTAAAACATAAAAAGGTAATCGCTGAGTGACCCCACCAGGACAAAAGTAAAACGGCATCTCCAGTACGTCAACAAGGTCTTCGTCGGTAGCAAAAATAAAACAAAACAAAGAATGCAGCTAGGCTATCACAACGCAATACAAAGCATGATACTGTAAAATGAGCAGTTTACGTTCACGGCCATACCTGGATGTGCCAGGAAATTGTGAGACACTATATGCCAGTTAGGAAATAGAGTGAACCAAAGAAAAATATGATTAGGCAATGACATAGACAGATGAGAATATGAACAAGTAAAAAAAAACAACCTAGTAATAACTCAGGATCTCCTGTAGCCAGTCACTTCGATAGCTTTGGGAAAGGTAAACATCAGAGTCACTGACTTCGTCTCTTGCTCCTCACTCTGATGATAGATACCGGTTTGAACTTTAGCATCTTTTGATATGCCAAATGAGATGACTTAATTATCAGTGCTTTAATACATTTCATACGTTTGTGTCATTCTCCTTCCTCATTCCGCACCTACGCCCTCCTTTTCCTCCCATGTCTATTTCTTTATATAGTTATCAATTATTATTATTGTTGATTCATTTATTTCCTTGGTTTTATTTTGTTGTGATTTGTTAGGTGATTTCTGTTGTTCTTTTGTCCCTGACGAAAGCCTTGCAGCAAAAACGTAAGAATGATTTTTTGCTTTTGTTCTTTGTGCGGTTTCTGAGCCATAACCTCTAAATACTTGTATTGGTTATCATAACTCTGTTGATAGTCGGTTTTCATGATGAAATTTATTGAAAGTCGGGCATCATGATGGAATTGAGAGTCGGTTTTTTTATGGAATTGATTGAAAGTCGGGTATCATGATGAAATTGAGAGTCGGGTATCATGATGGAATTGAAAGTCGGTTTTCATGATGGAATTGAAAGTCGGTGTTCATGATGAAATTAAGAGTCAGGTATAATGATGAAATTGAGAGTCGGTTTTTTTATGGAATTGATTGAAAGTCGTGTATCATGATGAGAGTCGGGTATCATGATGAAATTGAGAGTCGGTTCTCCGGATCGAATTGATTGAAAGTATGATATTATGATTGAATTTAGAGTTGGTTATCACGAGAGAGTTTGGATCCAGATGTCATGACAGAATTGCGATGGCAACATCATATGCCCATATTCGGTCAGCTCGTGATTGCCACTTTGTAACCTTGACATTTTGAAGTCATGACATAGACCAGACCAGACCAATTCATACAATGATAGACAATAGAGAGTTTACCAACGCTATGACTGATTTGGAGACATGGACATAACTGATGGGAATAGAATGCAATGACAGGATAAGCAGATGAAGTATCAGAACATTTAATTCAGAGTATATTTTAATATAGTATTCAACGTGAATATATTTTAACTTGTTAAAATAGAGTTATAGATAAGCTAAGTGTTATGGTAGTGTATCACTTAACTTTTACATTACAAGTTATCGATAAATCAGAGTTATGGTAGTGTATCACTTAACTTTTACATTACAAGTTATCGATAAATCAGAGTTATGGTAGTGTATCACTTAACCTTTACATTAAAAGTTATCGATAAGTCAGAGTTATGGTAGTGTATCACTTAACCTTTACATTAAAAGTTATCGATAAATCAGAGTTATGGTAGTGTATCACTTAACTTTTACATTACAAGTTATCGATAAATCAGAGTTATGGTAGTGTATCACTTAACCTTTACATTAAAAGTTATCGATAAGTCAGAGTTATGGTAGTGTATCACTTAACCTTTACATTAAAAGTTATCGATAAATCAGAGTTATGGTAGTGTATCACTTAACTTTTACATTAAAAGTTATCGATAAGTCAGAGCTATGGTAGTGTATCACTTAACCTTTACATTAAAAGTTATCGATAAGTCAGAGTTATGGTAGTGTATCATTTAACCTTTACATTAAAAGAAAACAAAATCAAATATAAAACGTTTTTACTTCGAGGTATATTCAAGAATAGCTGATATTCAATGTGAACCCCTTCAAAACGTAAGGATTGTATTGTGGACGAGATGGTTCTACGTTTGGGACAGTGCAGTTCTACAACATGTACTTCTCGTGAAACCAAATAAAATAGAGAAGCGATGATATGTAACTTCCGGAACAATGTTGCAGCATCGTCGGTAGGTTATATCGTACTGTAGGTTAGATCGTACTGTAGGTTATATCGTAATGTAGGTTATATCGTACTGTAGGTTATATCGTACTGTAGGTTATATCGTACTGTAGGTTATATCGTACTGTAGGTTATATCATACTGCAGGTTATATCGCACTGTAGTTTATATCGTAATGTAGGTTATATCGTACTGTAGGGTATATCGTAATGTAGGTTATATCGTAATGTAGGTTTTATCGTACTGTAGGGTATATCGTAATGTAGGTTATATCGTACTGTAGGTTATATCGTACTGTAGGGTATATCGCAATGTAGGTTATATCGTAATGTAGGGTATATCGTACTGTAGGTTATATCGTACTGTAGGGTATATCGTACTGTAGGGTATATCGTAATGTAGGTTATATCGTACTGTAGGGTATATCGTAATGTAGGGTATATCGTAATGTAGGTTATTTCGTACTGTAGGTTGTATCGTACTTTAGGTTATATCGTTCTGTAGGTTATATCGTAATGTAGGTTATATCATACTGGAATTGAGTTTCTTTCAAACCAGGTAAAATAATTGCATTTTATTATTGATTTATCTCAACTTGGAAACCTTTCAGATCCCCGTATAGCACATGTCTTCAAACACGTCAACATTTCATGTCATGTGTCATCATTCTCAGCTCTCTTGATATCTTCCTTATCGCCTGTTTTCTACCACGAAGTCTCTTCTACATGCATTCACTTTTAATTGTCACTGGTGCATTATGTTCGTTCTTTATCGGCATACGAATGTATTCTTGCTTTATAATGTACTACTCATCTTAATTCATCTTGTATAAGGCTGTCAATCTTGACTTCCGCATGTGCACGACACATTATTTACTAGACCAAAGTCGACGATGAGAACTCACAGGGTCGCTTTCAACATGATTCACACACCCCTTCTGTGTATATGTGTGCGAATTGGGTCTAAAAGACCTTTTATTGGACGAAATATTCTTCCATACTATTGGCACACACTATATAAATCCCGTATGTATATATATATATATATATATATCATCATTATCATCATTATAGTCATCTCTGCAGACCATTCGCGTCGCACCCCGTGAGTTTTGTCCTGCTCCGTCTCCTGTATTTCGACAATGTTTGTCTGCTATGACTGAAAAGGCCGATCCTCGAGTGACAGTTTCTGCCACACATAGTAGTACTATGCTGAGGACCTCTCGGCTTCCTCGCAGCAATTCCTAGAAACGGGCTGTATTCATGGTTAACAAAGGGACGGATCGACATGGTCCTCGTAGCAGTGACCGACATGCAGATGAAGCCAAGCGTAGCAGAACCGCATGGAGGACCTCGGTGTACATTCATTCGCACGCTCAGGATATGAGGAAAGCTACTGCAACCTGTCACTTAACGTCCTTTTCAGGGCGCACAAAAGAGTAAACCTATTCAATGTTGTCTATCGAAACAACAATATCAACAACAACAACAATATCAACAACAACAACAACAGGAGACTGGCTTGTCTGTGTGTTACTTGATCGTGTAAGTTTTTCTCTCTTCCCTTATAAATGCGTATGGGGTTTATCAGACCGAGAATCGCAAGAGAATTACTCTGTTTTACGATTGACATACATTTCGCAAATTCCTACTATGTAAATGTGTGGGAATATGGTCCATAATGATTTTGGGAGCACTAAAGGTAGTGCCACACGATTGGTGCATGTTTTCTGAAAATAATGTTTGCTTGTTATGTTAACTCGAGTACATCTAGATTCAAATGTGTAAATGGTTTACCGATCCTCACTTGTTCGTGAGATTGTCGACTAGATTATCCCATGTCGCTACATTGATCTGACATATCCACAGTAACGCATTCAGGCTGACCATGAAAGACATCCTTTATGATCCTCTTATGCTTCCTTCTTCCTCCATTACCCTCTCTGCCCTATTTGGACACCCTGTATCACCATATTATGCTTCCTTCTTCCGCCAGTACCCTCTCTGCCCTCCTTGGACACTCTTTATCACCCTCGTATGCTTCCTTCTTCCTCCAGTACCCTCTCTGCCTTCCTTGGACACCCGTTATCACCCTCTTATACTTCCTTCTTCCTCCAGTACCCTCTCTGTACTCCTTGGACACCGTTTATCACCCTCTTATGCTTCCTTCTTCCTCCAGTACCCTCTCTGCCCTCCTTGGACACCCTTAATCGCCCTCTTATGCTTCCTTCTTCCTCCAGTACCCTCTCTGCCCTCCTTGGACACCCTTTATCACTCTCTTATGCTTCCTTCTTCCTCCAGTACCCTCTCTGCCTTCCTTGGACACCCTTTATCACCCTCTTATGCTTCTTTCTTCCTCCAGTACCCTCTGCCCTCCTTGGACACCCTTTATCACCCTTTTATGCTTCCTTCTTCCTCCAGTACCCTTTCTGCCCTCCTTGGACACCCTTTATCATCCTCTTATCCTTCCTTCTTCCTCCAGTACCCTCTCTGCCCTCCTTGGACACCCTTTATCACCCTCTTATGCTTCCTTCTTCCTCCAGTACCCTTTCTGCCCTCCTTGGACACCCTTTATTACCCTCTTATGCTTCCTTCTTCCTCCAGTACCCTTTCTGCCCTCCTTGGACACCCTTAATCACCCTCTTATGCTTCCTTCTTCCTCCAGTACACCCTCTACCCTCCTTGCCCTCGCCATATCATATCAATGATTAGTGATAACAGATAAAACTTCTGTATTTCTTTAAAAGTCAACAAAATTATTCATGAAATATTCATCTACTACAAGTGACGTAACTAACAAATACACCACCGCCCGTCATCAAAACGCTTTAGCTCCTGTATGCTATCATCCTGTGCCACTTTGTTCTTATTAAAATATCAACCACTCCCATCAAAGGGCATCGTTGACATTTGCCATGGCCATGTAATTTCATCTCATTAGCCGTGCATGCCTCCTCGACTTGTCTCAAGCCGACACTAGCTCTGTGCGCGATAACATAAAACACCACAGTTATTACATGGGGAAACATCTGTTATTTATGTATTTATTTTTTTGAAATTTTAAAAGCATTTCAAGACGCATTTTTGGCATTGAAAGCTATTTGGAAAGCTTAAGAGATCAAGGCAAAAACTAAACCTATGATTTAAGAATAAATATTAGTGGCGCTTTGTACGTTTCAGAGATGTTAAGTACAGCAAGTGGAAAAAAAAACCCAGAGAAAGCGCTTTCGAAAACATGATGATTGACAAGAATACAGAAACACGTTATTCTATAAGATGCACATGACAGACTCCAGTAAGATCGTCTGTATAGGCGAGAATCCTGAAAGATACTTAAACCAGTGTCGTTTCTTACAGCCTGGGTGCGATATTCCCTTAACGTGGGAGATTTAACATGTTATTTCAGGTTATCCCCACTTCCCCATCCCCTCCCGTTAACCAACCCATCCCCCTGCTTTCCTTTCTCACCCTCAAACTACTCCCCCTTTTCTATTGTTTAATATTTTATAACTCAATCAATCCCACAATGCAATAGTGAATTTGAACGGTGTTTGCGCATGCGCATTTGACATCAAACATGGAAATTGAGTCATGATATCATGATTCTTGTCTCTATCTAGTGCCTTTATAAATGTTTCGAGAAATGTATCAAATAGTATTATCTATGCTCTTTATCATAGCTAACCAGAAATGTTGAAATCATCCCAAAAGTAGCTATGCTAAATTTGGTTCAGATCTGTGGAACGGTTTTGGAATGTATAAGGAATGAACAACTGTCTAAGAGGGATTTGAACTATTGCCACGACTGTTCATTGTATTTGTGAAATAAAAGAACAACTGAAGCACACACAGAAACAATCAGAAACGAGCTACATTTTGCAGATGTTCAGAGCATCTTAACTCATATAAGGATGACCTTCAAAAGCAGTTGAATGTCCTTGATAACAACATAGAAAGATCGGGTCACGAACGTAGAAATACGTCAGAGAGTTGAAGACGCTATTGGTCCTTTTGAAGATCTGTTTACAGCTATCAAAAGACGTAAGATCGCTTGGTGCGGGCACATCGCGAGGTCCAACGGAATTATCAACTCGATACTCTTTGGTTTCGTACCGGGATAGAGAGGGCGAGGACGTCCAAGGAAGAGATGGGTGGGCAACATCACTGAGTGGTCAAGTCTTCGTCCCGGTGAGATACGACAGACGACGGCAGACAGAGAGGGATGGCGTGGGATTTTGGGAGTGTCTTCATGTGTGCCCCAACGACCTGATGTGTTACGGGGTGAACTGAACTGATAATGCCTGTACTAAACATAATAGGTAGATTAACACAAATAGAAACAATGTAAATCAGCACTAATTGTTCAGAT
Source organism: Ariolimax columbianus (assembly GCA_036924085.1). Lineage (NCBI taxonomy): Eukaryota > Metazoa > Mollusca > Gastropoda > Stylommatophora > Arionidae > Ariolimax > Ariolimax columbianus. The sequence goes on along the minus strand of JAVGWX010000019.1, from coordinate 11,826,020 downwards.
GAGAGGTACAGAACTTAAACAGGTCAGATAATTCAAATACTTAAGTAGCTTTCCGCAAAAAGATGGAAAAGTGGAGAGCGATGTGGAATCGTGAAAACATAAATATAGAGAAAGAGAGAGAGAGGCAGATGGAGAGAGAGGGAGAGAGAGAAAGAGAGGAAGATGGAGATAGAGGGAGAGATATAAAGAGATAGAAAGAGAGAGGGAGAGAGATTGAGAAAGAGAGAGGGAGTGAGAGGGAGAGACAGAAAGAGAAAGAAAGAAGGGAGAGAAAGACAGAGAAAAAGGGAAAGAGATGGGCAATGAGAGGGAGAGAGAGAGAGTAGGAGACTTTTGAGATATATTTGTACGTGACTAGGCATTATGTTATGTCATGCTATGTACTGGGAAGCTATGATTGATAATGTTACATTACGTTAGCTTATCGTATGTTATGTTGGGATATTTCGAGCACCAGTGCAAGTGATACTCTATGAGGGTAGATAAGTAACATTGTTACCGGTAAAAAATGTTGTAAAATTAGCTATCATTGTAGCATTTATTCGAATTGCTGGGGTTTTCCTGATAGGACTTCTAGGCCTGAGGAATAAAGGCTGCGCCTTGCTTTAGAAACGACGCATTATTAAAGGTTTTTCTTTTACCATAAAACAAACTAACCTTAGGCGGAAATATGAACTCTTGCCGCATTGGTCATGCGATTGGTTTAGTAACTGCTCGACTACCCGCATCCTATAAAACGTTGTAATAGGTGAATACAGAGGGTTGCGCTTGGGGCTAGCAACCATATCACATCAATCGAAGGATTTGTTAAACTCAAAAGATAACTGTCATTTTTGCAACAAAATGAAGATTGGGACAGATGATAGATGTCCGTTTGGGAGCACACCACGACCATGGAACACATCATGCATCCCTGGAGGAAGAGAGGACAATACTGGTCCTGCCAGGCAGATATGAGCCAACATCTATACGGAAATAAAACAGCTTTACAAACAACAGTGTCCTTTGCAAGAGAAACCGGGACTTTGATCTGAGGGTGAACGGAAAAGAGATGGAGGAGAAAAAGAGATAACTCCTAGCTGCTGTAGCTTACCACTTTTATACAGGCATTCTGTGAGGACGATATCAGCAGTCCTCACCCTATTTTTTGTATTGGCCGTAAAAGAAAAACCAGCCCAAAGTAGCCGAAATTAGGACATGATGAACAGAACCATGGGTTTTTAATATCAATTAGAATTATCAACAGCAAAATTATTATTATCATGATGAGTCATAGTGAGTATGAGCCTGCTATGAATAGTTATCGGAACTACTGGTATCTGAATTATTGAATGCTTTAGACAGTTATAAGAAATACTGGTATCTGAATTATTGAATGCTTTAGACAGTTATAAGAAATACTGGTATCTGAATTCTTGACTGCTTTAGACAGTTATAAGAAATACTGGTATCTGAATTATTGAATGCTTTAGACAGTTATAAGAAACACTGGTATCTGAATTATTGAATGCTTTAGACAGTTATAAGAAATACTGGTATCGGAATTATTGAATGCTTTAGACAGTTAACATAACTACTTGTATCTGAATTATTGACTGCTTTAGACAGAAATCAGAACTACTGGTATCTGAGTTCTTGAATGCTTGAGACAGTTAACATAACTAGTGGTATATGAATTCTTGACTGTTTGAGACAATAATCAAAACGTGCTCGTCTGTGAATTCTTTACTGTTTCAGACAGTTACCAGAGCAGCCTTGTATCTGAATTGGTCAGCTTTTTCGAGTTTTCAGAGGTATCGGTCATGACATGTCTCTTATTATTTCTCGTGTACTGGAGAAGGTAGTCTTGGAACTTCCTCGTTGTAATATGAGGCATTCAGGTCTACCTGTGCGGGGAACACAGTCATGTAACTTGTTTCTAGGCGTACGGTCTAGGGATGATGAGAAGGTCTTGTCTATTATGGTATACTTGGCCCTGAAACGCGTTTTGACACTGTAGATGCATTTATTAACGAGGAATGGATTAACATAATTTAATATGACTCCACAAAATATCATGTTACAGTGAAATGTTATGTTATGTGTTAAGTTAAGCAAAACTTACATCGCTTCATTGATTGATATGGTATTTATTCCTTATGCTAAACCGTTTGACCGATCAGATCCGAATTTAAGTGCTTTGCCTTCCACGGTTGTACTTGACTTTCGTGAGACTACAACAAACTGAGCACTAGACTTACGTTAAAGAAGTAGTTAATACATGAAGGCTGATATATGTGTTAGTACGGACAAAAGTCAAACAGAAGAGGAAAATGAAATATGAAAGTATGACACATATATGTACAACGAAGGAACAATGACATAATTTCAAGTTCGCATTAACTAGTGTTTTGACTAAGGAGTGTGGTTTAACTAGAAAATGTGGTGTTAGAAAGAAACACACGGTATGGTGGAATGAAAGTCTGAGGGCTGGAGTCAAATGCAAGAAAATGTCTTTTAAGAAATGGTGGCGATCTCAAAATGAAGAAGACTATATTTCTTATAAGGAGGCTAGACATAAAGCCAGGATAATTGTACAAGAGAAAGGAGGCTGGACATAAAGCCAGGATAATTGTACACGAGAAAGGAGGCTAGACATAAAGCCAGGATAATTGTACAACAAGAGAAAGGAGGCTAGACATAAAGCCAGGATAATTGTACAACAAGAGAAAGGAGGCTAGACATAAAGCCAGGATAATTGTACAACAAGAGAAAGGAGGCTAGACATAAAGCTAGGATAATTGTACAACAAGAGAAAGGAGGCTAGACATAAAGCCAGATAGTTGTACAGCAAGAAAAAGGAGGCTAGACATAAAGCCAGATAGTTGTACAGCAAGAAAAAGGAGGCTAAACATAAAGCCAGGATAATTGTACAACAAGAGAAAGGAGGCTAGACATAAAGCCAGGATAATTGTACAACAAGAGAAAGGAGGCTAGACATAAAGCTAGGATAATTGTACAACAAGAGAAAGGAGGCTAGACATAAAGCCAGGATAATTGTACAACAAGAGAAAGGAGGCTAGACATAAAGCCAGGATAATTTTACAACAAGAGAAAGGAGGCTAGACATAAAGCCAGGATAATTGTACAAAAGAAAGGAGGCTAGACATAAAGCCAGGATAATTGTACAACAAGAGAAAGGAGGCTAGACATAAAGCCAGGATAATTGTACAACAAGAGAAAGGAGGCTAGACATAAAGCCAGGATAATTGTACAACAAGAGAAAGGAGGCTAGACATAAAGCCAGGATAATTGTACAACAAGAGAAAGGAGGCTAGACATAAAGCCAGGATAATTGTACAACAAGAGAAAGGAGGCTAGACATAAAGCCGGATAGTTGTACAGCAAGAAAAAGGAGGCTAGACATAAAGCCGGATAGTTGTACAGCAAGAGAAAGGAGGCTAGACATAAAGCCGGATAGTTGTACAGCAAGAAAAAGGAGGCTAGACATAAAGCCGGATAGTTGTACAGCAAGAAAAAGGAGGCTAGACATAAAGCCAGATAGTTGTACAGCAAGAAAAAGGAGGCTAGACATAAAGCCAGGATAATTGTACAACAAGAGAAAGGAGGCTAGACATAAAGCCGGATAGTTGTACAGCAAGTGAAAGACAATGTTTGGCAAAAATATGGGGAAGTACTGAGTGAGCTATGGGCAACATCACACAGCGATTATTACATCATTATTCGCTCTCTACGGTTGATAGAGGAGCAATATAGTCATTTCACAGTGGTCAATAGCAAAGACGCGCAACCACTATGAATCTGAGAAGATAAGATGAGTATTTTACAGTCTGACTTGTCCCAAATGCAGAATCAGATGGCGGTATACATACTGAAAAATATTGCGCATAGCGACATATTAACACTCGAGCAAGAAGTCAGAGACGCAAATAGAAGTCTTAACTACAAGACCCCAGGTGACACAACATAACATCAGATGCCATAAAATCGTGTCACAATGTAATGGAAAGATGGCTCACATAGATCTTTAATCAGGCATAGACTGAACGGAAGATAACTGGTGATTGACAAAGAGCGGTGGTGGTACCTATTTAGAAAAAAACAATTGCAACAGAAAAGATGTCAACTCTAATAGAGGTATATCTCTCCTTGTTGCACTGGTCATTGAGCAACGAGTTTGAGCTATTGTAGAGCCGATGTACGGTAAATCAGGATTTATGAAAAAGCAGCGGATGTACTGATGCTTTATTTATGTTCAGACAGTGAGTGAAATAAAACCATATAATACAATTAGAAACTCCCTGTGGCCTTCATTGATCAAGAAAAGGCATTTGACCAGGTAAACCGATTCAGGCAATGGGGGGCAATGGAGGAACATGGTCGGGAATGTCACCTACTGGATGTCATCCGTGACTTGTACGCAAAAAGCGAAGCTGCAGTACGAAAGAATGCAGGTATCACATTCGTTTCCAGTGCTGAGTGGTGTCCTTCTTCTTCATCGTACGCTGTTTACAGCGATATTTACGTTGCACTGTTTTATTTTGTTAAGCCTGTGGCTCAGTGCATCCGATTTCAACAGGCGTTTCTGTAGGGTTGCCCTCCTTAGCGTTTGGCTGTCCCCAGCCTAACTGCAAGGCAGCAGTTGTTTTTGGTCAGAGTTGTCTCTCTTGGGAAGTTGTCTTGCAGGACTATCGAGTCTTCCCTACTCGTGTCTATAGGGTTTGACAATGATATGATGGACTATGTACTAGTTTGTACTATCCCGGAAGAGAAGCAGTCCAGTGTGACTTTGTCCCAGGATCGTCACGTCCTAACAGAAACGAAGCATATGCATGTGAGTGAGGTATCTCTTTGCTTGAGTGGTGTCCGACAGGGGTGAGTTCTTTCTCCACTTCTGTTAATAATTTAAATGGATAAAATTACACAGTTGGCTAACCCTCACGAGGAGTTCCTTAATGACCTGTTGTTTGCTGATGATCAGGACATATATTACCAACATTGAGAAGACCTACACCACTTGAACTTTCTCCATTTCGTTTGTAATGAAGATCAACACGGACAAGACCGAGACTATTATGATATCGTATAAACACATTCAGAGAAGTTTCCACATCAGTGACATTGATACCAAGCAAGTACGGGACGTGAAATACCTAGGTAGTATGTTCGCTGATGATGGCAGAGTAGACAGAGATATTGCACATTGAAATCAGAAGACGAATAGTATCAACTAACATATTGTACCGATTTTGACACAGACTAAATTGTTTCTTTCAACTAAGAGGAGGCTGATAAATGCACTTTTTATTTTTACGGTGTGTTACCAATGTCAGTCTTGGTCCTTACTAGAAACACATAAGATCCAGAGCTGTGAGATACGCTGTTAGAAAAGTGAGAAAAAATAAATGAAAAACAAATATTTAAAGTTGATTCAAATTACATTTAATCAAAATTGTAAAATGGTTATGTTAGAAAAGTACAGCCAGAAAGACATTCCGTGACCTAATCCGCAACACCCCACAGAGGCAGATAGTGGGGACAAACCCAGTTAGTAACTACAATGAACCACAACAAATCAAGTGGTTTAGTCATTTAGTCAGAATGTATTATGATCAGCCTGCAGCAAGAGCATATTAAATGCAGGTTTTGGGTCCACGAGCAAAGGCTAAACCTCGATGTCGATGGATCGAGGGTGTTTCTGACACTCTCCCCAGAAGTTACAACTAACGGCAACATAAGCCTCCGACTTTGTGATAACAAGAAATCTATCCATCCCGACTCTGCGACGCGACTCGTTTGGCAAAGGCTGTAGAACAAAAGAAGTGTCTTCCACGGTTATGATAAATCACATAACATATAACTGCTCATACTAAAGCATACTGAGTAATATGATTATGTAATATGCTATAAATGACAACTTTGTAAATATAAGAAACTATGAATGAATGGTATGTTGTGATGTGTCGTGTTGTGTTATGCAATGCTCTGAAGTAATGACTTCAAACAGACCAGCAGGTGTTCAATCTATTTGGTTTTTGCTAAGACAAGTGTACGTCAAGCTTGCCTGTATGATCTGATCGAAACTAACCTCGATGAGGGATTTCATGAAACTCGCAATGGAGGGGTAGATCAGATAAAATAGACGAAATTAATGCGGAAGTGAAGGGCTCAGCACGCACCTGGACAGGAAGAGCGTCATTGATGTCAGATGAAAGGTTCGTTATTTTTTGTACCAAAAGCATCTGAAAAGCACTTCCGATTTGGAGGTGTCGGATCCTAAATGTCGTTACTATGACTCTTTGATATAAGCGCCCACGAACCGCTAACAGCATGTCTCTCCCCCCCCCCCCGTTTTTTACCTCTGCGTCAACTCTGACCTCCCCCCTCCCCACCCTAATCCAGCATATAATGTGTTAGATCTCTGTGTTTGTCCGCAACTAGATGAGGTGTTCCAATGTAATCATTGTCTGGTTCTGATCTGATTTGGTCTATTCCACATGTTACTAGCTTTTTCATTCTGATTTACTCCTTTCGAATAATATTTCTATTGTTTTGACATTCTCTATTTGTATTACTTACTATTTTATTTTAAATCATTGTCATGTTTACAAGTAAAATCATTTTTAGAATTCTTTTTTTGTTTGTTTGTGTTGCCACAAAATATCCTTTAAACATTGGAATGTACATCGGCTATATGAATAGCACTAGTGTCATATTTCACGGTCTAGTTCACATGGCTGAACTTCACTAGATTGTCACCCTTCGCCTTAGCTGAAGCCAGTGTCAGCTTTGTTGTATGAAATTTAGACACAACTATAATGAACTGCCACCTGGAGAGCGATGTGCTTTCGTCCTGTGTGTAGCTACCCAAAACACACCGTTGTTGTATGGCGGGAGCTGGTACTGCAAATTGCAATAACGGTTCCTTGACGACCTTCGAGGTTATGGGCATCATGATAATGATGGTGAACTGTATATATTAAAATAGGCATTCCGTATTACAAATTGTTGTGTGCTTCAAATTGTGATTGTATTTAATGAAAATCTAAGCAAAAGGAAAGGTACTCTCATGACATACACTGTAGTCAGGGATAAAGTGTTATTGATTTATTGTTCTTGTATGTTTCTAAGAATCAACTTCACTGCACTCCGGGCAAATGCATGAGTATCTAGTCTCTCACAGTTTATAGCGAAGGTGTGAAGGCAGATGATTCATGCAGCGCGCTGGTAGTACACATTCCTGTTCCGTCTACTTATGTACCCATCTCGACCTCGAATCTCGCTAGAATTCCAAGTTATGTCGTCCATGATATGACAATTAGTAGTTTTCATTGCCCTCTTCCAACAAACTTCAAAGTGTCACTCCTATCCACATATCGAATACCCACCCCCAAACGCTGCTTGTGAATCCAGTATCCCGGCTCTTTTGTTGCGCAGAGACCAATTATGATTAGGTCATTAGATCTACACCAGCCACTGGAGGTTTGATGACGCTACAGCTCTCATCAGCACATGCCTGATCCAGACCTTGTGAGATTTCCGAAGTAAGACCTAACTGTCACGGTGACCACCACAGTTAAGCAGGTCCCAGGCATCACAAAGCTCCAATCATTAAAAGGTCAGTACCATGGCAACAATCGTAGTCTGGGATGAAGATAACTCTTCATGAACTAAGCAAATCCTATGTGAGATGAGGTGGCCTTCCGTACTGTTTTTACCTTTCCCAACTCAAACGTTAAGTACCCATTTACAACTGGGTCGACACGAAGAGCGATCCTACTAGGCATGAATCACGGCCCGCATTTGTGTCTGTCTGTACGGGATTTCTAACCCATTATTGCAAGTCACCTCACAGTCGACTAGACTAAACGCTCCACAGTCATTGGCTCCATCTCAGTTTCGCTCTGGGTGATGTTATTCTGTACACCGCACTCTGCCAGAGAAGCGCCAACTAAATCGTTTACTGCCCATCACAAATCCATCGGAAGATGTTATGGCGAGACTGTTCTGAGTGTTTCGATGTGTTATCAAGTTATCCTTGTTTCTTCACTCTCTGTATTCTCTGGACAAGGTCATGATGCTTATGTGGTAATCTGTCATTGTATCGCTTGTGTTGACTTACTCTTAACTTAACTGAACACGTCTTTATACTGGTTTAGAAGTTTCTGCAGAGTCTCTATATAACCAGTTACACTTACATCACCTTGCTCTACAAGCTATACGCATCCAATTTATTCTTAAATACAGTGACTGTCCCTGCCTCCACCACCTCCCCTGGCAATGCATTCCAAGCATTCACAACTCTCTGACTAAGAAAATATTCCATAATATCTAATCTGGACCTATCCTTAGTCAACTTGTAGCTGTAGCGTCTTGTTCTTGTGGGTGGCTGTATTTTAAAAAAACCTGTTAAAGTCTAATTTATCCATTCCTCTGGTCATTTTATAAACATGTATTAAATCACCACGAATTATTCTCTCTTCTAGACACTGTAGGCCGGTTTTTTTTAGTCTTTCCTCATAACTGTAATTCTGGAATGTCACTATCAGCTTTGTCGCTCTTTTTTGTATCCTTTCCAGCATGTTTATATCCCCTATCTGATAAGGACTCCACACATGTACACAGTACTCAAATCTAGGTCTAACTAATGCTTTTTACAGTTTGACTATCACTTCCTTGCTCCTATTTTTAATATTTCTTTTTATCATCCCTAACATTGCATTTGCCTTTTTTACTGCTACCTGAATTTGCTCCCTCACCTTACCGGTATGATCTATTATAACCCCTAGGTCCCTTTCGTTATCTATATTTCTAATATTGTTTTCTCCTATTCTGTAATTATGTTCCATATTGGATCTACTCATGTGGATGACTGTACATGTATCTACATTAAACTCCTTTTGCCAGCTTACAGACCATTCTCGAATTTTATCTAAATCCGACCTCAATATATCCACTTCTACTTTAGATGAGACACTACTGCATAGTGTTCTCTTGTATCTACTGTTTCGATTGTGCTCGATTGTATTATTCTCTCTGCCAGTGTCATTCGTGATATTTTGTTTTTGACGCTTGCTTGATTTATACCTGAAGTGTTACTGTGCAGTGGTTGCCGTCTGTCTGTGCTAAGCCACATATATACTTTGGCCTGTTCCAATGTGTATATGAATACTTGAATCATGGTATTTAATCAGACAAGCTTGCTTGATGTCTGGCAGAAAGAAAAACAGTAAAACAACAGCACATAAATGAGAAAGAAAACTAAAAACTTAGTAGAGTGATGTCATTCTAAGGTCGAATCGGTATATAGTCAGCTATAACTGAAAGGACAACTATAGTCAGTCATGACTGAAAAGGCAACTAAAGGCAAACATGACTGACAAAGGTAACTAACTATCGGCAGACATGACTGAAAAAGACAACTAAAGGCAGGCATGACTGAAAAGGGCAACTATATACAGTCATGACTGAAAAGTGCAACTATAGTCAGTCATGACTGAAAAGGGAACATATAGTTAATCAGGACTGAAAATCGCAACTATAGGTAGTCATGACTAAACGAGACTACTATACTGCTTACAACACGTTTTATTACGACTAACATAATGTATTTATTATGCTCTGTTCATGTTCTGTAGCATGTCATTTTATTTGACATTTGTTTAGTGCCTATCAAATCTCGGCGAGAGACAGTACATAAACAAACCTGGAAGAGTATGGCAGAATTACTGGATGTAATACACGTGAGAAGTTTAAACAAACTGAGTAGAAAGGTTTAGTATTAAAGCTTGTGTGAAGTATTATCAACTGAGTAGAAATGTTTAGTACCAAATCTTGTGTGAAGTATTATAAACTGAGTAGAAATGTTTAGTTCCACATCGTGTGTGAAGTATTATAAACTGAGTAGACATGTTCAGTACTAAAGCGTGTGTGAAGTATTATAAACTGAGTAGAAATGTTTAGTACCAAATCTTGTGTGAGGTATTATAAACTGAGTATACATTATTAGCACTAAAGGTTGTGTGAAGTATTATAACTGAGTAGAAATATTTAGTACCAATTCTTGTGTGAAGGATTATAAACTGATTATAAATGTTTAGTACCAATTCTTGTGTGAAGGATTATACACTGATTATACATGTTTAGTACCAAATCGTGTGTGACGTATTATAAACTGAGTAGACATATTTAGTACCAATTCTTGTGTGAAGTATTATAAACTGAGCAGAAATTGTTGAGTACCAAATCTTGTGTGAAGTATTATAAACTGATCAGAAAAGGTTGAGTACCAAATCTTGTGTGAAGTATTATAAACTGATCAGAAATGGTTGAGTACCAATTCTTGTGTGAAGGATTATAAACTGATTATAAATGTTTAGTACCAATTCTAGTGTGAAGGATTATAAACTGATTAGAAATGTTTAGTACTCTAGCTTGTGTGAAGTATTATAAACTGAGTAGAAATGTTGAGTACAAATCTTGTGTGAAGGATTATAAACTGAGTAGAAATGTTTGAGTACTGAAGCTAGTTTTAGTTGACCTATACTTCCACAGTGGGTAGATGCCCTTCTACGGGTCCCAGCTCTGGCGTGAGCTGGACGTGGATGGGAGGAGGATTTTCTGCTTAGCGGGATTGGTTCGAGCAGCGTTTTACACCACTGCGTTGGGACATGTGCCACAGAGGGTGGGTCACTGATGTCCCAGTCCATCTTAACAGACTCAAACACTAAAGCAAAGTAGACTTACAGCCCGTTAGAGACATATATGCAGCTCTTAACAAGCCACCTAACCACGGCCGGTGATAAACCATGTCACACATGTAGGAGCCTCTTCCGACATCATTTCTATTGGTTCTATTCTTTTACTTGTCATACACAATGCCTCCGGTAGACCACTCAGGCACTAAATCGTGTGTGAGATATTATAATCTGAGTAGACATATTTGGTGGTAAATTTCGAGAAATTAATAATTCAATTAAATGTAAAATAGATTAAACTGCATAACAATGTTTAGGATTATAGATTATTCTCTGAAGAAGTATAATCAACTGAGCAGAATCGTTTGGTAGTGAAGTTCATGAAACTAAAAGTACAGGGAATAAATATTTGGAATTAAAACTCATGAAACGTAAAATAAAATAGGTAGGAATATTTGGTATTGAAACTCGTGAAAAAATCGAATAAGCTGAACATAACTGTATGGTGGTTTAGCTTAAACCTTTCCGAAATAAAATAGATTTAGTCGAAATGTTTAGAAGTACTGGTGAGGTGTGTTTTTCGTAGACTTTCATTTCAGAGATGACTTTTTGTTTCTGCATTCGCCTGTGGGAAATTATAGGGCTGATGACTAAAGATCACCCACATTTACATTACCTACTGAGTCTATATGCCTTCCACGTTTCAATGTTATCTGTTGAAACGCTTTTAACAATTTTGTTTTGTCTGAAAGTGTCATATTCATCTACACTTTCAGACCACAACTCTCTAACTGTTTTGATTGCGTCTAACTGTGGCCACACAGGAATCTCTACATTTCGATCGTTGACTAGATTAACAAAAGCTAGTGCCAGCAACTGAAGCCTAGACTCCCCACAATCTGATTATAAAGGACCTGCTAAAGTCGATACAACCGACAACCTGCTCAGACCAGACTAAATGTTGCTGCCAAACGACTTCTTGCCCCGGTTTTTGGAAATCTCAACTACTAAGACATATCACATTATCTGGTTTTTATTTAAAAGAAAGATTATGTGGCACAATGTGTTTTTTTCCCCTCATTCCTTCCATCTGAGAATTAATTAATTAATTAAATACTTTCAGCTATCTGTGGAACGTGTCTTTAACACATTTTCCTCCTTTTAAAAATTAAAGTGTATATATTTGTTAATGACGTTTTTTTGTGGCTTAAAGAGGATGCATTATCTACAACCAATGCTTACCCTTCCATAGGCGTCTCTTAAGAAATATTACGCATGTTCACAGCGTTAATATTATGTGCTTCACATTCAGTCCCCATCGACACTTGCACTGGAGCGTATTTCGTTTTAGCAGTATATTGGTCTTACTGCTGGATCTACGTCAGATGGGATAAACGTTTACAATGATGTGTGTCTCACGCTGTTCCGCGTCTTACGCTGACGTTTTAGGTGATCCATCAACAACGTTCTGTTTCTAAGAATCGACATCACTGCACTTCTGGCTTTCCCATAGGTGCTGCGTCTCTTTCAGCAAATGGCGCAGGATATGGATACTGATGGTCCCTGTACCTCGCTGGTTGAACATCCTCTTACTCTGTCCTCTCATGCGCCCTACTCCGCTCGAACCTCCTTCAATGTCGAAACTTTGCAGCCTGTGGATTACTGCTTCATTTATTGCGGTGTCCACATCTAGCAGGCGGTCATTGATTAATTTCAAATGGCATTCCTATATATCACTAGTGTGCCCATGTTGGGGTCTTGCGAAGCCAAGATGTCAGCTCTTTAACTGCTCTAAACACCTTCATGACCAAGTCAGTAGATCCATGTTAACCTCTAGAGGTTTGACGCCTCAACATCTGCTATTCACTCGTATTTAAATCATCCCTTTTGTACCTTCTCAAGTACGGCTTACCCGTCTGTCACGATGAGTGCACTTATTATAGACGTCTCATCCACCTCAGTACTGAGGTCACCGCTTCCGTCTCTATTCTCAATCTGGAGGTTGCTGGCATGTATGCCCTACTCCACTCGGCAACGACATGTCCTCTCACTCTAGCCGAGAAGCCCGAGTCTGATGTCCCGTCAGCCGTACTGATCAGTCGGCGTATAGTATGGTATCACCATGCTGCATTTTCAACTTTTTCAGTTGATTCACCTCGTGCTCTCCTCTTCCGTTGTCCCATTCTCTGTATTCCTTGCCTAAGGTTATGATCACTCGCTGGTATTCTATCATTATATCACCATTGTGGACTCATTCTTTCCCATTGGCAATCGTCTCAGCTGGGGTACAAGTCTGATTGTTCTCACTGCCTGTGCCATCTATGACGACCCTCTCATGATTCTTGATCTCTTGCTGTCTGAATAGAGGGTGCCGCGCGTCTGTGGTGACACGCATATACGCTATGACTTGTGTCAGTTTATGTCTGGGTGTCACCAATAGTAATCCCAACATGTACCGCATCATCACAATCTCGAGTGCAGCCCAGAACCAGTCGTATACCTTCATTCTGAATGTGTTCCAACCGTTCACACTGTGTTCTTGATACTGTGAGGCTGCCTAGTCTGTAATCGATAACCGACAACCCAACTTGACGATTTATGATGAACAGAAGGCGCTTATCTAAGTTGACAGCAGCCATAGTCTTGAGAGACACAGCAACTGTTTCTTGCTTTAACTGAAAACCCTCATACACATCATACGCAAAGGTTCCAGCGTTAGCCCAGGTCTCCTTCGCTGTTCTATAGCTGCCAAGCGTATCAGGTAGGAAGTCCTCCCGTTCTAGGTGGACCATTGTTTTCCTGGCACTACCTTCTCAATCAGTTCGCCATATTCATTCTGTAGGGTGACTATTCGATAGCTGCTGAGTAGCGTGAGTTCTTACCAGGTTAAGGCACTGGGCACATATAACTATGAAGCCAGTCCTCAGGCACAGATGCCTTCTCTATAGTGTGATTGAATTCCTTCACCAAATTACTTATCCCTGTCTCAGCAAACTTCTTGATGTGGCTATATTGTTCTCCATCAGGGCCTAGAGCGGTGTTCTTGCTGGTATGCAGGATATTTCTTATCTCCACCTCGGTGATGAGGTATGCATATACCTCTTACCTGCTGACTGCGTCTAAAATGCTTTTTATAATTTCCTGACGGGCATCTCTGTCGCCTTTGCCAGTCTGGGAATCATGTCGAGTGAAAAAACCGAGACTCTTCTTTCATCTGTCTGCTGGTGAGTTCATGTAGTGACTTGAATGTTGGGGATAAGCTGGCTTGTATTCTGTCTATTCATCTTTTGTTGCATGTGCCAGAACTTCTGGGGAGACTTTTCATTACCGAAACATGTAATGAACTCCTCCTATCGCTCGCTTTGTTGGACTCATTAGCTAACGCTTTAAAAGAATTGGTGAATTTGCGTTTTACCTCCTTTTTCTCATTCAACGCGTCGACATTATTGTCTGATCTCTTTCTGACGTGTTGCCCTCTTTTGATGCCTCCTCCTTTTCTCTCCAGGCCGTATCAACCACTCGATTTTACCAGGGTGGTTGGACAAAGGGGGGGGGGGTCTAGTAGCCCTGTGTCCGATCGTCTGGTGCAGCTTATTCAAATCATTATCATACTTATATATATATATATGAACACATGTTTGGCTTTTTCTGTGTCTGTCAACAACAACAACAACAACAACAACAACAAAAACAACAACAACAACAACAACAACAACAACCACATAAAACTGTCATTCTCGTTACAGCAGTACAATAGGGGCGGGGTGGACAAATTTGCAGAGCTCAGAAATAAAGACCAGCTGCTTCTGATGTCCTCACGCAGTGTGCATGTCAGCGTTGTATGTTATGAACAGTATAAAACCAACATTGGCCTTACTGATTGTTGTTCTTTCGTTGTATCGAATGTCTACAAGGAATAGGATTATTCGTTTGTGCCCCCTGAAAAGGCCTTTAAGTGGGGGGGGGGGGGGATGCAAAAGACGTCCTCACATCCCGAGAACCGGGGTCCATAAGGTGGTTGTGCTATGCTTGAGTTTATCTGTGTCGGCCTCTACTACGCGGATCACGTCGATCCCTCACCTTGTTAACCAGGCTTCCATGAAAACAGCTCTTTTCCAGGAAGGCCTACGAGGAAGCAATGATGAGGGTCATATCCAGTATTTTTTGCCTGATCCTGACTAACATGTCTGATCAGTATATTTTGCCTGACCCTGACTAACATGTCTGATCAGTATATTTTGCCTGACCCTGACTAACATGTCTGATCAGTATATTTTGCCTGACCCTGACTAACTTGTCGGATCAGTATATTTTGCCTGATCAGGCGTCAGTTAATATTTCTTGACCTGACTGGTAATATGCATCATTTCTTGTGTAGCCAGTATACTATGTTTTAGTTTTTCTCATATATCTGGCCTTAATATATCTTTCGGACTGTTCGTGAGTCACACTTGAAATGTCCTTCACCAAGAACTCAGGTTGCAGCCAATCAACCTCACGTTTCTCATGTCTTGCTAACAATTATGTTTAATTATAGAGAGCATTCAAACAGTTAACCGGGATCAAGACGCTGAGCAGCACATGAGCTGCAGTGGTCAGCGACCCATAGCTGACTGCTAGCGTCAGGACCAGCGAACCAGGGCTGCCAAGACCCATCTACACCTCCACGCGGTGATCCTGGTTAACAGGCTACAGCAGGGCAGCCTGGCTAAGGAGAAGGTATCGAAGAGGGAATGCTAACCCTGTACTCAAAAATTGCTTGCTGAAGTCCGATGTGTTGGACCGAAAGGTGCAAATGGCGCAGTCAAACTGTAAACTACGACACAACGCATTCCGTTCTCTGGACTACATTCTGCTACTTAAGCTCTTTCAAGGTTTGGTAGCGGGAGATTGAGAACGAACGAAGCTAAGCCAAGCCAAGCCAAACAGTTAACCAATCAATCAAAATCGTTTAAGCTCCCGTGAAGCATAAGTCTTTAACACGCGCAGTCCTCATCTGCTCACCTGCTCGTATCTGCTAAGGTGGATGTGGTTTAAAATTTCTATTAAACGAAATACCCAGTTCCTTACCTAACCCTTCTCAGTCAAAAGTTAATAAATGTCTGGTAGGTTACAGTGTTACTATTCGTTGCTCCACTCTCAGGTGCCAGTAACATTCAAACAGTGCTAGACCCAAATTTCATTGTCTGGATCCTGCCCGAACGTGGGATAATGAATTGCCTTACTATACTCTAATTTGGAGAGGAAGACTAACGTCTGATTAGGCAAAACATACTCATCAGACATGTTAGTCAGGGTCAGGCAAAACATACTCATCAGACATGTTAGTCAGGGTCAGGCAAAACATACTTATCAGATATGTTAGTCAAAGTCAGGCAAAGTATACTCATCAGACATGTTAAGTCAGGGTCAGGCAAAATATACTCATCAGACATGTTAGTCAGGGTCAGGCAAAACATACTTTTCAGACATGTTAGTCATAGTCAGGCAAAGTATACTCATCAGAGTCAGGCAAAATATACTGGTCATGACCCTCACCTCGATTTCCCTGTAGTCCCCGGAAACGGGCTGTCCTTTTCGGCAGCCTGGCTAACGAGGTGGGGGATCGACGTCATCTCCGCAGATGTAAGCGTCACGCAGATTAGATCAAGCATAGCACAACCGCCTGGACGATCCCGGTATGCCTTGATCAGCACGCTGGGGATGGGAGGAAAGCTACTGCAACCCACCACTAAACGTCATTTTCAAGACGCACACAAAAGTAAACTTACTAATTATGTGTATTCTTCTTCTTCTTCTTCTTCTTCGTCTTCTTCTTCTTCTTCTTCTTCGTTCAGCCTCAGATCAAGGTTCCGGTTCTTACAAAGGACACCGTTGTTTGTAAGGCTGTTTCATCTCCATACAGCTTTTCTCTCATATATGTCTCACGAGGTCAGTATTGTTCTCTCTTTTCCTTCGTGAGCGTGCATCTTTGCAGGATGTGTTCCACGTTCATGATATGCTCCCCACATGGGCACATGTCATCTGTCCCAATCCTCATTTTGTTGTAAAGATGACCATTGCGTTTGTTATGCCCAGTTCTCAGTCTGAAGTTGAGGAATTGCTCTTCTCTAGTTAAGTTAAAGTAGCTGTCTTCTTTTCGGAAGTCGGGGTGTTGATCAGCCCATTTTACCCTGAAGTTGACTTTTAATTATGGTCTTGGCCTCAATGTGATACTCATTATGTGTACTCAACAACGTATTTTGGTAGCATTTCACAATATGGGACTTTGTAGTGAAAATATTCAAACTACGAACATGCTACTGCAGGTCAAGATATAATACGTTTAACACAAATATTCGCCACACAGTTGTGCATTTATGTGTTGGTGGTGGTGTGGGGAGAGGAAGAGACAAATTAAACAATAGAAAATGTTACACTCTGTCGACTCCATGAGAGGATTAGAGTTATAGCATAACCCTGTTTAATATAATTAAGGGATACACCATATGGCGACTGTAACAAATCATGTTGCAGTCCCCTAGGTTTATGAGGGAAATAGATGTGATTATTTGACGGATGTAACTATTTCCATCAACAAAATCAAGCAGTGTAAAGTCAACTCGTTTAGGATAGAGTCAGTATTATTTGGAGGGGTGAGCAGGTAAAGGGGAACACGTTCTCGTATTTAGGTATCACAATTGATACTTCAGGGGATACAGAGGCAGACGTAAGGACTTGAGTTGGATATGCAAGAACAACATTGCTGGTACTAATTAATATATGGATATTCAGACACATACAGACTAATATATGTATATTCAGAAAAAAACAGACTAATATATGGATATTCAGACAAATACAGACTAATATATGGACAATCAGACAAATACAGACTAATATATGGACAATCAAACAAATACAGACTAATATATGGATATTCAGACAAATACAGACCAATATATGGGCATTTAGACACACACAGACTAATATATGGACATTCAGACAAATACATACTAATATATGGACATTCAGACAAATACAGACTAATAAATGGACAATCAGACAAATACATACTAATATATGGACAATCAGACAAATACATACTGATATATGGACATTCAGACACACCCAGACTAATATATGGACAATCAGACAAATGCAGACTAATATATGGACATTCAGACAAACACAGACTAATATATGGGCATTCAGACAGACACAGACTAATATATGGACATTCAGACAAATACATACTAATATATGGACATTCAGACAAATACAGACTAATATATGGACAATCAGACAAATACATACTAATATATGGACAATCAGACAAATACATACTAATGTATGGACATTCAGACACATCCAGACTAATATATGGACATTCAGAATAACACAGACTAATATATGGACATTCAGAAAAATACACACTAATATATGGACAATCAGACAAATATATGGACGTTCAGACAAATATAGACTAATATATGGACATTCAGACAAATACAGACTAATAAGTCAGTACTTTTGTACGGAGCAGAAACCTGGGGAAAGACAAGTGCAAAACAGAGGAAACGCCAGTCGTTTGTCAATAAATGCTTGTGGGGGTTAATGGGTATAGACTGGCAAGATTTGATGAGGAAGCTAGAACTGTGAGAGAGGAACCGACAACAGCCAGTCAGTTGAGCAATCAGATCAAACATGGGAAACGCGGTTCGACAGGGCACACGCTTCGGAAATCACTTACAAAGGTAACCAGACAGGTTGTGACATGAAATCGAAAGTGTAAAAGAAACAGAGGTAGACCAAGAAACACATAGACTGGGACAATTTGCTTCGGTCCCTAGAATTCAACTGAGGAGAGGCAAACAGGGCAGTTCAATCTGGACATGAGCGACGGGCATTCGTTGAATTATTGGAGGAATAAACTTTATGGCGACCAGAGAATCCTCAGACAGCTCGCCAAATTGATAAGGGACATTGATCCGAGTATTTGAGAGATACAATAAAGGCGTTGGGAGAAGACTGAAAGAGGAGGAAGATAAATATTGGCGTTGGGAGAAGCATGCGAGGAAGATAAATACGGGCGTTGGGAGAAGCGTGCGAGGAAGATCAATATAGGCATTGTGAGTAGCGTGCGAGGAAGATAAATATGGGCGTTGGGAGAAGCATGCGAGGAAGATAAATATGGGCGTTGTGAGAAGCGTGCGAGGAAGATGAAGAAGATAAATGCACTTATTTGCGTTTAAATAACGATGACGTAAACGTTATGCTAGCAACCTAATTATTTACATATACTATTTCTACATTAACTCATAGCGACTTTGACGCATGGTTCCTTCAAGAAAGTCAACTGGAGTTGGAAGAAATTGCAAGAACGGAGGCGAATAACATAATTTAAACGTGTATGGATTTGAAGTACAACCGATGTTGAATTGTCATTTTACCATTCTTTCGGTAGTACAACAGATACAAAAGCCTAGACCTATAATATGAGAACTAAATAAAATCATAGACTGAGTAAAATACAGTTTTCAACACTTCATTGACGACGACATCATGTGATGGTATATTCAAAATACATATTTGTATTTTAATCAACTGTTGTGTAAAAGGTAACAAAAGTGTCCGATCTTTTTCTCAGACCAAATGAGGAGTTCAGTCAATTTTGGAGAAAGTAATCATATGTCCCTTGAGAGGAAACAATACAATTCTTGAGAAAGTAATCATATGTCCATTGAGAGCAAACAATACATTTCTGAGAATGTCTAGTAATTGATGAATATTCTAATCTGAAGCCAACAAAAGTCGAATTAAGCGATTGAAAACAGAACATACTGGCTACAAAAAAGTTATGCCTATTACCAGTTAAATATAAGAGAGCAGGTCGTGGTCTTCAGACTCCGCATAGGCCCAAACAGACTGAGGTACCACCTATTCCATAAACTGAGGATAGATGGCACTAACGAATGCAGTTATGGTACCGGAAAAATTACCTCTGAACATCTGCTGCAAAACTGCCCGAAATACGAGGACCAGAGAAAGCACATGTGGCCATCACCAGTGGCAACACTAGACAAGCTCTATGGCAGTGTCGACAGCCTCAGGATGACCGCTGCTTTTTTCGAAAAAATACAGGTTGACGTCTGACAGCGTACGACGAAGAAGAAGAAGAAGAATTAAGCGATTGCATACATTTGCATTAAAGTATACACTATGTAATCCTTCAGCGGAGTATCTCACCCCTACTGATGGAGTGGAACCAGTGGGCCCTTATGTTAAGTGAGCTCCGGAAATATGTGTGTGTGTGGCTAAGATAAATATACAAGTAATTAATATATTATCAACTTTTTGTAGAAGACACTCCAACAAATGCGATGTACACATTATGATATTCACATAAGTCAAAAGTCACCTAAGTTTGGAGAAAAGCTGAAGAAACGATATCACAAATAGTACCCTCTTCTTCTCGTTTATCCTGTTTTGGCTTTTAGCGTCAGGTTATGGAGAGATCTCTAGAACAAGCCTAACAATGTGACTCATGCACAATATGGTTAACCGCCTCAGATATTTCCTAAGCCACTTTTTCGAGGTCGGCTTTCGCATTGAATTCGATGTATCTAATGAACATTGCTTGTTGCCGGGTGCTTTGTAGTGGTAAACTTGTTACGCAGTCAAACCATTTCAGTTGCTGTTGTATAATGCAATTTAATACTCATGTTGGTCTAAAGAGTATTCCAAAGTCCTCGTTTCTGATCCTGTATCTCCGTGTTATAGTATGTCATTCAGAAATAACAGAGCAAACAAATTTAATTTTCTGGCAATCGGAACAAAAATAATCAAGAAGTATACAAATCTAAGAAAAAATATTTGGATACTTGGATATCCTCAACAGAACATTGTGGACCCTATCGGAAAAGAGATCCGGCCTATAGAAGAACAACATAATGTTGAGGACTAAATTAAAAGGTTCAGCCACAGCATCATCATTATGTCGCATGTCCTTTATAGATCGTCGCTTCCATCACAGCCATTCTGAAAGAACATTTTTCACTTGCCAAAACCCCAGCCTTCGCCACAGTCATAACCAGGCATTTATAAATATCTTGTTAGAGGTCATTTTCATCGTTTTGTTTATGTTTATAAACACGTTTTGATCTCTACTGTCCATTTGCGGCTGATAGTAGATGTTCTAGTCCTTCTGCACTTCTTGATAGCATCACTGTGATGCGTATCGTAACTCTGGAATCTGGCAAACGTCAATGGATCGAAACTGTCAATGTTCTTGTCTTTACTTAACTTAACTTAACGTCTTTATACTGGTTTAGAAGACCCTGCAGAGTCTTTATACAACCAATTACATTTTCATCACCTTGCTCTAAAAGCTATGCGCATCTAGTTTATTCTTAAATGCATTAACTGTCCCTGCCTCCACTACCTTCCCTGACAATGTATTCCAAGCTGAAACCACTCTCTAACAAAATATTTTCTAATATCTAATCTGGACCTCTCTTTAGTCAGCTTGTAGCTATGCCCTCTTGTTCTTGTGGGTGGCTGTATTTTTAAAAAAAACTTGTTTTAGTCTAATTTATCCATTCATCTGATCATCTTATAAACCTGTATTATGTCATCACGAATTCTTCTCTCTTCGAGACACTGTAGGCCGGTTTTTCTGAGTCGGTCCTCTTAACTGTAATTCTGGAATCCCACTAGCATCTTTGTCGCTCTTTTTTGTATTCTTTCCAGCATGTTTATATCCCCTCTATGATAAGGACTATATATTATAACCCCTAGGTCCCTTTCCTTATTTTTCTTTCTAATATTGTTTTCTCCCACATTTTCTCCCACATCTTCTCTAACGTTTCTCGTTATGCATTCCACATATATGTTTATATAGATAAGGTGAGAGGATACATCTTTGTCTTACTCTCTTTTGTACTGCGAACCAATCTGATGTTTGCCCAGATACTCGGACAGCGGCTCGTTGATCTTAATGTAATGTTTCAAAGAGATGGATAATATGTTCAGGAAAACCCATTTATTGCATGATGTTCCCCAGATGCTGATGTTTTACTGTATAGAAGATTGGGGTGTAATAAATGAAATACTTGTCCAGGTCTACGTTAAACTCTCTACATATTTCCTAAATATTTCTCTCATTGAATATGTGATCTCTGTTCCATCTGTATTTTTTAACACCTGATTCGTGAATTTCAGATTCCAACATTTTCTCTATTCTTCTCAAAAAGATCCACAAGAGTATCTTGCTAGCGTGGCTGATTAGCACGATAGTTCGGTAGTTTGCACACAGCTTTAGATTGCCCTTCTTCAAGTAGGGAATATCAGTTGATTTCTTCCATACTTCTGGCTACTTTGCGCTGTGCCATATATGTTTACACAGCTTGTGATAATTTCGAGCACTGGCCTCCCCTCCTGCTTGTATTAGCTTTGCTTGGATATCATCACATCCTGGGGACTTTCCCTCTTTCAGGGATTGCTGAGCATACATCCTTCATGTTGGTAATGGAAGGGTTATTTTCCAGGCATAATTCTTCTTCTTCTTCTTCTTCTTCGTACGCAGTCAGACAGTAACCATTATTTTTTCGAAAAAAGCGGCGGTCATCCTGAGGCTGTCGCCACTGCCATAGAACTTGTCTTGCAGTTCTACTGGTGATGGCCACATCTGCTCTCTCTGATCCTCGTATGTCGGGCAGTTCTGCAGCAGATGTTCAGCGGTCATTTTACCAGTACCGCACGGGCATTCGTCGGTACCACCTATCTTCAATTTGTTGAATAGGTGGTACCTCAGTCTATTGTGGCCAGTGCGAAGTCTGAAGACAACGACCTGCTCTCTTCTGTTCAACTGGTAATAGGCATCGTTTTTGGTGTAACCAGTATGTTCGGTCTCCCATTTGGTCATGTATCTGGCCAGGCATAATTCAACCAAGTTGTTTTTCTTGCTGTTTTCCGTCTCCCAAACCAAACGGTCCTCGTACTCTGCTCTCTTCTTCAGCTTTTTCCTCTCCTTTGTATTAACATTTTGTTTTATCATCAAGATGTCTCTTTTTTTCTCATTTTTTCTGTTGTTTATTGAAAGGTGTCATAGATATCTTGCATTTCAAAATCATCACCTGCTGATGTTGGTACATAAACTTGAATTATTATTAGATGTATAGTCGTCTTTTTTAGTGTGATTACAGTTATTATATCATTATGTGGATTGTAACCTAATAATGAAGGTGCCGTCTTCTTTGACAGGATGAAGACGACCCCTCTGTTTCCACACTAGTCCATCCCAGAGTATATAAATGTTCCTCCTGAAGTGCTGTTACAGTGCCCTTGATTGTCCCATCTGTGTTCAGAGACTACCAAAACATATATCCTGGTTCTCTGATCTCTTTTCCAATGATATACACCTTGCCCTAATATAGGCTCCTGAAGTTCCAGGTGTCTATTCTTAGTTTTGTTTTTAGTCCCATTTCAGAGTTTTCCAAAGTAATGCAGCCGGGCTTTAGGCCGTCATCTCTATTACTTGTACTGACTCTGAAATCGGCCTCTTCCTCAGTTGGCGTCAATAATCTGCCTGGCCTGAGGGCCCCACCATCAGATTTTTCAGTTTGGTTTCTATCGACTGTCATAGGTATCTTGACATTTTACGTCCAGTAGTTTGCCATTGCTTTCTGAACCTTGTTTTGGCCGCTTACCAACTATGGTCTCTGGTGTGCCCTTAGCCCGATACCAGGCGTTGCCAGCTCCCACCTTCAGAGTCGTTGTCAGCCAGGTCGATCTTCTGCCTCTTACACCAGCAGTTGTGTATTAGTCAGTGGTGAACTCCCTTTCTTGTCATTTTACTCATGAAGTTTAGCCGACCAGCCAAAGTTGTTGCCCAGGGGTGGGATGGTTGGTGGCGCTGCCGTGCACAGGCTGACTTGAGGAGCCATACGTGAGCTAGACAGAAGTGGCGGAACCAAATAAGATATCGGCCATCCAGGATATGGCTACCTCTCACCGTGAGGTACTATCCCTTACACACTTTGGTAGATTTGGTATACATATATAACAAGAAACGTCTAAACAGACCGACAAGTTCTTTCGGGACATGTGAGTGATTATTTGAGAGCAAACAATGATGAAAATTAATTACTTGGTGAGTCCTAGACATCGGACTTTAGAACACGTAGCAGAAGAAATGTATTGGTTATGAATGTTGCGATTTAGTAGATTTGGAGTTAGTTTGTGCGTGACCTATACTCCGCAGGGAGCAAGCAAAGTTTCGATTGATTGATTGATTAATATTGCAAGAATCAGGAGTTAGTTATCCCCTCTTTTCATCTCCCCCAATCCAGCATGGGTGGGTGGGTGGTTGCCTGGGAAGATGGGTGGGTGTGTGTGTGTGTGTGTGTGTGCGTGTGCGTGTGTGTTCTTCTACTCAAGTGGATATCTGCTTTTGTTTACAATTTCCATACATATATACAATCAAAAATGCGTATTTGCAGACGTGCGTGTACACATACATGTAACATACATATGTGTGTGTGTGTGTGTGTGTTCACACAAACATACACTTAGATAGGTATAAACCCATTTAAACACCATAGATGTGCAAGCACATTCACAAACGTATTCACGTTAAGTAGTGCAGTAATACACATCTCTTTGTTTTGTTTTTAAGTCAATATTTTCTCATCCCTCTAGGATTCCAGCTATCAGACAAGCCACAACAAGCTACACGTTACCAAGCAATGTCACATGATGTTTGCTGTTGTCAAGCATCCATTCTGTCGTAGATACAGCACAGGGAACTCATAGAAAGCACAAGTTACTTCTGATAATATGACCATCTCACCTGAGAATAGTTTCCTAAAACTGCGCTCCAGGCTTAAATGGTAAACTAGGTCCATAATTTTAGATCTGTTGATATAGATTCCAAATATGATTAACAATGGAAGTATATATGCACATCACCTGACATTATTCCTAGACAAGATCTTTTGAGAAACGAATGACCGACTTCCATTTAACATTATAGAGTTGATTTTCTAAATCAAATGTAGAGGGCCCCAGCTTACGAGAAAAGGAGAAATCACATATAACCAATCCCTCTTTTGCCTTCTATCACTCAGGGGTGCATAGGCCATCAACCAACCATTGCTAAGCAGCTCTGTCTTGTGCAATCTTTTCCATTTCATTCCAGTGTTTCTAGTTTTCTTTATTTCCGTCTCCAGATTACGTCTCCATGTATTCCTTGTTCTGCCTATGTCTCTCCTTCCCTGGGGGTTCCATGACAGGGATTGCCTGGTGATACTGTCCTTGGGCTTTCATAAGGTATGACCCATCCATATTCACTTTCTTCGAAATATGCCCTGCTCCAATGTATCGTGTTACTCTCTATCCCCCTGTCTGTCGTTTGTAACTTAGTCAAACCTTTGTATTCCAAGAATCGTTCTCAGGTATCTGTTGACAAAACTCTGCGGTCTCCTGTCATTGCTTTTGATCATTCTCAAGATTTCAGTGAAACCTTCAGTTTCTTTCAGTGGCGTTCCTCTCAGCCTGATTGGTCTGTGTTTGCTGTATTGATCCTAATTATTGTTGTCTTCTCCTCATGAATACCCAAACCAACTTTAGAGGTATAATCCAGTCTATCCAGTTTCCCTAACATTTGGGATTGGCTGTAGGATAGAAGGACTAAATCATCCGCAAAATGCAGGTCTTACAGCTGTTAATTCAAGGCATATAACCCTTACCTGTACGATTCAAGTATACATGCAATGGATGTACCAATAACTCAATGCTGTCAACTTCTTTATTTAGATGCTAATGTTGAGTAGCAGACGCAAACGACGAGGAAGATTGGCACATATTGATACAGAGATGACACATCTCAGACTGACAACTGCTTTTTTATCAAAAAGTTAAGTGACGTGTTCAAATGAAACCGGACTAAACTGTAGCAAGTGGGCATACGTACGATGCGCACATTATGACGTCACTTTTTATGTAAACAGCACATACCAACCGTCAAGTTTGCAAAATGTCATTATCCTCTGACTCATAATTTCCTCAGCAAACAGTTGAAAACATTGCGAATGTGATACGGAATCCGTCCAGAGTTGATCAGCGAGCGGTGGATCGATTTCTAACAGCTGAAGGATGTCAACCAGTTTACATTCATCTCAGAATGCAGGCAGTGTATGGTGACAAAAGTGTGTCGTAGACAAAAGTTAAGAACTGGACAAGGATGTTTAAAGAAATACGTGAATTACCGAAAGATCTTCTGAGACATATTTTTGCGTTAACTCACGTCCTTCTTTAAACATCGTTGTCCAGCTCTTCGCTGTTGTCTACAACACACTTTTGTCACCATACACTGCCTGCATTATGCGATGCATGTCAACTGGTTGACATCCTTCAGCTGTTAGAAACTGAATCACCGCTGGCTGATAAACTCTGGACGGAATCCGTATCACATCCGCCATGCTTGCATCGGTCTACTTAGGAAACTTTGAGTCGGTGGATAATTAAATTTTGCAAACTTGACGGTTGGTATTTGCTGTTTACACAAGAAGTGACGTAATCATGCACATCGTACGTATGTTCACTTGTTGCAATTTGGTCCGGTTTTGTTTAAACACGCCTTGTAGTAAAGGTTACATATTTCGGGAGTGCATAAAGATCATTTGACTATTACTTTTACCAAAATTCGAAGCAATCTAAACGGAGATAGAAATAACGTCACGCTGACAATCCAATCTTAAAATCTTTAATTTGACGTCTGTATGCCTAAGATACAAATATGATAACTCCTAGAGTGACAAAGATAACATCAAACTGACCACGTCTGTTTCTATGTGTTCACGTCGATGGCTCTTTACATGCAACGATAATTATTTGTTTTCTTTCTCTGTCTTGTCTTGTTGCAACAAAGGATTTGACCTCATATATTATTCCCATTTTCGAATCACCTTATTTTTATTCTTCAAATAGACGTGTCGTTTTTTGACTATATGCCATTCTGTCTCCTGTAATGGGTAATTATTTTCTGTATGCATGATTTTAAATCTGCATCCTATAATTTTGAACTATTATTACAACATATATCCTAGAATTTCAGATCTATATTACGTACTGCTGTCTATCATTTCTATACATTATTTGATCAGATCTACAATTTGCGTTCAACTATATACTGGACATTACTACATCAACTTTTGAAACAACGTCGTATGCCTCTTTGGATAATATTTCTTCAGCTCTTAGAAACCACTTCTTAGGATTGTTTGGACATTACTATATCAGTTGTTTCAAAATGCAATTTTGCAACATTACTTTATCATATGTTACAAGCTGCAATTGTGTTTCGTTATTGTAGCATATTTAAAAACTATATAATTCTGATTTTGTGACGTTACTTTATATGTTACAAGCTGCAATTGGTTTCGTTATTTTATCATATTTAAAAACAGTTCTAGAAACGCTAAAAGAGGAATGTGTTCCATGTAGGGAGGTAAACCCCAAGCGTAAAAAGTGGATAACTAGATTTGTAGTGAAATGTAGAAGAGCAAAAAATAAAGCATGGAAAAAATATATAGAGGCAGGTAAATAAAAAGAAACATATGTAAAATATTTGGACAAGCAGAACATATCTCAGAAAGCGAATTAAACTGCAAAAATAGACTTTGAAAAAAAACTTGCTCAGAGGATCAAGACTGACAGTAAAAGCTTCTTTTCTTATGTTAGAAATAAACAAAGAACGAAAGACAAAGTAGGCCCTCTCATAGACAGTACTGGGAAAATAATAAGTGAGAATAGGGAGGCTGCTAATCTGCTCAATCAGTACTTTGGCACAGTCTTCACAAAGGAGGACTGCTCCGAGATCCCAGATCCTATAGATATTTTTCAAAGAGACATGGATACAGCGGGATTAAGATCAAACTGTATTACAGAGGAAATGGTTTTTTAAAAATTGGAGGGGTTGAAAGTGAATAAATGTCCAGGTCAAGATGGTATTCACCCAAAATTGCTGTTTGAAATTAGAGACCAACTAGCAAAACCATTGGCTATATTATGTTCTCAATCACTTACAAAAGGGATTGTTCCACGGGATTAGAAAGATGCAGGAGTGATCAAAAAAGTATTCAAAAAGGCAAAAAATCAGATCCAGCAAATTTAAGTTTAACGAGCATAGTCTGTAAATTGTTAGAGTCAATAATCAAAGAAAACATTGTAATGCATTTAGAAAAATGTAATCTAATTAGAAATAGTCAGCATGGGTTTACTAGAGGGAGATCATGCTTAACAAATCTATTAGAATTCATGGAGGAGGTTACTAAAATCATAGATAAAGGGGAGCCAGTGGATGTTATTTATCTAGACTTTGCAAAGGCCTTTGATAGAGTACCTCATCAAAAATTATTTCGAAAGTTAAAATCACATGGAATAGGCGGGGAAGTTGCCAAATGGATTGAAAATTGGTCAACGGGAAGAAGGCAGAAGGTGGGCATAAATAAGGATTACTCTGAGTGGAGTGAAGTGAAAAGTGGTGTGCCACAGGGCTCGGTTTTGGGACCAATTTTGTTCTTGATATATATAAATGATTTGGACATTGATATTTTTTTTATTTTTATTTTTTTTTTGCGTTCGCCTTATTTATCTATTCCCCAAGGCGTGTGTGCGTTACACTGTGGTTTTTATTTTGCGCCTGTCGGCCCAGTGCATCCGACTTCAGCATGCATTTTATGTAAGGGTCTGCTTCCTCCTGCATTTTCTAAGGGTTTGCTTCCCCGGGGTAACGGCCGGTGCTGTGATGGGGATCGAACCCAGCACCTTCTGGTTGTGAGCCGTGCCACTTAACCACTAGGCCACGCCGTCCCCTAGGACATTGATATGAGATCCATGATTGCAAAATTTGCTGATGACACAAAACTATGCAGTAGTGTCTCATCTAAAGCGGAAGTGGATATATTGATGTCGGATTTATATACAATTCGAGAATGGTCTGTAAGCTGGCAAATGGAGTTTAATGTAGATAAATATACAGTCATCCACATGGGTAGATCCAATATGGAACATAATTACAGAATGGGAGAAAACAATATTAGAAAGATAGATGAGGAAAGGGACCTAGGGGTTATAATAGATCATACAGGAAAGGTGAGTGAGCAAGTTAAGGTAGCAGTGAAAAAGGCAAATGCAATGTTACATATGATAAAAAGAAATATTAAACATAGGAGCAAGGAAGTGATCGTCAAACTGTATAAAGCTTTAGTTAGACCTAGATTGGAGTACTGTGTACATGTTCTGAGTCCGTATCATAGAGGGGACATTAACATGCTAGAAAGAATACAAAAAAGAGCGACAAAGATGATAGTGGGATTTCAGAATTACAGTTATGAGGAACGACTCATAAATACCGGCCTACAGTGCCTCGAAGAGAGAAAAATTCGTGGTGACTTAATACAGGTTTATAAGATGATCAGAGGAATCGATAAATTAAACTATAACAAGTTTTTTTAAAATACAGCCACCTACAATAACACGAGGGCATAGCTACAAGCTGACTAAAGAGAGGTCCAGGTTAGATATAAGGAAATATTTTTTTAGTCAGAGAGTGGTGTCTGCTTGGAATGCATTGCCAGGGAAGGTAGTGGAGGCAGGGACAGTTAATGCATTTAAGAATAAACTAGATGCGCATAGCTTTTAGAGCAAGGTGATGTAAATGTAACTGGTTGTATACAGACTCTGCAGGGTCTTCTAAACCAGTATAAAGACGTTAAGTTAAATAATTCAGATTTTGTGACGTTACTTTAAATGTTACCAGCTGCAATTGTGTTTCGTTATTTTATCATATTTAAAAACTAAATAAGTCTGATTTTGTGACGTTATATCTTCAGATTTACAGCTGATCATGTGTTATATTAATGTTGTAATATTTACAAACTACAGTTGCACGACATGAGTATATCGGATTTGATGAATACTACAGTTTTGTTTTTTTTACATAATTATTCAGATTTACACAATTAACTCGTTTTTTTAAACACTATTAAGCATATCACATTTACAAATAACTCCTGATATTAGAATATTTTAAAATTAGAATTCTGACCTTTATGTTTCAGGTTTGGATACTATTAACAGCATCTAGTTAATAATCGAATCATCCATGTGCATCCCAGAAAACAGTCTTGAAATTATAAACAATAATATCAATGTGAAAAGACAAAGACAAGATTAAAATGGGACTGTTGTTCTCGAACAAAATCATCATCCATCTTCTGCAAAGTGAGAATAAATTAACTGATCTTCGGTCACAACAAATCTAGTGCTCAACTTGTGACTCATATGTAAATAAAGACATTCGCAAACGTAGAAACTGATTGCATGCTCTGCTGGTGTTGTGTATTTCGACAGCTAGTTCTTTTTTGTTGGACCATAAGAACGTATCAAATTGCAATTTTTATTTATTTTGACATGTAAAAACACTTCTAATAATTCTTGTTCAGAAATGAGATTTTCCTGGAAACGTTTCTTCTTCTTCTTCTGCGTACACAGTCAGACAGTAACCATAATTTTTTCGAAAAAAGCGGCGGTCATCCTGAGACTCTCGCCACTACCATAGAGCTTGTCTTGCAGTTCCACTGGCAATGGTCACATCTGCTCTCTCTGATCCTCGTATGTCGGGCATTTCTGCAGCAGATGTTCAGTGGTCATTTTACCAGTACCGCACGGGCATTCGTCGGTACACCCTATCTTCAATTTGTTGAATAGGTGGTACCTCAGTCTGTTGTGGCCAGTGCGAAGTCTGAAGACAACGACCTGCTCTCTTCGGTTCAACTGGTAATAGGCATCGTTTTTGGTGTAACCAGTATGTTCGGTTTCCCATTTGGTCATGTATCTGGCTTTGATAAGCCGTTTTGACTCTTCGTACGTCATACTGGTATCTGTTTGTGGTAGCCTTGCACCTTCTTTTGCCAGTCTGTCTGCCTCCTCGTTGCCTTGGATGTTGCAGTGTGCCGGGACCCACTGTACCACTACCCTTTTTGGTGCGGACTGCTGGCACAGTTTGCAGAGTGCTGCTCTTAAGTCATTAAGCTCAGTGTTTTTCTGGCTTTTTAGCGCTGTGACTACGGCGAGAGCATCTGTCAGCAGTACTATATGGCTCTCATTTTCACTGTGTGTTACCATTTCTTCCACTGCCGCCCTCAGTGCCTCTGCCTCCGCTCTGAAATTGCTTGTGTACTTACCAGTAGCGAATGACAGTGTTATTTTTCTGCCATTTGGTAGGTTCAGGAATGCTCTTGCACCTCCGTTCTGTGTAGTGTTTGTTACAGAACCGTCGGTGTATGCATGGGTCCAGTCCATGCTTGGGTAGCTTTTCGTTATGAAGCTTAGGGTAGTGTCTCTCCTTTCTTTTTCAGTCTGGCAGTTTTTGTTTGCAATACCTGGTATATTTTCTACCACCTCTGGAAATATATCTTGCCTCCAAGTAGGTTTTTGTACAGTAGTGATGGGTTTTGGTGTTGTTAGTGCGTTTATGGGATCTTCGTGCATCTTTGCTTTGGCTATTTCTGCAAAGTTTCTCCGCTTTAGTTTCCCATTTCCCAGATTGTTTAGTCTCTGGTACATTGGATGGTCCTTCAGTCTTCGGAGTTTCTCTGACTGCAGCTGGGCTCTGCAGTCTCTTCTATCGGTCATGGATTGCAGTTTTGTAATCTTTTCAAGTTCTACAATTGGCGTTGACTTCATGCCACCTGTTATAATTCTCATGGCTTGGTTTTGAAGTTTGTTAACTTTATCGAAGCTCGCCTTCGCTGCTGTTGTTCATGCCGCAATGCCATACTCGAGAACTGGTCTCACTCTTCCAGTGTACAGTTTCTTTAGTATGCCTTCGTCTGCTCCCCAGCTTGTGCCAGCAAGTTTCCTCATGATCGCCATTCTTTCTCTGGCTTTCATTCGGTTTCTCTCAATCTGACTTTTCCATGTCATGCGCCGATCAAATGTGACTCCCAGATAAGTTGGGTTGTCGTTTGGCTGCAGGATTTTGCCATTTAGACTTAATTTGGTACTTTGGGGTTTTAATGAGAGCGAGAATATTGTGCACGTGGTTTTCTCCTCGTTTATTTTGACCAGCCATGAGTTCGCCCACTCTTCCAGCGATGTTAGGGCCGTCTGCATCCGATTTCTTGCTATGGTGAGATTCTTTTCAGAGGTCCACATAGCCAGATCGTCTGCAAACATTGAGCTATGGACTCTTCTTGGTATATTCTCTGTAATATCGTTTATATATACCAGGAAGAGTGTGGGTGACAATACTCCCCCTTGGGGTACTCCCTGCTCGAGTGTCACCTTTTTGCTCATCTGCCCTTGTATTTGGACTCTGGCCGTTCTTTGTTTGAGGTAGTGGTTGATCCACTTGTACATCTTCCCACAGACATCACTTCTTCTTAGCTTGACTCTAAGTCCATCTTTCCAGACTTTGTCAAATGCCTTTTCCAGATCCACCCAAACAGCTACTGTGTGTTTCTGTGCCTGGTAGGCATCTTCTATCTCCTGGGCTATGAGGATGACCTGGTCCTCAATGGATCTGTGCTGTCTAAAGCCGGCTTGCTGTGGAATTAGTATTCGTTTTTCTTCCAGATGCCACATCAGTCTGGTGTTTATCATCCGTTCCATCAGCTTGCCGACACAGCTCAGTAGGCTTATGGGCCTGTATCCATTTGGATCTGTTTTGTCCTTTCCTGTTTTTGGTACTGGTACCAGTATTGCATCTTTCCATGCCTGGGGTACAATACCCCTTTTCCAGCTTTTGTTCAGGACTGATAGTAGTTTCTTCTTCGCTGTTTGGCCCAGCCTCATCAGCATTTCGTTTGTTATCCCGTCTTTTCCGGGAGATTTCCTTTTCTTTAGTGTTCTCATAGCCTCTTCCATCTCGCGCATTGTTAGTTTGGCCATCATGTGCTCTTCAGGAGCCGTATTTATGTTTTCGTGTCCCTTTAGCTCTTCGCTAATGTCTGTATGCTTATCTGCAGGGACCTCGATGTGGTTTGCTCTGGCATAGTGATCGACAAAGGCGTTTGCGGCTTTCTTACCTGTGATCAAGTTCTCGCCTTGCTTGATAGTAATTTGTTTATTTGACGGGGTTTCGTCATTCATGGCTCTGACTAGCTTCCATAGCTTGTTCCCTTCTTTGTCCAGGTTTAGACTTTCCGTTTTATTTTTCCAGCTTTCTCTTGCTGTTTGCTTGAGAGTGTGTTTGTACTTCGCCGCGGCGGCTTTGAGGGTGTGGCGGCTTGCATTATTGCCTTGCTTAGGCTCTCTACCATGGGCTTCATTTTGGTGTTTCGTGTGTTGATGGTTTCCCACAGCCCATCTGTCAGGATTGCAAATCTGTCCCAGTCGGCTCGTTTGTAATTCCAACTTGGGAGCGGTTTTGTTTCCTGTGGGCCTACTTCTATGTCAATGGTTAGCCTGATCGGCCTGTGGTCGCTACCTGCCAGTTGGTTTAGCACCTGGCGGTCTATCTTATAGTGTATGTCCTGTGTGGAGAAGGCCAAATCTGGAGTCGAGGTGGTATGCCATGTTCTTGAGTAGAAGCTAGGGCTATCCTCCGGCCTATTGATTAGGGAGAGATTTGCATCTATCTCCCAACCTTCCACTTCGTCACCTCTGCTGTCTGTGTCAGAGTATCCCCATCTCTCCGAGTGGCTGTTGAAATCTCCAACTACTATGCAGTTGGAGTCTCTGACCTCCATACTCGAGAGCGATAGGTCTCTGTTTGGTGGTCCGTACAGATTGAAAATGCGGAGCTTCGTCTCTTGAGCCATTATGTCAACTCCTACAATTTCTGCTTGTCCGGTGTGATTGACAGGTACCGCGCTACTCGGTATGCTGTTTCTGGTCAGTATCAGGACCCCTCCTTTGTGGCCTTCTCTATCTATACGGAAGGTCTGGTATCCTCTGATTGAGAATTTATTGTTATTGTTGAGGTGCGTTTCCTGGATACAAGCCACGTCAATCTTACCTTCATGCAGGTGGTGTGTTAGGGAAAGTTTTTTGTTAATGACTCCCTCCGCATTCCACTGTAGTATTTTGAGGGTCTTGAGGTTTTGGCCAATAGACGTTGCCCCATAGCCATGTGCCTTGAATCCACGACACATGGGTGGGTGACCACCAGTAGTCAAGGGTGGGCCCCTTCGAGGCGTGAGGCCCGGCACTATCGCTGCCTGGCGGGACTCCGCAGGATGAGCGCCATACGTTTTTCTAATAGGTTGTACTGCCATCATACTGTGATTTACGTTGCACTGTTTTGTTAGGCTTGCGGCCCCGTGCATCCGATTTCAACAGGCGTTTCTGTAGGGATGCCCTCCTTAGCCTTTGGCTGTCCCCAGCCTAACTGCAAGGCAGCAGTTGTTTACGATCAGAGTTTTCTCTCTTATGGAAGTTGTCTTACCAGACTATCGAGTCTTCACTACTCGTGTCTATAGGGTGCAATGATGATATGTGATGATATATGAGATGGACTGGTTTACCCGGAAGAGAGGCAGTCCAGTGTGTCTGTGTCCCAGGATCGTCACGTCCTGCCAGGAACGTAGCATTTGCATGTGAGTGGGGTATCTCTTTTTCCCTTTATTTTCTTGGCTTCTATGCAGGGATGGTACCCCTAGCATTCCCCGCCACCTAGGGTGTTGACACAGTGGGGCAGGTGTGCAATGTCCGCTGGTCTGCATCTCTTCTGCGTCCAGTATGATAGTTATATGGCTGATAACGTACAGAGGTAGATATCGTAGCCGGAGTGCATTCAGCCAGAGGACAAGCCTGGTGATGTCACAGAGATGTTGTTCGCCTGGTGTGCGGACAACTCTCATGGTCAGTGGTTGAGTCTTGACAGTTCACAGTGAGGTGGCTGCTCTACTGTTTTCGACACCCCGACCAGGTACTAAGTCTTTAGTTGGTGTTTTCGCACCCCATCGCCGTTTAGGGTGAGTATCAAGCAGTTGTCCGCCCGCTTTGATTGGCGGGCGGTAAGGACCTCTTACTGTGGCTCTACCTGATAGGGCTGGGGCGCAAGCCCCAGGTCCCGAGCATGTAGGAGCCTCCCATTGCAGTGGTGCTGAGATTTTGGGCGGGATTGCGGCTTACAAGGGTTCGGCCGTAATCCCCCACATGGTAGCCTCGCGCCCTTTGCTTATCAGCCTGGTACGTGAACCAAAGTGTCTGCGGCTCCTCTCGATTTGAGCTGGTTTTCCGTAGCATCGCCCTGTCATTTATAGGGTAAAACTGACCTGTCTTCAGATGATCTATTTCCAGCACCCGTTCATTATTTGGTCAGACGAATTTATTGAGGGCTTTTGTTTGTCAATGACCAGGTATTTGAAATCTGCGGTTTCTGCGGAGTTAAACACGATTTCCGTAGCGTTCTTTCATTTGAGTGTTTGAGAGCTGACTTGTCGTCCGTGAGTCTAATACCAGCGTACGTTCATTATTAGACCCAGACGGCAGTGCTCTCGATTTGTCAGTTGTTCTACAGTATTAGCGTGTTCAGTCAAATTAAGCCGCAGGTTCCACACCTGGTGGTGCCCTTCCGTCAATTCCCTTAGCGAGACCATCAAGTTTCTTAGGGGGTAGTCCCCGATTTTCGAGGGTCTAATTCCAGCACATGTTCTCTATTAGACACCACGAAGGTGTACTTTTTGATAGTCATTCTGCAGTATTGGCGTGTTTAGTTAACTTAGGTCTCAGGCTTCACTCCTGATAGTGCTCTTCCGTCAATTCCTTTATCAAACACTGGATGCAGACAAAACCGGGCCACAGGGGGCATAACCCATGGTTTCTGAGGGTCTAAGTCCAGCACCAGTTCAATATTAGACCCCAGAAGAATGGTCTCGGCATGTCAATCATTTCAGTGTTGGCCGTGTTGAGTCAAATTAAGCCGCAGGCTCCACTCCTGGTGGTGCCCTTCCGTCAATTCCTTTAAGTTTCAGCTTTGCAACCATACTTCCCCCGGAACCCAAACACTTTGGTTTCCCAGGAGCTGCCCGCAGAGTCATCGAAGCAACTCCTGCGGATCGCTAGTCGGCATCGTTTATGGTCAGAACTTCGACGGTATCTGATCGTCTTCGCGCCTCTGACTTTCGTGCTTGATTAATGAAAACATTCTTGACAAATGCTTTCGCAGTAGCTCGTCTTGCGGCGATCCAAGAATTTCACCTCTAACGCCGCAATACGAATGCCCCCGTTTGTCCCTGTTAATCATTACCTCCAGTTCCGAAAACCAACAAAATAGAACCGAGGTCCTATTCCATTATTCCATGCACCATTATTCAGGCAGCCGAGGCCTGCTTTGAACACTCTAATTTTTTCAAAGTAAACGCGCCGGCCACCCAGGACGCTCAGCGAAGAGCACCCGTGGGAGAGAGCCGGCAGACGGTAGGGCAGGAGACAACGGGCAGTGAACCGGCGCGAGCCGGACCGCCCGCCTGCGCCTGAGATCCAACTACGAGCTTTTTAACTGCAACAACTTTAATATACGCTATTGGAGCTGGAATTACCGCGGCTGCTGGCACCAGACTTGCCCTCCAATAGATCCTCGTTAAAGGGTTTAAAGTGTACTCATTCCAATTACGGGGCCTCGAAAGAGTCCCGTATTGTTATTTTTCGTCACTACCTCCCCGTGCCGGGAGTGGGTAAGTTGCGCGCCTGCTGCCTTCCTTGGATGTGGTAGCCGTTTCTCATGCTCCCTCTCCGGAATCGAACCCTGATTCCCCGTTACCCGTTACAAACATGGTAGGCATGTCACGTACCATCGACATTTGATAGGGCAGACATTTGAAAGATGCGTCGCCGGCACATGAGGCCATGCGATCAGCACAAAGTTATCCAGAGTCACCAGTGGGGACGCCGCAACCCCGCGAGGGGAAACGACGATTGGTTTTGAACTAATAAAAGCGCTCTTTCCGCGAGGGTCGGAGATTGGTAAGCATGTATTAGCTCTAGAATTGCCACAGTTATCCAAGTAGGATTGTGTCATCTAAGGAACCTCGACTGATTTAATGAGCCATTCGCGGTTTCACCGTGAGACAGTGTGAACTTAGACATGCATGGCTTAATCTTTGAGACAAGCATATGACTACTGGCAGGATCAACCAGATATCTGTCGGAGACGTACGTACAGCACACACCGGTCGGCGGAGGAAGGGTGTGTAAAAAGCCTCGCTGGGACGACGGCCGCAGGGACCGACTGACGGGACGGACGGTTTGTTCCACCCGTCCCTCACTCCGTCGACCTAGGACCGCCTGACAGGGGCCTCCCACACGCACCAGACGACCGACCGACCGGGTTCGCTCGAGGAGGGATGGCAGCGCTCTGTGCAGAACGGATCCCAACGACCTCGGCGACGAATTTCACTGGGACTAGAGACACAATTTGGCCTGCCCTTCTACGTAGGGAGAACGCAGGGCCTCGAGGCAACGATTCCTGCTTTCCATTTGCCGGTCACAAGCTCTTTGCGAGAGTCGGACCACCAGCGAGACGTACTGTCGAGCTCTGCTATAAGCCTTAGATAAATCACCACGGACGGACCACGTTTCCTGATACGGACCAGACTAGCGCACCTCGGTGGAGGAGCCACTACCACAAACCGCACCCAATTCGCACTACGGGGAAAGGCAGGCGAGCGTTTTCCGCAAGCCCGCGCTATCGCTCCGCCTGGCGGGACTGAGATCGCTTTACGAACACTGGTTGAAATTGAGTCGCTGCGGCGAGACAACTACCCCAGATATATTTTTTTAGTCAGAGAGTGGTGTCTGCTTGGAATGCATTGCCAGGGAAGGTAGTGGAGGCAGGGACAGTTAATGCATTTAAGAATAAACTAGATGCGCATAGCTTTTAGAGCAAGGTGATGTAAATGTAACTGGTTGTATACAGACTCTGCAGGGTCTTCTAAACCAGTATAAAGACGTTAAGTTAAATAATTCAGATTTTGTGACGTTACTTTAAATGTTACCAGCTGTAATTGTGTTTCGTTATTTTATCATATTTAAAAACTAAATAAGTCTGATTTTGTGACGTTATATCTTCAGATTTACAGCTGATCAAGTGTTATATTAATGTTGTAATATTTACAAACTACAGTTGCACGACATGAGTATATCGGATTTGATGAATACTACAGTTTTTTTTTTTTTACATAATTATTCAGATTTACACAATTAACTCGTTTTTTTAAACACTATTAAGCATATCACATTTAAAAATAACTCCTGATATTAGAATATTTTAAAATTAGAATTCTGACCTTTATGTTTCAGGGTTGGATACTATTAATAGCATCTAGTTAATAATCGAATCATCCATGTGCATCCCAGAAAACAGTCTTGAAATTATAAACAATAATATCAATGTGAAAAGACAAAGACAAGATTAAAATGGGACTGTTGTTCTCGAACAAAATCATCATCCATCTTCTGCAAAGTGAGAATAAATTAACTGATCTTCGGTCACAACAAATCTAGTGCTCAACTTGTGACTCATACGTAAATAAAGACATTCGCAAACGTAGAAACTGATTGCATGCTCTGCTGGTGTTGTGTATTTCGACAGCTAGTTCTTTTTTGTTGGACCATAAGAACGTATCAAATTGCAATTTTTATTTATTTTGACATGTAAAAACACTTCTAATAATTCTTGTTCAGAAATGAGATTTTCCTGGAAACGTTTGAAAGTAACAATATTTTCGTTAGTTGACACAATGTGATCGGAAATGTTTTATGATTGCAGCAGTGGCTTCACTCGAAAGTGAATGTCACCTTCCCTGTTGTTTCTTAAGCCGAAGTGCATTTGGAAGAAACATCTGCTAGTTCTTACTCGGTTATCATAGACTGAATCAATACATTTCAACAACGATGTTGGATCACTGTGATAAGCTGTGCGCTTATCAATGCGTCTTTCACAGTTCGCCAAATGACGTCAACAGGCTCCAGGGCGTCATCAGCTGTTTAATGACCCTGTGTAACCTGATTTACCACGCCAACGTTAGCACTGCCGTCATCGATGAAATAGAACAAAATTTCCATTCAGTCAACTCCTCCAACATCAGCACACCATGCTCTTCAACTCCGCCGATGCGCCTTGACCAGGAACAACCACATGGGTAAGTCTTAAGATAACAATAAACCTACTTACTTAACTTAACGTCTTTATACTGGATTAGACAACTCTGCAGAATCTGTATACAAGCAGTTTCTTTTGCATCCAGGTCAGATCAGGTCATCCTATAACAGGTGAGTTCGTTGGGACACACATGAAAACATCCTCACAACACCACGCCAACCTTCTCTGTCAGCGGCCGCTTTCTGTGCCTCTTCTGGTCGGAGATTGGTCCATTCTTGTATGTTGTCCTCCCACGTCTTTTTGGGACAGCCTCTTCATCGTCTGCCTTGAACCTTTCCGTGGAGGATCGTATTTGCAAAACCATTTGATCTCGATATGTGACCGTACCAAGCGAGTTTCCTTTTTTTGACAGTTGCCAAGAGGTCTTCTTCTTCTTCTTCTTCTTCTTCTGCGTACACAGTCAGACAGTAACCATTATTTTCTCGAAAAAAGCGGCGGTCATCCTGAGACTCTCGCCACTACCATAGAGCTTGTCTTGCAGTTCCACTGGCAATGGCCACATCTGCTCTCTCTGATCCTCGTATGTCGGGCAGTTCTGCAGCAGATGTTCAGTGGTCATTTTACCAGTACCGCACGGGCATTCGTCGGTACACCCTATCTTCAATTTGTTGAATAGGTCAAGAGGTCTTCAAAAGGCCCTATTGATATTGTAATTCTTCCTCGTATTTTCTCATTTGTAACTCGATCTTTGAAAGTGACGTTTTACATTCATTTGATCTAAAAATAAATATGCGAATCCAATCTTTTGTTTAAAGCATTAATTTACTCTGCCTCCACTATGTCATGCGGCAATGCATTTCAAGCATATACGACTCTGACTAAAAACAAAGTAATATTTCCGGTATCTAATGTGGACCTTTCTTTAATTAATTTGTGGTTATGCCTTCTTGTTCATAACGGCGGCTGTACTTTGAAAAAAAAAATTGTTATAGTATAATTTCTCCTTTCCGTTGATTATTATATGTCTGTTTTAAATTACCTAGAATTGTTCTATTTTCTAAGCACTGTATGCCGGTCTTTCCTCATCAATATAATTCTGGAATCCCACAATCAGTTTTGTCGGAAATCTACGTACCCTTTCCAGAATGCTTACATCCCTTTTACGATACTGACTCAACACGTGTACACAGACGTACATTGTGCTACGTCTACGTATATTCCTTAGCTGATAAGATATTTAGGGAATTGTATTTCACTGTGTTATTAACTGTCTGTATCCACTGCTACATGTCATCTAACAGTGTTACTGGCTCGATGAAGTTTATTTTAGCCTTGTGAGGATGTTAAATTGTATCATGAGTCTTCGTATGTTGTCTCTCATCCTGGACTTGTGCCTTGAGTATAATGGGAAGCCTTTTGACCTTGACAGATGACCATACTATTTTAGTTTCTCTGTTGCTACAATAGTCAGTAGGCGTTTACATTGTTCAACATTGAGATGGATTGTATTTTCATGACACTGTTTTATATTGTGATCAATGTGTGTTATTTTAACATTTTTTTTTTCTTAAGCATTTAAACCGTTGTATTCTTCTTGTGCTGTTTTATAGCTCTGAAATAGTAAATACTAATTATATTACTTTGCATTACACGATATTACATTACATAGAAATTTGTATTACATTAAATAAATAACCTTTTTTTAGTTTTGGCGTCCCTAGTAATTCTTTTTTTCCTCTATGTTCGTCATATTTTCCGATGCAGATTGGGCTTCCTTATGACCCAGTGCATCCGACGTCAGTGCTTTTTTTTCTTAGATTAACTTTCCAAAGTAGCACGAGATTACTGTTCTATGATTTAAATTGTTATTATCACTGGATTCTTAGATGTGCCATTTCGCACATCGCAGACCATCTACCACCCTTTCAGCTTCTAAACACCCAATTAGATTTAGATAAATAAATTGTTGTCCACTAGATCTTGAAACAACGGGCGTTTGAAAGCCGTAGGTCTCAAGGTAGTTGAGTTTATCATCCTAGTCTTAATGGAGACTGACGATAAACTTGGAAGAACGAGAACACACATTTCATGTAAAATAACCCATGACATTTTAAACAGAAAACAGCAAGCTCGTAGCCGTGATAAGGACAATTACTAACCAACACGTCTGCAGGGCAGACCAGGCTCTTTGCCTTGGTTGGCGACTGGTCTGGGAGTGAAGCCCTGACAGGCGAACAGATAGAGCATTGCTTTGCTGATACAGCAGCTTCTGCAGCTTGCCTTGTTCCCAATGTTTTGGTATCACCTTTCCCTTGGAATAAACAAAGCAAATCGACAGAGATACCCTACTGCATGGGAAACACATAGTTTATATATTTCTTCATAGGCTTTGTGTTGTAAGCATAATTACTATCGTCTGACAAGACGAAAATGGCCAACGATGAAGACGACTGCTACCTTCCATCACGCCCAGTAAGCCACATGAGGTAAAACCACACAATAATTATCTACAACTGATAGCCTTCGGCTACCTGACAGGGGGCAATCGCGTACCTACTTGAAAACTAACGTTTTAATCATTACATCCAATGTCCATAGACCATACACAAATGTGCCTATTGGACTTTGTGACACCACACTTGATATACAAGTCAATGAAACCAACAACAGCAAAATAAAACAAAAGGTCCTTTTTAAAACCGCTTGCAACTGTCAAAAGAAGGAAACCTGATTGGTACGGGCACAAAACTAGATCAAATGGTCTTCCAAATATGATCTTGCACGGAACAGTACAAGCGAGATAACGAGGAGGTCCACTCAAATAATGGTAAGAAAACAACATAAAAGAATGGGCCAATCTCCAACCAGAGGAGGCACAGACAGCGGCCGCTGACAGAGATGGATGGCGTGGGGTTGTTGAGACGTCTTCATGTGTGCCCCAACGACCTCAATGGTTACGGGATGACCTACCCTAAACCCCCAAAAAGCAGGTACAAGAATTTAAGTATTTGGGAACTGTTTTTGCTGAGGAAGGCAAACTCGACAGAGATAAATAGACGTGAGTGAAGAGGGCAAACGCTGTTACATACCAGCTGTCACCTACCAACTATCACCTACCAACTATCACCTACCAACTATCACCTACCAGCTATCACCTACCAACTATCACCTACCAACTATCACCTACCAGCTGTCATCTACCAACTATCACCTACCAGCTGTCACCTACCAACTATCACCTACCAACTATCACCTACCAACTATCACCTACCAGCTGTCACCTACCAACTATCACCTACCAGCTATCACCTACCAGCTATCACCTACCAACTATAACCTACCAACTATCACCTACCAACTATCACCTACCAGCTGTCACCTACCAACTATCACCTACCAACTATCACCTACCAACTATCACCTACCAGCTGTCACCTACCAACTATCACCTACCAGCTATCACCTACCAGCTATCACCTACCAACTATCACCTACCAGTTATCACCTACCAGCTATCACCTACCAACTATCACCTACCAGCTGTCAACAACCAACTATCACCTACCAACTATCAGCTACCAACTATCACCTACCAGCTATCACCTACCAACTATCACCTACCAGCTGTCACCTACCAACTATCACCTACCAACTATCACCTACCAACTATCACCTACCAGCTATCACCTACCAACTATCACCTACCAGCTGTCACCTACCAACTATCACCTACCAGCTATCACCTACCAGCTATCACCTACCAACTATCACCTACCAGCTGTCACCTACCAACTATCACCTACCAGCTATCACCTACCAACTATCACCTACCAACTGTCACCTACCAACTGTCACCTACCAACTATCACCTACCAACTATCACCTACAAACTATCACCTACCAGCTATCACCTACCAACTGTCACCTACCAACTGTCACCTACCAGCTATCACCTACCAACTGTCACCTACCAGTTGTCACCTACCAACTATCACCTACCAACTATCACCTACCAGCTGTCACCTACTAACTATCACCTACCAACTATCACCTACCAACCACCTACCAGCTGTGATCTACCATATGTCTCCACTACTAAGAAACCCCATGATTTCCCTCCAAGCTAAAAATGAGATGATAAATAGTATCTTCATGCCAACCCTGTGCTGCCAGTGACATTCATGGACATTGATTACAGCCCAGGAACGAAAGTTAGTCACCTGCGGAAGATTATAGCCCAGGAACAAAAGTTAATCACCAGAAAAGAATTAGCCACCTGCGGAATGCGTTGAGTACGAAAGACCAGTAACAACACTAGAAGAGATACAATCATAAATATGAATATACGGGACAACGTTTGAACAATTCCCTGTCTACAGTACATCGACAAACAGAGAATGATTTGGTTTGGTCACATTGTAAGAATGCAACCAGACCACATTGTTCATGCAACCTTCTACAGAAGAACATCGGGAAAAAGGGCGAGTGGTAGACCGAGGAAAAGGTGGATAGACTGCGTAAACGAGACCTGCCGTGAAATGGTGGGACATGTTTCTGAGACAACGAGAGAGGCGAAAGACAAATACATAACACGTCACTGGGCTACAACCCGGTAGACAATGAGACGACACAAGACTAGTAGGACTTTGTAATATATTTGGAAGATAATAATGACATAATTCACTCTTACCTTTTACCAATCTGCTCATTTTTATTATACAAAGACCTTAGTGCATCAGAAAGAAAATAATATTTATTACTTAACGAGACATTAATTTTACATATTCTATTCTTGTTGTTGTTGTTGTATTTTCATTAGGTACTCAGTTGCGATGCAAGGGTATTTCTCTCCGGTGCTCG
The DNA here is from genome assembly GCA_036924085.1 of Ariolimax columbianus. Classification (NCBI taxonomy): domain Eukaryota; kingdom Metazoa; phylum Mollusca; class Gastropoda; order Stylommatophora; family Arionidae; genus Ariolimax; species Ariolimax columbianus. The sequence goes on along the minus strand of JAVGWX010000019.1, from coordinate 11,782,370 downwards.
TCTTCTTGACTGTTATCAACAACGCCCTTGTCTGCATTGTTTTATTAAAGCCACATATGCGAAGTCCTACCAACGCCATTCTGGTTGCCATGGCTTTGTCAGATATGTTCACAGGACTATTTCCTGTTCCTGTGTTCCTCTACTTCTATGCTACAGAGAGGTACTATGAATGGATACCTTATGATTGGTGTATGGCGATTGAAGTTTTCCGCCTGTATATTCCTACAATCTTCCACACAGCGTCCATTTGGTTAACCATGGCCTTGGCTATTCAACGCTACATCTACGTCTGCCACTCCTTCAAAGCCAGAACATGGTGTACCATCAAGAACGTTATCATTGGAACAATAGCCATCTATGCCATAGCCACCCTCAGCCAGATCACGTGTTTCTTCCAGTCGTACCCAGTGGAGACATTCCGCCAGTCGATGCTTGAACCCAACAAAACCGTGTCGGCTTGTATACTCGAATACAGACCATGGGTCAGACACAATCTGGACCTTTACTTCAGCATATACTTCTGGTTCAGGGTCATCTTTATCCATCTCATCCCGTGCGTGTCTCTAGTGGTCATGAACGCTCTTCTCATTTATGCCATGAAGAAAGCGCAACAGAGACGCATGCAACTCCTCCGACAAAACAAGAAAAGCGAAAGCAGAAAGCTGAAGGAATCCAATTGTACGACATTAATGCTGGTGGCTGTAGTTGGACTTTTCCTTTTAGTGGAGTTTCCTCTGGGCATTCTGATGGTGCTCATGATACTCAATGAAACCTTTAAGATTATCATCATAAGGCGGGACACACTACGAGTAAGTACCATTTTATTCATTCATATTACTGCGACGGTGAATGGGTTCTCTAGTGGCTTAGACATCGGTATTTGACTAAGGAGACACTGGCTCAAAACTTTGGTAAGGCAATGTTCTATAAGTGTCAAGTACGGTGCGAGAGGTAGAGCGCAGCACTCTCCAGTTTGATCTGTCTGACGCAACCCTATTCAGTTCATGTATGTTGTTCACAACCCTATTCAGTTCATGTATGTTGTTCACAACCCTATTCAGTTCATGTATGTTGTTCACAACCCTATTCAGTTCATGTATGTTGTTCACAACCCTATTCAGTTGATGTATGTTGTTCACAACCCTATTCAGTTCATGTGTGTTGTTCACAACCAACCCTATTCAGTTCATGTATGTTGTTCACAACCCTATTCAGTTCATGTATGTGGTTCACAACCCTATTCAGTTCATGCATGTTGTTTACGCACATAGTGGAACCCTCTCTGACGGTTGTTCTGCGGAGAGTTTATTTCGGTCTTCCTCTTTTCCTGCCGCCAATAGTGACCGTAAACATGATAGCAGAGTGAATGTGTCTGGCCGTTCTAAGAACGTGCCCGATTTATGTCCACCTTGTATCCCTAGTGAGTAATGAAACATATTGTTCATTGATGACTTCTCTAATTGTTTTGTTGTTAGTTATAATAAATTCCCATCATCCAATGTTCCAGTTTTCTAAGACAGTGGTTATCAAATGCATTTATTCTTTTTTACTTTGTTATTTTCTAGCATTTACATTCATAGTTGAGTAATGGCAATACGGTGAGGTCTAATTACATGTGTGATCATCTCTGCAGGCGGCCTCAATACGTTGCCGGTCCCGCTGTAGTAGTGTCCAGTTCTCGGACACTTACAGGACAATGTTAGAGCAATGCAAGAGACCATTTCTTAAGTTGTATCTCCAGCATTAGTCATTCTATTAGCGTGAGGGCCAAGAGCGGCACAGAAAAGCAGTATTTTTTCATAAGTTTGTACATTTTTATTGTAGACCCTAGCTTTACGCATACACGACATAATGTTAGTTTGTTTTTCGTTCCTGACAAGGGTTTGTGACCAAAATGGGCGCATCGCTTTCTTTTGTCAGGTTGCGGTAATTGAATCATTACCCATTTGTGTTTTTTGTCCTGGTGTGGTCACTGAGCCATTACCCATATGTGTGTTTGTCCTGGTGTGGTCACTGAGCCATTACCCATATGTGTTTGTCCTGGTGTGGTCACTGAGCCATTACCCATATGTGTGTTTGTCCTGGTGTGGTCACTGAGCCATTACCTAAGTGTGTTTGTACTGGCGTGGTCACTGAGCCATTATCCATTTGTGTTTTTTGTCCTGGTGTGGTCACTGAGCCATTACCCATATGTGTGTTTGTCCTGGTGTGGTCACTGAGCCATTACCCATATGTGTTTGTCCTGGTGTGGTCACTGAGCCATTACCCATATGTGTTTGTCCTGGTGTGGTCACTGAGCCATTACCCATATGTGTGTTTGTCCTGGTGGGGTCACTGAGCCATTACCCATATGTGTTTGTCCTGGTGTGGTCACTGAGCCATTACCCATATGTGTTTGTCCTGGTGTGGTCACTGAGCCATTACCCATATGTGTGTTTGTTCTGGTGTGGTCACTGAGCCATTACCCATATGTGCTTGTCCTGGTGTGGTCACTGAACCATTACCCATATGTGTATTTTCCCTGGTATGGTCACAGAGCCATTACCCATATGTGTTTGTCCTGGTGTGGTCATAGAGCCATTATCCATATGTGTGTTTGTCCTGGTGTGGTCATAGAGCCATTACCCATATGTGTTTGTCCTGGTGTGGTCATAGGACCATTGCCCATATGTGTTTGTCCTGGTGTGGTCATATGATCATTACGCATATGTGTGTGTGTCCTGCTGTGGTCATATAGCCATTATATATATATGTGTGTTTGTCCTGGTGTGGTCACTGAGCCATTATCTGTATGTGTGTGTGTCCTGGTGTGGTCACTGAGCCATTACCCATATGCGTGTTTGTCCAGGTGTGGTCACTGAGCAATTATCTATGTGTGTGTTTGTCCTGGTGTGGTCACAGAGCCATTACCCGTATGTGTGCTTGTCCTGGTATGGTCAATGAACCATTAACCATCTGTGTGTTTGTCCTGGTGCGGTCACAGATCCATTATCTATTAAAGTTGTTGTCATGGTATGGTCACTGAGCCATTATCTAATAACGTTGTTGTCATGGTATGGTCACTGAGCCATTATCTAATAACGTTGTTGTCATGGTATGGTCACTGAGCCATTATCTAATAACGTTGTTGTCATGGTATGGTCACTGAGCCATTATCTATTTAAGTTTGTGTCATGGTATGGTCACTGAGCCATTATCTATTAAAGTTGTTAGCATGGTATGGTCACTGAGCCATTATCTATTAAAGTTGTTGTCATGGTATGGTCACTGAGCCATTATCTTTTAAAGTTGTTGTCATGGTATGGTCACAAATCCATTATCTATTAAAGTTGTTGTCATGGTATGGTCACAGCTCCATTTTTTATTAAAGATGGGCTCATGGTATGGTCACTGAGCGATTATCTGTTAAAGTTGTTGTCCTGGTGTAGTCGCTGAGCCATTACATGAATGTGTTTTCATCGACTTAATTGTTAGTACCACCGTAGCTTCTTTTTTGGGTACTGATATTGTTCTCTAGCACTGGACTCTAGTCCGCATCGTAACTGGCACCTCACTATATTTATTGAGAGAACCCATCAGATGTGAAACAAATCGAGTGACATTAGCGGCATGGGTTCAACACCTGCTACAGCATATTTTTTTAGCTGGGCAAAAATTAGCATGTTCGGTTCTCTACACGGTAACTGAGCGGACAAGAAGCATTTATTCATCTATCTCATACCCCCATATGCTGAGGGAGATTGAGCACTTACGTTTAGGTCGAGGTGCGACATTAATGACACCATTCAGGAAACCTGTGTGAAAGCACTTGCAGTAATGGATTTTACATGAATAGTTTTACATTATGAAGTTGCTAGCACCATGCATATTCCTCACACGTCGGTTTTCAGGACATGATTATAAGTGTACGATAGTTTAACTTCCCTTCTGGTTACTCAGGTCTTACGTTATTCCCTTAAAAATGAGTTCAACTGGTTTCTAATGCGCTGCGTTCGTTTCTCACCAGTAATCAAGAAACGTTTTCCGCATTGGCAACAAGTGCCCGTCGCGATGATTCAAAAGTTTGTAGAAAATACAGCAGGCTACAAGAACAGGAGGGCACAACTACAAATTAAATAAAGAATGGTACATATTAGATACCAGGAAATATGTTTTTAGTTACGGTAGTGAAAATATTGCCGCAGGAAATAGTGGAGGCAGGGTCAATTAATGCACTCAAGAATATAATGGGTGCACATATTTGTTTTTAGATTAAGTGAATATAAAAGAAACTGGTTGCACACACACTGCATAGTCTTCTAAACCAGTATAAAGGCGTTACGTTAAACAGGTACCTCTGTGATGAGTCTGATGTCTTTGGAAAGTCTTAGATTATTGAGTAATCGCTCATCACTGCGGAGGCCATGTTTTTTCCAAATCGCAATGTCTCATCGTCTGCTCTAGACATGCTTAGAAATTGTTAGGCGAGATTTGGTCACCCTGCGGCACACATTTTACCTCATTCGTTTCTTCAACAAAATAAAATAATCTGAAGCGTGAAATTGGTAGGCGTCTGCGAGTGGGCTGAGCCACCTTCAACTCGATCCTCACTGCAACATACGCAATGGCAAACACCAAACTTAGATCAGATTTCTTCGATTCAAGTGTCCTACCAGCGATATGCAATGGAAGTGAAATTTGGTCTCCTACAAACGTCATGGAAATCTCGTGGACCTATCACAAAAGCGCCGAATTGACATATCACTTAGACAACATATAGGCCTACACAACAGTGATATCTATGTAATATCACATGTCCAAAATGTCATACAGAATGCCCCCAGCTCCAAACACCGCTGAGCTAGCAATGTAGTCAGAAGGGAAGACAACTCTGCAGCACAGCAACCAATCTGTTGAACGCTTGCTTTGAAAAGATATGTCCCGGAACATCCAAGATTCACTCAAGTTGCACAACAATATTTAAGAACCTGAAAAAACATGCGAGGGTTTACTCGATGACCCGTGTCCGAGACAGAACCGCCTAGAACCTTATTTGGTACATGCAGAAGACGAAATAATGCAGCACTGCTCGAACCCAGCTCGCTAAACAGAGAAATCCATTTACAGCTTACCACCAACTCGCACACGAACTGGAACCTGCTCAAGGGCAGCAATCGTTGTAGAAGTATAGGTCAACTATGACTAAGAATAAGTATTACATTATATATTATCTTTCACAGTATAAACGCATATATTGTCATTTACAGAATAAACTTATATATTGTCCCTAACAGTATAAACGCAGCTATTCTACATTGCAAAATACACTATTATTTTGCACTTTGCATAATAATCTCATCGATTCAACTTTTCAATATAAACTCATATATAGCCCTTTATTGTATAAACATGTATTGTCCTTTACACATTAAACTCATCTATTGACCTTTATTCTATAAACACACTTGTATATATGTTTTGCTTTATAACTTAAACTAATCTAGTGTCCTTTATTGTTTAAACATTTATTCTGCTTTACAATGTGCACTCATCTATTGCACTTTACAATATAAACTCATCTTTTATAATTTATAGTATAGCAACTATTTCACTATATTCCTGTTCACAGCTTGAGATCGCTATTCAGCTGAATATTACATGCACCTTTATCTTTCTTTTCAGAATATATTCATCTATTCCATTTTATATATTATAATAATCTGTGATAACATAAATGTTATTTTAACCCATGTTCCACCCTGCAATTTTTGTTTGGCTTTATTGTTTCTTTGTTATTGCTACCTCATTTTGACGAGACTTTCCCCTTTCGACTAGAGACTGAGTCAGTTTAGATATGTATGCACACATTAAGGTTATACAGTAAAACATTGCAAACATTCGCTGTTTTTGCTCTTCAGCATAGCTATAAAGTTGTCATTTAAAAAAAAAAAATGTATTGTATCTGTTGTTTATGTTATTCTAGTCTGTTTTTTTTTCAGAGGTTGAGAGGGAGGAGGGAAGAGGGGTATGGAGTGTGTGTTTATTTCTAAACTTAGACGTCAGCGCGTCATATCTCTATCTTTGTCTCGTCTCGTCTTTCCCGTAACCTCAGAAAGGTCGTAGGGACATCCCTCCACTTTAGAGTAATGTGTCTTGAAAAAGTTCCTAGCCGTGGGGCGCCCAACCCTCTCCCGAGCGGGTGTGATTCATCGTTGGTCTGTGTGAGGTCGTTTTGGCATCGCCCAATACCACTGCCTCATGAACAAATCCATGCAATTTTTCCTCTGTCCAGCGCCATAATGGCTGTGTCCTCCAGGGACTTTGATATCCACTTCCGAATATCATCTGTCCAGCGTTTCTTGGAGCGGCCTCTTTTTCTCTTGCCGGAGACGGTGCATCTTAGTATTATTGTTTGGTAGCCCCCTAAATCGCAAAACATGGCAGTACCATTGAAGCTGGAGTGTCTTTACCACTGGTAGGATGTCTTGATAATGTACAATAGACTGTGTGATTGTGTTTAGTAAGTTGACGTTTGTGACATGATCGCTTTAGGTTATTCCAAGGATCCGTCTGAAGTATCTCATTCTGGTCTTGGCGTTCTGACAAATCAACTGTGACATTTTTCGGACCTTTGACTATCTGACAAATCTACTGTGACATTTCTCTGGATTTGACTTTCTGACAAGTCAATTGGACCATTTCTCTGGCCTTGACTTTCTGACGAATCATTTGTGACATTTCTCTGGATTTAACCTTCTGACAAGTCAATTAGGCCATATCTCTGGCCTTGACTATCTGACGCATCAACTGTAATGTTTCTCTGACCTTTGACTATCTGACAAATCAACTGTAACATTTATTTGGCCTTGACTGTCTGACAAATCAACTGTGACATTTCTCTGTCCTTAACATTCTAAGAAATCAACTATGAGATTTCTCTGGTCTTGTCTAACTCACAAATCAACTGTGCCATTTCTCTGATTTGACCTTATGACAAATCAACTGTGGCATTGCCCTGGCCTTTTTGTTATGACAAGTCAACTGTAACTTTTTTCTCAGCTTGACAGCATGACAAGTTGCTGTGAATTTTCCCTAGCCTTGACATTCTGGCAAGTCTAGCGTATTCTTTCTGTGGCAAGTGTAATATGAAAAGATAGGGATTGAAGTGTCAGAGACCTGCTTTGGCCTGTGTACAACTTGTCTGAGACTGGATGGCCTGTTTACTTTCCTTTGCTTCTCTAACTGCACGTCTGATTTCAATTTACAGCACAGTAGACTTGGAATGTCGAAATCATAATTTCAACCATGACCCTTTGCTATGAAAAACAAGCACTCCAGTCACTCAGCCACGCAAATACACAAGTCCCTTGAACCACTACAATGCACATAGTTGTGATCTTCTTTCCTTCTTCTCTCATTCCCAATATTCTGCTTCCACATAGACAAGTAGCAGACGTTTTCTAATGCTTCTTGGTGCCGTCAGTTGATGGCATTACTCCACACAGCGCAGTCAAAACGTCTTCATTAATAAGACCGATATCCAAAGAGGTCTCCTGGAAAACTGATAATACGGCTTCCTCATTAAATCCGCGTCACTGCATCGGGCATTTTGGTGGAAGTGTAGTCGAGTTCATTTTGATGATTAAATGGGGTAAAGAACCTAATACTTTTCTAATGATTAAGCTGGGTAGATGATGTTATACTTTTTAATGATTAAACTGGGTAGAGAAAGTTATACTTTTCAAATGATTAAACTGGTTAGAGGAAGTTATACTTTTTTAATGGTTAAGCCGGGTTTAGAAGTTTATACTTTTCTAAACTTCTATGCAAATCTCGTTAACTGGGTTGAAAAATTAAGAAAAACGCCTTAGAGAATATATGGTTAGGAAAAAGAATTTATTAACGAAATCAAAATCAAAAGGATAAAACGTTTTCTTCACATCAAAGGACATAACAGCTTGGTAAAAAAAAGGTCCTTGATAAAAAAGTGTCGTCTCAAATATTCGTGTGGTATTGATACAGAACGAACAAAGCACATGCATACACAATATTGAACTCTGTAACATATGAGTCCCTTGAAATAACTGAAAGAACTCAGTCTCAAAGGAAAGCAGCTTTTCTCGTCAAAATTAGACAACAAAAGAAACAGGAAAGCTACATAACAGTTGTAAAGTGGATCATGTGGTAAAATAACATGGACCATATTTATAACAATGGAAAGTCGAATCGATAATTTTATACTGTAACATGCAATAGATGATTTTATACTGTAACATGCAATAGATGATTTTATACTGCAAAGTAGAATATTTTTTTTTTGGGTTTTTTTTTTGCGTTCGCCTTATTTATCTATTCCCCAAGGCGTGTGTGCGTTACACTGTAGTTTTTATTTTGCGCCTGTCGGCCCAGTGCATCCGACTTCAGCATGCATTTTATGTAAGGGCCTGCTTCCTCCTGCATTTTCTAAGGGTTTGCTTCCCCGGGGTAACGGCCGGTGCTGTGATGGGGATCGAACCCAGCACCTTCTGGTTGTGAGCCGTGCCACTTAACCATTAGGCCACGCCGTCCCCCCAAAGTAGAATATAATATTCTATACTGTAAAATTATGGTAGATGATGTTATACTATAAAGTGCAGTGGATGGATTTATATTGTAAATTGCAGTCGATCAATGTATATATAAAGTAGAATATATTATATGTACACTGTAAAGTGCAGTAGCTGATTTTTATAATATAAACTACAATATATGATTGTATACAGTAAATTGAAATAGCTGATGTTATACTATAAAGTGCAAAAGATGATTGTATTATGTAAAGCGAAATAGACGACTTTATAAGGTAAAGTAGTACATATGATTGTATTATGTAAAGCAGTACAGATGTGTTTAGACTGTAAAGTTAAATATAAGTTTAGACTGTGAACTTGAACAAATTGTATGATCTTATGTACGGCATATTATTGTTAAACGTGCAGTGCATCACATGATTTTATAATGTCAAATCATGCTGAAGTCGGATGCACTGGGCCGACAGGCGTAAAATAAAAACCACAGTGCAATGCACACCGCCTTGGGGATTAGAGAAATAAGGTGCACGCCAAAAAAAAAAAAAAAACAATTTTTTAAATGAAAAAAAAAAATTATGTCAAATGTAACAGAAGCTATTAACACATGACGCAACTTCCGACAGCCTAGTTGTCACATTCCAATCCCCCCCCCCCCCCCCCCCACACAAACATACACCACATACACACAAAAACACACACACAAACAAACACACACACACAAACACATACACACACCGGGTTCCGTCAAAATAAATTAAACTGGACACTCCATTCACATAGTAGTTTCCTTTAAAATTGCTCAAAAGTCGTCAGCCGGCAAACACCAAACTCATTACTTTACATTACATTATGACAGCTAGCACTAAAAAAAAAACATCCACATTATAACTGATAAGATGTTCAACGTGTGTGTAGTGCCACTACTGTACATCTCTTACCATAATGGAGCATATCACAGCTCGTTTCAGATATTATTTGTTCAGCCACACAAATAAATGAACATACGTCAATGTGTTTTTTAATTCGCCAATAAAATCGGCGTTACACAATATACGTACATTATAAACGTAGTATCATGAATGTATACTGCCGTAACAATATGTATACTGCCAACTCCATAAGTATACTGCCGACTCCATATGTATACTGCCGACTCCATATGTATACTGCCAACTCCATATGTATACTGCCAACTCCATATGTATACTGCCGACTCCATATGTATACTACCGACTCCATATGTATACTGCCAACTCCATATGTATACTGCCAACTCCATATGTATACTGCCGACTCCATATGTATACTGCCGACTCCATATGTATACTGCCAACTCCATATGTATACTGCCGACTCCATATGTATACTACCGACTCCATATGTATACTGCCAACTCCATATGTATACTGCCAACTCCATATGTATACTGCCGACTCCATATGTATACTGCCGACTCCATATGTATACTGCCGACTCCATATGTATACTGCCAACTCCATATGTATACTGCCGACTCCATATGTATACTGCCAACTCCATATGTATACTGCCAACTCCATATGTATACTGCCAACTCCATATGTATACTGCCGACTCCATATGTATACTGCCGACTCCATATGTATACTGCCAACTCCATATGTATACTGCCAACTCCATATGTATACTGCCGACTCCATATGTATACTGCCGACTCCATATGTATACTGCCAACTCCATATGTATACTGCCAACTCCATATGTATACTGCCGACTCCATATGTATACTGCCGACTCCATATGTATACTGCCGACTCCATATGTATACTGCCGACTCCATATGTATACTGCCGACTCCATATGTATACTGCCGACTCCATATGTATACTGCCGACTCCATATGTATACTGCCAACTCCATATGTATACTGCCGACTCCATATGTATACTGCCAACTCCATATGTATACTGCCGACTCCATATGTATACTGCCAACTCCATATGTATACTGCCAACTCCATATGTATACTGCCAACTCCATATGTATACTGCCGACTCCATATGTATACTGCCGACTCCATATGTATACTGCCAACTCCATATGTATACTGCCAACTCCATATGTATACTGCCGACTCCATATGTATACTGCCGACTCCATATGTATACTGCCAACTCCATATGTATACTGCCAACTCCATATGTATACTGCCGACTCCATATGTATACTGCCGACTCCATATGTATACTGCCGACTCCATATGTATACTGCCGACTCCATATGTATACTGCCGACTCCATATGTATACTGCCGACTCCATATGTATACTGCCGACTCCATATGTATACTGCCAACTCCATATGTATACTGCCGACTCCATATGTATACTGCCAACTCCATATGTATACTGCCGACTCCATATGTATACTGCCGACTCCATATGTATACTGCCAACTCCATATGTATACTGCCAACTCCATATGTATACTGCCGACTCCATATGTATACTGCCGACTCCATATGTATACTGCCGACTCCATATGTATACTGCCGACTCCATATGTATACTGCCGACTCCATATGTATACTGCCGACTCCATATGTATACTGCCAACTCCATATGTATACTGCCGACTCCATATGTATACTGCCAACTCCATATGTATACTGCCAACTCCATTTGTATACTGCCGACTCCATATGTATACTGCCGACTCCATATGTATACTAAAGTGTGTCGAAGACAACATTGAAGAGCTGGACAACAATGTTTAAAGAAGGATGTGAGCTAACGCAACAATATGCATCTGACCTGGTCTCGAAGAGATTACAAAATCTGCACCTTTCGGCCCGACACATTCTGCTTCCGCTGGCTTTTTGGGCACCAAATTTGCCTTCCCAAAGCGATCCCTATTATCTTAGCCAGACTACACTAGTGCAGTATGTTCCCAGGGTCGCCAATTGGAGGCAGAATTTGGTTTTGGTTAGCTATTGTTTACTGACCGTCATGCAATCAGCCAACTATGAGTCAATGGCTGCCATTAGTTTGTTCAGCGTGCTGCATCCTTGTATCCGAATAAAAGTTAATAAATAAATAAAACAACAACAAAACAGGACTTTATCTTATTGGATACTCGAAGAACGAAATGAAGATTCACAAAAGAACAATCTCAGAGGATGACTGACGTCACATTAGAATGGCACTAATATGTTGTTTTATTTGCATGAAAGTTCTGTTGCTTTGACAAAATAGTCCTCATATGGTTATTGAATGTTCTTCTTCTTCTTTGGGTTCAGGATCTTCGGTCGTGCTATATCCGCAGGCCAGTTGCCATGTATAGTCATTATCAAATAGGAACGGCTGCCCTACAGCTTTTATCTCAGCTCCGCACCGTCTGGCAAATTCTGACATCTCATTTCCGTTTTTTTATGTGAAAACAGTGTGTCGTATGTTCTCAAATATATTAGTACATTTAGCCACGTTATTGCTATTGTAATGTAACTCCACTGTTGTTATTGGCTATCCAAACTAAAATGTCCCAGAACTTCAATTGATGTGGTATAGAGTTGGCTTCTTTGTAAAGAGGATTTGATTGTTTTGTTGTTTTGTGCTCTCACTATTGCGTTGGGGATATTGTATATGTACGTAATTGGGTTGGGGATATTTTGTGTGTGTTATTGTGTTGGAACTGTTTTGAGTGTGGGTTATTGTATTGGAGTTACTTTGTGTGTTGGTTATTGTTTTGGAGTTACTTTGTGTGTGGGTTATTGTGTTGGAGTTACTTTGTGTGTGGGTTATTGTGTTGGAGTTACTTTGTGTGTGGGTTATTGTGTTGTAGTTACTTTGTGTGTTGGTTATTGTGTTGGAGTTATTTTGTGTGTGGGTTATTGTGTTGGAGTTACTTTGTGTGTGAGTTATTGTGTTGGAGTTACTTTGTGTGTGGGTTATTGTGTTGGAGCTATTTTGTGTGTGGGTTATTGTGTTGGAGTTACTTTGTGTGTGGGTTATTGTGTTGGAGTTACTTTGTGTGTAGGTTATTGTGTTGGAGCTATTTTGTGTGTGGCTTATTGTGTTGTAGTTACTTTGTGTGTGGGTTATTGTGTTGGAGTTACTTTGTGTGTGGGTTATTGTGTTGGGGCTATTTTATGTGTGGGTTATTGTGTTGGGGATATTTTGTGTGGGTTATAGTGTTGGAGCTATTTTATGTGTGGGTTATTGTGTTGGGGATATTTTGTGTGGGTTATTGTGTTGGGGATATTTTGTGTGAGTTATTGTGTTAGAGCTATTTTATGTGTGGGTTATTGTGTTTAAGGTATTTTGTGTGTGGCTTATTGTGTTGGGGATATTTTGTGTGGGTTATTGTGTTGGAGATATTGTATGTGTGGGTTATTGTGTTGGACCAATTGTGTGTGTTGTTCATATGGTAAGGGCTATTATATGCGTGGGATGCTGTGTTATGGAAATTGTGTGTTGTCTATTTTATTGTCATTTCTAGTGAACGAGGATATGTTATTGTATCTATATATTTTGTGTGACGGAAAGTTTGTCCAAAGCGTTTTGTAGTAAACTCTGTTGTGTTTGGGCTAATTTTCAGAACTAGTTTGTATGTGTTAGTTGCTGACAGATTGTGTGCTTGTATAAGGGATTTATGTCAGAAGCTCTTTTGTGTGAGGGTGAATTTTGTTGGCACATTTTTTATGGTGTGAATGTGAATTGTACTGTTAGCTTTTTTATGTGTACGTGAATATTGTTGTTGACTAATTGTTTTTGTATAATGTCGATCTTCTTTGTAGCTGTTTTTAATTGTGTGAAGGTGAATTTTGTTGATAGCTTTTCTGCGTGTAAGTAGATTTTGTTGTTAGCTCCTATTTTTGTATGTAGGTGATTTTTATTTGTATCCATTTTTTATTATTTGTGTAGGTGAATTCTGTTGGTTTCTTTTTTTTATTTAAAGGTGAATTTTGTTAGTAATTTTTGTGTTGTATTGTGTGCAGGTGCATTTTGTTTGTTACTCTTTTAAGTCAGTTGTGTTCGTAGCTCTTTTGTATTGTATGAAGCTTAATTTTGTTGGTAGCTCTTCTTTATTGTGTGAAGGAGAATTTTGTTGGTAGCTTTTGAGTGTGTAACTGAATGTTGTTGCTACCATTTTTTAGTGTGTGTAAGTGAATTTTTTGAGTAGCTGTTCTTTATGTTGAGAAGGTGAAATATGTTGGTATACCTTTTTCTTCAATTGCATGAAGGTGAATATTTTGCTACCTCTTTTTTATTATGTGAAAGTGAATGTTTTTGATAGCTCTTTTATGTGTAAGTGAATTTTGTTGCTATATTTTTGTATTGTGTTAAGGTGAATTTTGTTGACAGTTCTTTTTATTGAGTAAATGTGAATGTTGTTGGTCTTTTGTGTGTAAGATGACTTAACTGTTGGCTTTTTAAAAAATTAAATGTGGTTAAATTTATTGCTATCTCTTTTTTAGGTGAATTTGGTTGGTAGCTGTTTTGCATTGTGTGTAGGTGAAATTTGGTAATAGGATTTTCTTAATGTGTGTGGGTGAGTTTTGATCGCTGCTCTTTTCTATTGTGTGTAGGTGAATTTTTTTGGTCGCTGTTTTTGTAAAGTGTGTAAGTGAATTTTTTAGCAAACTATTTTTATAGTGTGAAAATGAATGTTTTGGGTAGATCTTGTTTATTTTGTGCAGGTGAATTTTATTTGCTTCTCTTTCTATTGTGTGTAGGTGAATTTTTTTTGTCGCTCCTTTTGTAAAGTGTGTAAGTGAATTTTTTAGCGAACTATTTTTATAGTGTGAAAATGCATTTTTTGGTAGATCTTGTTTATTTTGTGAATTTTATTTGCCTCTCTTTCTATTGTGTGAAGGTGAATTTTGTTGGTAACTCTTTTCTATTGTGTGTGTATTGTGTTTTTGTTAGTTGCTCTTTTTTATTTTATGTAGGTGAATTATGTTGTTAGCTTTTATATGTGTATGTGAATTTTGTCGGTAGTTCTTTTATATTATGTGATGGGGAATGTTGTTGTTAGCTCATCTGTGTGTAAGTTAATTTTGTAGGTAGTTACTTTTTGTTGGTGTGAATTTAGTTGGTAGCTTTATTGTGTGTTGATGAATTTTTTTGCAGCACCTTGTATATGCGTTATTGAATCTTTTCATCAGCTCTTTTTCACATAGCCTATTTGTGGTCTTTAATTTGAGATTAATTCGTCATAGATGTTTGTGTGCGTTACTTGTTTTATTGAAGCTATTTTTGTTTTGGGATGTCTTATTGAAGCTATTTTGTGTTTGTGTGTCTTATTGAAGTTATGTTGTGTTTGAACTTCTTTATCGAAGCTATTTTGTGGATGGTGTCTTTTTGAAGTTATTTTGTGTTTGGGTGTCTTATTGAAGTTCTTGCGTGTTTTGGTGTCCTATAGAAGCTATTTTGTGTTTGTGTGTGAAATAGAAGATATTTTGGGGATGGTGTCTTTTTGACGTTATTTTGTATTTAGGTGTATTGTTGAAGTTATTTTGTGTTTGGGTGTCTTATTGAAGCTATGTCGTGTTTTGTTGTCCTATTGAAGCTATTTCGTGTTTTGTTGTCCTATTGAAGCGATGTCGTGTTTTGTTGTCCTATTGAAGCTATTTCGTGTTTTGTCATCCTTTTTAAGCTATTTCGTGTTTTTGTGTCGTATTGAAGCTATTTCGTGTTTTGTTGTCCTATTGAAACTATTTCGTATTTTGTTGTCCTATTGAAGCTATTTCGTGTTTTGTTGTCCTGTTGAAACTATTTCGTATTTTGTTGTCCTATTGAAGCTATTTCGTGTTTTGTTGTCCTGTTGAAGCTATTTCGTGTTTTGTTGTCCTATTGAAGCGATGTCGTGTTTTGTTGTCGTATTGAAGCTATTTCGTGTTTTGTCATCCTTTTTAAGCTATTTCGTGTTTTTGTGTCGTATTGAAGCTATTTCGTGTTTTGTTGTCCTATTGAAGCTGTTTCGTGTTTTGTAGTCGTATTGAAGCTTTTTCGTGTTTTGTTGTCCTATTGAAGCTATTTCGTGTTTTGTTGTCCTTTTGAAACTATTTCGAATTTTGTTGTACTATTGAAACTATTTCGTATTTTGTTGTCCTATTGAAGCTATTTCGTGTTTTGTTGTCCTATTGAAACTATTTCGTGTTTTGTTGTCCTATTGAAACTATTTCGTATTTTGTTGTCCTATTGAAGCTATTTCGTGTTTTGTTGTCCTATTGAAGCTATTTTATGTATGGGTGTCTTATTGGAGTTATTTTGTGTTTTTTTTTTACTTTAGTGTTTGAGTTACTGTATCTGAGCTAATCCGCAAATGGGTTATTTTACTGCAGCTATTCTTTGCAATGGTTTGCTTATTGAAGATTTTTTATGCGCGGGTTGCTGTATTGGAGAAAATGTATTTTCGGCTTGTTTTATGTGAGCTATTTTGACACCACTCTTTGTGTAGCCATCATGGTTTTGTACAAATTGTAAATCAAATATGCACGTTAATTTGTCTGTCCCCTTTTTTTCATTCCTTCATGAAAATACTGTTTTCGTGCCTTTATTTTCTTTCCTCATCGTATATTCTTTTCTGATCTTACAATGTTTGCTTTACCCAGGATAAATATTATGAACTTATCTGTTTGGGGATGTTTTGTTTCGGCAATTATGTTGAAGTGCTTTACACCTTTTAAACTATTAAAAACGCCATTATTTTGGTAACATTTGGAATTATAGAAGGAACGATGTGATTTATGATATCCTGTCACTATCTGATCGATAGGTCAGCAACAGAAAACGTTGCATCAATATACTCAATTATCATGGGCGGAGCCCGCTGCTCTGTCCTAATAAGTCATTCCCCTGGGAGATCATGTGAATTCAAGACCGTAAACTCTACTACGAAGCCTGTTCATTTAAAAAGAAAGGTTTCAAATTTGGTTCGGTTTTTTTTATGTAATCTCCGAATTAAACCACAAACAATTAACACTTTATCGCTGATAACTAGACACGCCAACCCCACGCAACGTTGAGTGCAATAATAATACAGAACTAAGGCGTTGACATTCACAACAATCTCGATTTTACGTTTGTCAATGAAATAACCAGCTCTTTCTCGCCTACAATATACCACGCTTCGATACTAATTATATCCAAACGGTAAACGAGCTTTCGATTACTCGTCCAGTCTAACCGGGATAAATGGCTTAGTCCTGATCACAAGAATCGGTGGAAATTCTATAAAGTTCGACTCCATTTCCATGACGGACGCCGAGAGAGATGATTGCCTGGTGTAATAATTCCTGCAATAAATACTCTACACTAAGAGCTGGTGTTTCAATAACTCTAGCGCACTTTATTTCACTAATTTTTCTGTAATTTTCTTTCGCGTTGACTTCAATACTGCGATATCCCCTGAATTTTATAACATAACAACTGAATCAGCGTGTGATTCTCGCACTAAAGAGTATTTCGTGGTATTGTTTCGTTTATAATTCCCACATCTCTGGTTTTTCATAATATTCAATGAGATTGACTTATAGAGCCGAATAAGTTCTCGTAACAAGGCAGATTTGCTTCCTAACGCTAAAATAATTATATATATATGCGTACACATAGTATGTAATGGAAACAAATACTATGCGTAGTAATTTTAGACACATAATGTACATACAAACAAACAAAAATTGTCCAAAATATGATGCACTTTTCACATAGTTAAGCTGTTCCATTTCTTGTTTTCTCTTTCTGACGTTTGTCGTAAAAAGAACGATTTGACGTTATATCCCACTTTACATAAATGTTACAACAACTTCACCTTTCGGCACGACACATCTTGTTCAGTAGGGAATCTTTTGGACTTGGTGTGCCTTCCAACTTCGATCTCTATTACCTAAGACATTCTGAACTGCGGGAAGACATGTGGTAGAAACGTCCGTTTCCCAATCCCTGCTAACCCGGTTCAAAACCAGCCAATTTTGCAGACACTTGCTTTTTTCGGTGAGATCGCTCCGTGATGTACGAAAAGTAATGACAACATGATGTTCTAAACAAATGCCATGTATCTTATAACAGCGAAATAGTTTGGCCGTTGTAAGCAGCTACGGTTTGCAAAGAACATGCGGCTTACATAACAACGACACGTGTGCAACCTGTTTCTAGGGCCACCATTTGGAGGCGGACGGCGTCTTGGTTAGCTCATCCTCATCATCTGGTTGATCGGTCCGGAGACTGGTTGTAAGGTTGTCTGAATATTGATCTTTATTTGACCTTATCCGTGGCAGCTCTCTTAATTTAAGCATGTTTGAACTTTAATGGCTCTGTATGTCTGAGATTTGAAGGTGAGTCTTGGACACCCGGATCCTCTAGTCCCTTAACTCTTCCCTCTAGCATCTTCTGTAGATGACGTTCCTGTCTGATATTGTGGCCCAGACAACTCATCCAACGATTTGCATGTCATTGTGCGCCCACATCATTCAGTACATTGTCATTGGATCTTCTTTCTGTCCAACTCACACTTTCCATTCTACGGTAGCACCACATTTTAAACGTTTCTAAGCTCTGGACATCCTTCCTTGCCAGAGTCCATCTTTCAGCTCCATACGGTGCAATTGGCCATATATTAGAGGCCATTCTTTTTTTTCCTCAGATAAATCCTGCTGTGGTTCTCTAACCCGAATGGAAGAAGTGTGGTATGAATCGATGACCGCTGTCAGCTCATCCAATGTGTATAGTGAGTGGACCAGTGACGAGTTGATAAGTGAGGGGACCAGTGACGAGTTGATTAGTGAGGGGACCAGTGACGAGTTGATTAGTGAGGGGACCAGTGACGAGTTGATTAGTGAGGGGACCAGTGACGAGTTGATTAGTGAGGGGACCAGTGACGATTTGAGTAGTGAGTGGACCAGTGACGAGTTGACTAGTGATGAGATCAGTGACGAGTTGACTAGTGAAGGGACCAGTGACGAGTTGATTAGTGAGGGGACCAGTGACGAGTTGATTAGTAAGGGGACCAGTGACGAGTTGATTAGTGAGGGGACCAGTGACGAGTTGATTAGTGAGGGGACCAGTGACGAGTTTACTAGTGAGGGGGCTAGTGGCGAGTTCAAATTTCCTATCTAACTAATACGTATTTCTTGCCTATTTAAATGAATTAATTTCTCAATGTTAATTATTCTTCCCTTCATATATAATCTATCAGTTCATATTTGTGATGTATTGTCCCAGGTTAAGATCTTTAGGTCGTAACCTATATTCCTTAGCAGTGTTCGTCCCTGCGCTGTAGCTGACCATATCTTTACACATGTTTAAATACACAGACCATTGGGAGAAATTTCGTACATGCTTCGTTAGACGCACGTCTTCTACCCGGGGATGTGAAGGTAGTACATGTGCACCTAAAATATTACTTCTATCATTACTTCAAAGTGAATGAGTGGAATCTACATCACTTTTGTTACCACAAGATTGTACATTTAACCCCGACCTTTTCCAGAGCAAAAACACAAACAGGTGGATGTCACCTGAGAGTCATGGCATAGGTGGTTCTCCAACCACAGTAAGTCAACATTTAGAAAGACGAAGCACTTGCTCGATTGTGATGAAAGGAGGGGTTGACTATATTGTGATCATATCATCTCTATGTTTCGCTGTTCCTAAGTTTCTTATAGCTGGGTTGGCCATTTCCTTGCTCGCTGTCTCTTCTTCCACAACAGTTAGCGATTTCCTTCCTAGCTGTCTCTCCTTCCACAACAGTTAGCATATATCTATTTAAAGTTGGTGCGACTGGAGTGTACTGATAACAGGAGTTGAACCCCATACTCTACTGCGAGAAGCGAGCACTCTGGCACTTAGAAAGTTCTGATACACTTTATTGGCAATAAATAACTAATAGGACGACTATAATCAACAGAGATGAAGATTCGCAGAAGAATCGTACGATTCCTATGGGGGTGGAGGAGGAAGTGGGGGCTATAACTTCTGTTGGCAAAAGATGCCAAATCCCATGAGATAAGATGCCAAATCCCATGAGATAAGTATGGCACTAATGAGATAAATTAGACTTATGTGAGAGGGGAGGAGGAGGTAAGAGGTATGAGAGGATAAGAGAATAGTCCGAACGTGTCTAGAAATCTAGAAATATGATTAGTTCTTTGCTGCACTAAGTGATACTAATAATAATAATAATAATAATTATAATAATAATAATAATAATAAAGTATAATCTTCGTAGTCCTAACCGGCATGTATGTCCACAAAGGCAGTAACCCTTTGTGTGCTCACAACTCTAGTACGAGTTGGTGGTAACGGGTAGGTGTAGATCTATGCCGGGTGGGTATCACAGAGTGCTGGCGGTGCTCCAGCGTTCGTCTTTTCCTCGGAGTCTATGACCAGCCCACAATGCTTGGGGGTTGTTGGCGGACTGTAAGACATCTTTTACCTGTGACAATACCTGGATGTCAATGTTGTAAAGACCCATTTGGCGCTGTGGCCTAAGGAACAGACAATGAGATGAGCTCAGTCGAGGCATGTGTTGTCCTTAGCTGGTTCTCCGTGGTTTTTGTCAGAGGCCAGGATTCACGTCTATAGCATAGCGCTGAGAAGACAACTGAGTCAAATATGTCTGCTCGTAGTCTGGTGTCTTTCATGACATCTTTATCGAGTTAAAAACGACCCAGCCAGCTCGTCGACATTTAATAATCTCGGCTACAGGTCCATGCTGTAAACTGTAGTAATAATAATAATAATAAAATTGCTGAACTATAAAAATAATAAACTATAAAAATAATAATAATACGCTATAATCAAGTCAAACCATCCCGTAACCGATGAGGCCGTAGGGGCACACATGAAGAGACCCCCACAACAATACGCAACGCCTGTCTGTCAGCGGCCGCTGGTTGGGCTTCCTTTGGTCAGATATTTTTTTCATTCTTCTTTGTTGTCCAAACTATGATAATAGTGAGAAAAAAAATAATAGAAGTCCATTGCAAGCGATGATGACAACAACAGCCATGTATGTTCAGATGCCTGTCATCGGTGTGTCCGGAGGTGGTTGTACAGGCGAATTCTAGGACAGAATCCTTTCCACGTTTGCTGGATATAAGGTATTGGTGAGCATGTGGCTGTCAGCTGTTTTATCGTTCAGAGATCCAGTGTTTTTTCAGCAATGGATTTGGCTGTAATGGTGACTTTATGCTGTGCCTGGCGGTACTGTGCCACACTCCCATGAGTTTACGCAGACGTGAGTCATTGGAGCGCTTTTTTTTTGCTCACCGACCAGTCGCAGGTCTTCTTTCAGCTCACCATCCATTAGTTTTTCGAGATGCGATATTCTTCCGTGCGCACAAGGTAGCCGACCGACCTGCTCTAGGGCTTTCGCAATAGTGTGTGTAAGCTCTTCGCGTGACTGTAGTAAGAAACTCTGTGCTTTGTACGCTATCCTACCGTTGTATTCTCACAATCAATGGAGAAAGCTTAAAATATGAAGATAACAGACCTGTTCGGGCTCCTGTTGGCAACATATGTCTAGATCAAAGACTAAATGCGAGTTTTTGCAAACAAAAAGCAATCACTGTACATGAACACCACAGAAAGATATTTTTTTTTAAACAAAGATAGTGGATATGCCATGTACGGCACAGACAAAACCGTAAATAAGAATGTTGATACTAGTTGAGACTGTGTTAGGTTATCTGTTATAATAAAGTGAGTTGCGTTGCACTACGTGACGCTCCAACCTG
This sequence comes from Ariolimax columbianus, assembly GCA_036924085.1. Taxonomy (NCBI): domain Eukaryota; kingdom Metazoa; phylum Mollusca; class Gastropoda; order Stylommatophora; family Arionidae; genus Ariolimax; species Ariolimax columbianus. The sequence continues at coordinate 11,761,104 of JAVGWX010000019.1, read as the reverse complement.
CCCAAAGCATCCATCTTCATCTCGTATTTGTCGACATGCTACCCAAGACCTTTACTGTCTCTATCCATCATGCAGTTGTTTGTGATAAAAGTTATCTCTCCAGTGAAAGCTGTTTTGCAAGACTGCTGGGTCTTTCTTACTCGGGTGTGCAATGTCTTCCCTTAGTTGATCAGTCAAGACTCTAACATGGTGCCTTGCAGGTTTGGCCGCCAGGTCAGTTGGGACAACCAAAGTCTAAGGATGCGAACCTGAAGAAATGCTTGATGATAACGGAAGTGTTGAGCCGAAAAGTGCGAATAAAAAATCTCGCTGCTGCAAACCACGACACTACGTATCTCATCCACGGATTATCAAGGAGATGAACGAAGAAGACGAAGTCAACACTCTCATGCACCTCTTCAACTGTTTTTGACTGATTTTCCTCACTGCCATTAGTTTTACCGAGGCAGAAACTATGAAGAGGTCACCGTTTATAATGTGAAGCGTGCCCACGCATATGTGGGACCAACTGGCTCGCACTTAACGCGAGGAAGTTCTTCTCTGGAAAGTTACACTCGCAGTGTCCCACACAAGTAGTGTCCCACACAAGTAGTGTCCCACACCCACATTGTCCCACACCCGCAGTGTCCCACACCCGCAGTGTCCCACAGCCGCAGTGTCCCACACCCGTAATGTCCAACACCCGTAGCGTCCCACACCTGTAGTGTCCCACAACCGTAGTATCCCACACTCGTAGTGTCCGACACCCGCAGTGTCCCACACTCGCAGTGTCCCACACTCGCAGTGTCCCATACCCGTAGTGTCCCACACCCGCAGTGTCCCACACTCGCAGTGTCCCATACCCGTAGTGTCTCACACCCGTAGTGTCCCACACTCGTAGTGTCCCACACCCGTAGTGTCCCACACTCGCAGTGTCCCACACCCGCAGTGTTCCACATTCGCAGTGTCCCACACTCGCAGTGTCCCACACCCGTAGTGTTCCACATTCGCAGTGTCCCACACCGGTAGTATCCCACAACCCCAGTGTCCCACACTCGCAGTGTCCCACACCAGTCATCTATAGTTTAGCTCCATATACTCAGAGGATTTGTTATTTCATGACGCCAGCCATTCGTTGTTCGCCAGCACCATATTTGAATTAGCCGGAGGCACCACTAGCATGTAATGTTGACTTGGTTGACAAAGGCTATATTTTTCGCACAGTCAGTACCTTCTATTTAGGAATGAACTGACAAAAAACAAACAGAATTTTCCTAAACAGAAGGCAATGCCTGAGCTAGATATATAGCCACTGTCAGCCAAGCCAACATTTCATGCGAGTGATGCACCCTGAAATAAAAAAGACGTATTATTACCAGAAGTAAGGTGACTGCTTGATGTGGTGAAATGGCAGTCGATCTTCACATCAAAGGTTCTGTGGTTAACTACCGTCCCTACTCCCCCATATAATCTATAGGGTATATGACTGTATACAGCCAACCAAATGACAGACTGCCACCCAGTTACCAGTCACTGCCGTCAAAGTATACAGAAGGGTACAGATAATATGATCGTGGAGCTTGGTACTCGTCTCATTATGATGCTGTTTTTCTACATTCTAATAAAGCCTGGCTGTTATTTACAACATTAAAATGAGAGTCATCTGCTAGAGTGAGATGGGAAGTCGTTATTGAGTAGCTATTGAGATCATCATCATCAGGTTCCCTTCCGGAAGGCGATCATAGACCTCCACCATTTCTATCAAGTGTGTCGTTTACCAACTCTTTTGTTGATTGTCGCCCTTGCCATTCTCTCAGGCTGTCCATCATCTTCTCTCTCGGCCTTGTTCTGTCTCTCAGGCTGTCCATCATCTTCTCTCTCGGCCTTCCTCTGTCTCTCAGGATGTCCATCATCTTCTCTCTCGGCCTTCTATCTGTCTCTCAGGCTGTCCATCATCTTCTCTCTCGGCCTTCCTCTGTCTCTCAGGCTGTCCATCATCTTCTCTCTCGGCCTTCCTCTGTCTCTCTTCCCTGATATCTTTCCCGTTGTCACGACGTGATCCAGGCCATTTCTCATGAAATGCCCCCAAAAAGATGACTGTCTTGTTCTGATCCTTACAATAAGTTATCTCTGTGTGTGTGCCTCCTGGAGTACTGCATCATTAGTCTTCTTTGCAGGTTCGTGGGTCCCTCAGCATTCTTCTGCAAAACCACATCTCAGTTTGCTTCCAAAGATAAAAGCGCTTGATTGCTGATTGTCCATGATTAACTGCCATATGTCAGTACTGGTTCCACTTAGCATCCAAGGACTCTCTTTCTCAGACCCAGCGACAAAGTTTTGTTGCACAATATTCCTTTTATGTTCTGGAAGACCGATTTTGCTTGGGTGGTCGAGATTCTTGACATCAACCACAAGACAGGGAACTGAAATGACCTGGCAATCAATTCCGTTCTTAGGCAACAGTTGCCCTTTATGTAGCGGGATAATGATGGATTTGATTGTATAGATGGTATAGAGAATAGAGATGATATACATACTATACAGGATATAGATTATATTTAGAAGCGCGTTAGCTCAGTTTATAGCCAGCAATTCGTTATTTTATGTCGTAACAGCGTGCCTCGGTTCATAATAAACAATTCGTTATTTTCTGTGGTAACAGCGTGCATCGGTTCATAGTGAGCAATTCGTTATTTTCTGTGGTAACAGCGTGCCTCGGTTAGAATCGCGTCCGGTGACCAAACAAATTCCAGGTCGTGATTTTAATTGGGGACCGCTTCTCCAGTCAACCCAGCTGTAAAAAGGTACCTGGTGCGTGAGTTGCGGAAGGTAAAAACAGCAAGGAAGGGCACTGCCCCCCCCCCCCCACTTTTTACAGGCTGCGCTTAGTACAATGGAGATTTACAAAATTATATTTCCAACCAGCGGTTAATTCTGCTGAATTTAAATATACATAATAGTGAGTATACACGGCCACATGAAAGATACGAAGGATATAGATTATGGAGTGTATATGATATAGCTGTCATACATGATGGCGATGATATAGAGGATATTTAAGTTTTAAAAGATGTAGAAGATATGCATAGCCATGGCCATACAGAGACTGAAGAGCCTGAAGAAATTATGGCAGAGAACCAACAAAATGATAACAGTAAAAGTCTTGAGAGCCTGTGTTTTTCCTGTGGCAATTTATGTCTGCAAATCATGGACGATTACCAGAACTTCCAGACAAAGAATCGAATCCTGCGAGTCAAAATGTTACAGAAAGATCCTCAGAATACACTGGACAGAGAAAAAGACAAATATAGACATTCAGCAAGAGTTGAGCATAGAGGAGAACTGGTTTATCATTTCCATTTTGTCTAGAAAATGCAAATACTTTGGTGACATCAAGAGGCACAACGGTCTCGAGAGAACAATGATGGAAGGTATAGTGCCAGGCAAAAGAGGAAGGGGTAGACCAAGAAGACGATGGCACAAAGATATCCAGGAATGCATGGGTATGACTGGGGCGGATATAGAACTAAACGCTGCCTACGACACAGTAAATCATCGTAGGTTGCATGCAAAGGTATACAGCATGACTAAAGACTGGCGCCTGTCTAACATAATCAAATGCGTACTTTAAAACAGGCGATTCTATGTAACCTTGGGGAACAAAGAGAGCAGATGGCAAAATCAAACCAATGGCCTGGCTCAAGGAAGTGTTCTTGCTCCCATGCTATACAACATCTATACCAATGACTAACCTATGGATACAAACACAAGGAAATGTATATACTCCGATGACACAGCAGTCGCTGCTCAGGCTAATAGCTTCGAGGAGGTAGAAGGTAAATTAACACGCTCGCTGAATGACCTCGCAGAGTATTATCGGGAAAACTACCTAAAACCCAACCCTAGCAAAACTCAGGTATGCGCCTATCATCTCAAGAACAGAAAGGCAAACAGAGAACTACGGATCTTGAACACTGCCCGGCTTCCAAATACCTGGGTGTAAAGTTGTATCGCACATTATCCTATATGACACACTGTCAGGAGACAAAGCGTAAAGTACGTGCAAGAAACAACATTATCCGAAAATTGACTGGCACAACATGGGGTGCTCAGCCATCAGTCTTACGCACATCAGAGATTTCCCTGTGCCTTTCCACAGCTGAATATGCAGCCCCAGTCTGGAAAAACTCCGCCAATGCAAAACAAGTTGATACAGCAGTGAACTAGATGGGCAGGATAGTATCTGGGTGCCTTAAACCCACCCACACAAACAAAATATATCCCTTAATTGGCATTGCACCACCTGATATAAGAAGAGGTGTAGCTGCGGAAATCGAACGAGGGAAACAGGAAAACGACCCTAGACATCCGATGTTAGGCCATCAGGAACAAGCAACAAGACTTAAATCAAGACACCATTTCTTAAAATCGACAGAGACCATCTAGACAAGCCCGTAAGTTGACGCATCGAGAGGTAGCTCGAAACAATGGAGGATCCATGGATAGAGCTCAAGGAAGAGGCTGAACCTGGACACCACCCTACGCTGTGTGGAAGGCAATGAACAGACTTCGAACTGGTGTCTCAAGATGCAGAGTGAACTTGAAAAAATGGGGATACTTAGATGTCGACACATGCAAATGCGGCGCAGTTCAGGACCAAGATCATCTGATGACCTGCCACAACCTCCCTGAAACCTGTAACATGAACGACATGATAGAGGCGAACAACAAGGTTGTTCAAGTTGCTGAATACTGGACGGATTCTGTGTGACATGATGTTTGGACACGGAAAGTAAGTAAGTACTGTGGCGAAGGGTGGAGTTTTGGCAAATAAACGAGTTTTTTTCAGACAGACTGTGATGAGAGCGACGTTCTATAAAAGACATGCTACTTGATGATGATGAGAGGATATGCATGATATATATGATCTAGCGGATATGGATCATATAGATGTCAAATCCCAGTCGGAAGTTTGAAAACTTTTGCTCAGGATTGAACCGGTTGGAGACAGTCAGTTGGAAGAGGCATATTAAATTGTGATACTTTTAGAAGCATTATGGCTGCAGAGAAAGACTAAATAGATCGGAGAACACCACCTCCCCAGCATGTTTGAACGATCTGTGACAGGGACTTGTCGACCTTTACAGCCATAACAGACAGTGTCGAAATACAAGAAACAGAGGTGGACAAAACTAACAGGTCACAACGCGCATGGTCAACAGAGACTGAGACACCAAAGATGATGATGGTATAATTAGAGGACATAAAATAGATGATATAGATGATAAATGTGATACAGATTTGTTTTTTCTTTTCGTTCGCTTTATTTATATATTCCCCAAGACGGAGTGCGTTACCCTGTGTTTTTTTCATTGTGCGCCTGTCGGCCCAGTGCATCCGACTTCAGCATGCATTTTTTGTAAGGGTCTGCTTCCTTCTGCATTTTCTAAAGGTTTGTTTCTCCGCGGTAACGGCCGGTGCTGTGATGGAGATCGAACACAGCACCTTCGGGTTGTGAGCCGTGCCACTGAACCACTAGCCCACGGCATCCCCTTAGTGATACAGATGGCGTAGAGGATGTCAATGCCTCAAAGTGTCAGAGGTTTGTGTTGATCTAAGAGACCGTACAGGCTGAATTTCATGGCAATGTAATAACTTAAATTTCTGGCGTTGAGACCACACATACAACGAACATTAAATAGCTCTCCAGGACGGGGGAGGGACGCAGTGGATTGAGGGACGACTCACAGACAAAACGTGCACCTGATCGGATTCATGACAGAGTAATGTCCTACCCCTACAGGAAACTAATCGATATGAACTGTGTAACAAATTCGGATGTAGTGGTCTGTACGGCGCAAAATTAAGTAAAATGCACCTTATAAAGCAACACGAAAGAAAAATAATAATGTTATGTTAAAACTAGGGAATCAAAGTATTTTCAAACGCGTGACAGCATCTCTTATGTGTTCTTTGTGCTCTGTCAGTTTATGCAATTTTGGGTAGTGTTGGGTCGGGCACTGCGTTTGGTAGTCATACATTGTATAGATCGATTAGATCACATTTCTATTGTATTAGAAATGACGACTACCCTTCATCGCTGTCTATTTTTCTATTAACAGTAATACAGGTACCCATTTATAACTGAAGACTGAAACGTGGACACAAACATGATTACGACATTACCTGTACACCAACATCATTATGACATTACATGTACACAAACATCATTACGACATTACCTGTACATAAACTTCAATACGACATTACATGTACATAAACATCATTACGACATTGCCTGGACACAAACATCATTACGACATTACCTGGACACAAACATCATTACGACATTACATGTACACACAAACATCATTACATTACCTGGACACAAACGTCATTACGACATTACCTGGGCACAAACATCATTATGACATTATCTTAACACAAACGTCAGTACGACATCAACGTGCACAAACGACATTAGCTTGACACAAACGACATTAGCTTGGCACAAACTAGCTCCAGACACGTCTGCTACCAAAGTAAAACCTTACATGTTCACTCAAGCGTCTGATGGACATTATGTTGACACAAACCAGCAGCAGAAAACATCAATTACTTAAGCATACTCTGCCTCACGTGATAAGAGCATAAAAATTACCCATTATCGCACGATTGAACATCAACACTGAACCGTCTAATCCGATGTTTTCGCGCCATTGACGAAGGAGCGTGGAAATGACCACATTGTATTAAAAATAGCAACTGTAGTTATATTCCAGTTGTCGTTTCACTTCGATACCCGCCGTATTTATTTATTTGTTGTGTCAATTTACATAACAATTAGTGTATGTTAGGCTGTTTTATGAAGAAGTTTAAATTTGTAAAAAATGTACTTCTGTTTTTGTTAATTCGTGATGACCTCAAGGCTTGTCTTCCTTATAGTTCTCCCTGGAAACGAGCTGTTTTTCTTGGCAACATGGCTAACGGAGTGTGTGATCGATGTTATCCCCATAGTAGTGAGCGACATGCAGATAAAGCCAAGCCATGCATAACCGCCTGAAGAACCCAGTCCACCTTAATCAGAATGCTCGGGATGTGAGAAAAGCCGATGCAAGCCGACATTCAACGTCCTTTTCAGGACTCACAATATAGTAGTATTACTCATTTTGGGCATGCACAACAACTTTTCTAATTCGTTTCGCTTTCTCATCAAAATAAACAATCGCCACATTGTTCCCATTATTTATTTTTTTAAACTCAAAAAGATAGCCATATTAAATGCGAATGGTCGAAACAAATTACGGGATCAAGATGCTGAGCAGCACATGAGCTGCAGTTGTTAGAAACCCATAGCTGACTGCTAGCGTCAGGGCCAGCGAACCATAGCTGCCAAGACCCTTCTACACCTCCACGCGGTGATCCTGGATAACAGGCTGCAGCAGGGCAGACTGGCTAAGGAGAAGGGATTGAAGAGGGAATGCTAACCCGGAACTAAAATAATGCTTGCTGAAGTCGGATGTGTTGGACCGAAAGGTGCAAATATCGCAGCCATACTGTAAACTACGACACAACGCATTCCGTTCTCTGGACTACATTCTGCTACTTAAGCCCTTTCAGGGTTTGGAAGTGGGAGATTGAGAACGAACGAGGAAGAAGAAGAAGAAGAAACAAATTACTAACAGGTGTGGCCCAGTTAACTTCTTCCATAAGCTTATTTACCTGTATGTCTTCCTCATCCCTTCTCCCAGTACGGGATGCGGCTCTCCAAAACTGACGGCTAATAGCCAAACCAATACAACTAGCTATACATAGCAAGCGAAGATTACAACAGCGTCAGATGTATTCAGATCTGACCGCATTAAGTGCAATCCGACCTGAGCGCTACAGTCTACTGGACGAACGACACACGTGGACAGGTTTAATATCTCGTTCATCTTACATTCTGTCCTTTTGTGCAACCCGATTTTCCTGTTCCTCTGTAATGATTGTCTGCTTATCGATGCGAACAATCTGTGTATTGGCAGTGCGCCAGGCTAAGCAGTTCTGAACTAGCAGCTTACGGGCACATCAATGTACAGACGTTTCAAAGAAACTATTGCACTGTCTGTATGATTTTTTCTGCATCCCCCATCGCCCTATCAATGCTTGCCTGTCCTGAGCTCAATGTACAATCGTGGTCTAGGGAGACGGTCAACTAGTATACGAACAACATGTCCAGGCCATCTCATCTGGTCAATCTGCAGCAGTGTATGGATGTCAGAGAGTCTTAGCCTCCTGTGAAGTACAGAGATATGCACTCGATCCTGAAAACCAAACATAAGCAGCCTGTGGAGGCAACTTGCGTAGAAAAGGTTGTTTCTTGACACGCCTGCTATATACTGTCAATGTTTCGCATGCACACGTAAGAATCATTCGCACAACAGCACGATACACGTTGATGTTTTGAACAACACTCATTTCTTGCCGTCTCAATCAGATGCTCGTAGTTTTTCAAAAGCAGCACTTGTCTTGACAATCCTGTTGTGGAACTAATATATATTCACTTCTCTGATGAGGTTACTATCAGTGTAATAATCATAACAATAATAATAATAATAATAGTAGTCGCCCATCAATAACGAAGATATCGACAGCATCAGACGTTTGCTGCGAAATGTGTTCTCTCATGACTTTAAAGATCAATTCTGCAACAGCACACCCTGTGACGTGGAACACACGTAGGGAGTCAGCTGTGGAGTTGTCGTGCGTTTTGTTATTTCGGCATGCACGCTTTCGTTGTGCTTCTGCGATGGCGTTTCTCTCTGCGATCTGAGCATCTTCTGTGATATTAGCGCTCCAAATGCGATACGGTTGCGTGGATGCAACTCCCAGGAGATTACAACAATATTCAAGCGTTTCAGGGACACTCTCAATGAGTCTATGTACCAACTCTTCTGTACCCCCTTCCAAATTGAGAGTCTGGAATGTCTGCTAAACACTGTGCATATTCAAAAAGGCATACATCAAAGTGGATAACACTTCATTTCATACACTGTTACGTTGGGGGTGGGGGGAGACACTGATGCCTTGTCGATTCCAGATAGTTGCTTGAAGTCTTTAAACGCAGAGCTTGCCTTAACAGTCCTGTTGTTGACCTTACAATTAATAGTTTGCTTGGAGCCTCTAAACGCAGAGCTCGCCTTAACAGTCCTGTTGTTGACCTTACAATTAATAGTTTGCTTGGAGCCTCTACACGCAGAGCTCGCCTTAACAGTCCTATTGTTGACCTTACAATTAATAGTTTGCTTGGAGCCTCTAAACGCAGAGCTTGCCTTAACAGTCCTCTTGTTGACCTTACAGTTTATAGTCGCTACTCTGGAGCGGGTACTGCCTAGGTATTTGAAGTAAACGATTGCCTGGTGACGTTGGTTTTGTACAGTAATGTTTGGTTCGATGTACGGCTTCACAGGGGCAGGCTGGAAGAGTATCTCCGTTTTCCTAGTGTTGGTCGCAAGATCAAAGTCGCTGCACGTGCCGAAAACTCAATCATGGTGTTCTGCAGATCATGTTCTGGGCAAGTGTTACGGGCACAATCGTCCACGAATAGGAGGAGATCAAAGATCGTGACCTCACTCTCTCGTGGTGTAGGATGTTATGCTCCCCGGGATAAACAGCTGACCTTGTGTCCTGTACCTGATGTGCAATGACAGTAGCAGCGCCATAGACATAATCAGTGAACATTGCTGCAAAGACCAGCTAACAAGGGGCGGTGCCAGCATACGACACTGTTTGAAACCGGTGGTGACTGAAAAGGTAAGAGACAATCCTGGTTCGTGTAGATCACGAGCTAACATATCATGATATTGCGGTCAACAGCAATGAATCTGCTGGGACAGCTGAATTTCGCCATGATTTGCCATGAGCACCCCCCCCCCCCCCCCCACCTTTCTCCCATTGACGGTGTCAAAAACTTTGGTCAGATCCACAAACACTGTGTGCAGATTACATTGCTGTTCTTGACATTTGTCTTGTAGTTGACGGGCTGCATATATCATGTTCACCGTCTTCCAACCTGCTCGAAATCCACTCTCTCTGGGAGTAAACCATGCTCAATGTTACCAGACAGGCGGGTAAGCAGCACATAGGAATGAATTCTGCCCGCAAATAACAGCCTTGAGATACATCTGTAATTCTCCGGATTAACTGTTGCCCTACAACTGTATGTTTTTCATCTCCTGTAGAACTTTCAAGGCTTTTACAAATCCAAAGAAAGAGTGTACTCAGTTCCTGAAGAAGCACAGGGTCCTCTAGATGGTAAATCTCTGTCGTGATTGCATCAGACCCGACAGTCTTTCCAGTGGACATCGATATGATAACTTTTCTGACCTCTACTTCGGTTGGACTTGAGGTCAAGTCCCTGGTAAATAGTAGTCTGTTTCATGCTCGCTATGGCGTGTGCGCTGATGATGGTCGGGCAGTTCAAGAGGGTTTTAAAAGACTGCGCTTAAGCCTTCTAGAATCTTAATCTTTTTGGTCAATCAAGCCGTTTTGTCAGCACTTACAACGTTAATGAGTGATGGAACCGAGGGCACAGTATAATCGGCTCGAGCATACCTATGAATCTCTACAGCCCAGTGGTGAACCAGGCGTCCTGCATGGACCGGAACCTGTTTTGCACAACTTGGCGTGTGTTGTTGAATGGATCTTTTAGGATGATTAGGAGGGGTTGCATCAGAAAATTGAGAACAAACGGTGATTTCATCAAGCAGGTTCTTGCATCTCTTTCGTCGAACGAGTCATTTCTACTACTAGTCAAATGACCCAAGCACTCATTACAGAGAGGTAGATTGTATTTCTGATAACAACCCATCTAACTTCTACAGTTGCCCAGTAGGGGCTGCTCTCTCGTCAGTCCAGGTTCCTGATAAAGGTATGTGCATGTGTCTTATTTTATAGCTTGGAGATGTTGAGCCTATTCACAGTTTCCAGTTCCAGTGTACGTGAAGCTGTCAAACACGTGTAGGCGTTGCCTCTGTACAGTGATGTTTGGTTCGTTGTAGGGCTTTCCAGGATCAGGCTGAAACATGGGCCCCTGAGTTCACACAGGGAATCAAGGCAGCTAGGTAGCTGCTACATTTTTGAAAAGCAACGTTTAATGTTTAGTGTCTCCCCATGACTCTTGTGAAAGGAACGTATTCTCCAGCGTGTTTTCTAACATTAGGTGATATAATTCTTCCATAATCCACTCAAACAGCGCCACATAGTAGCACAGTTTCTATGTGAACAATTGAATGTTGAGATCAAATCACAATGATCTGCTCATTTCTTATTCGAGCTGTACTTTTACAGGGGCAGATGCCTCTATGCAGGTCCCAGCTCTGGTGTCAGCTGGACGTAGCCTAGAGAAGGGGTTTCTGTTTAACAGGCTAGGCTCGAGCAACTTAATACTCTGCTGCGTTGGGACAAGCATGACAAGCGTTGGATGAGTAGGAAGAGAGTCACAGACCCTGAAAGGAGTTGAAAGGAGTCAACTGCGAGTATTGGAAGGTATACGATTCCGGAGACGCTCCACAAATCTGGAGACGGTTTATGACGAGATTGGAGTCCGGCAACTCAGTCCCCTCCGAACATAAAGCCCAACACATACCTATCCACAGAAAAATAAATGAATGGAGTGAGCGACCTAAATCATTCGTGATGAACGAACAAATACGCAGAGTGTCTACGCGTCTATCTGAGGGTCCACGAGTCTGGAGGGATCGATGGAACGATGACAAGCTTGGATGCAGTGCCCGCATCTGGAAGGATCAAGGACGACTGTTGTGGGTCCACGACAAATCTTGTGTCGGTACAGTACACGGCAATCTTGAGTCGATCCACAACAAATCTTGAGTCGATCCACGACAAATCTTGAGTCGGTCCACGACAAATGTTGAGTTGGTCTACGACAATCTTGAGTTGGTCCACGACAAATCTTGAGTCGGTCCACGACAAATCTTGAGTTGGCCCAGGACAAATCGGAATGTGTCATGAACCAAATCCAGATATTTTGCGCAAGCTTTTAATGCCATTGTCTGAGACCTGTAAAGGTGAAAAACCGCAGTAAATTATCTCAGACTTCTCCTCGTAATGTCCCCAGCTGGAAACAACACGGAACAACGTATAATGCCATAAAATACCTTTCTGAAAACTCCCTTCATATCTAACTAATCTCCCTTTCCCTAACTCTGGCTTTCAAATTATCATTTCTTTTTCTTCCACCCATAATATTCGGAAATTGAATTTCTAATTCCCCCTTATTATGACATCCACGTATCCCTTCTCTCCCCGCCCTCCCTCTCTCCTGCGCCTGTCTAATGTACTCCGAAAATAATCAACCTTTTTCACCGAGCTGATCCCCCATAATTGCTACAGTGTAAACATCCTAGCGAAAGAAAATGACAGCCGCTTACTTTCCCTCAAGTACTGACGTGTTTTCTTCTGTTGCTCTTCCTTATAGACTGTTGACAGTGGTTGTTGCTCTAATCAACAACCTGGTTTCCATTTTTAATAACTTGTTGCACCCTGGGTCCTCTAAACAGATTAAAAGCTCGAAGCTTAAAGAGGTCCCACGAAGTGAGGTGAACGTGTTAAGTGCTTGTAGATATGTCGTGTAATGAATGTCTTTTGTACCCTGTGGGTGAGTAATTAGGGCGCTTCCTACTCCATGGACATAGTTCAAAATTAGCTCCAGGACAACAACACAACTTGATCGATACAGCTGTAAATGGGTACCTGACTAACAACTAGGAAAGGCACGGCAACGACAACAGATTCACCACCTTCATCTTTCAATCCGTTCTTTAACATCCTTTCTCGACGGCTGTGGCTGCTTCATGAATACCTTTCCTAAGAGAGTTTGAGTGGCAATGTGGCTAGACCGTTAAGTTCTCAAGGTGACAATACGAGGTGCGCTGTTCAGTAGCACATAGATTCAGTCTATCCAGCTGTATTTAGTTTCATGATCTATCTGTCTGCCTGTCCCTCTCTCTTTCTCCCTCTATATATATATATACAAATCGGTATACCGCTCTATCTCTCCATCTATCCGTCCTTCTATCTGTCCCTCTATCAGTCTCTCTAACTATCCATATATGTATCTATGTATCTATCTATCTATCTATATATCTATATATCTATCTATCTATTTATCTATATATTTATCTATCTATCTATCTATCTATCTATATATCAGTCTGTCTGTCTATCTATCTATCTATATATCTATCTTTCTATCTATCTATCTATCTATCTATATATCTATCTATCTATCTATCTATCTATCTATCTATCTATCTATCTATCTATCTATACATCTATCTTTCTAAGAACAATGTAAAATTGGCAAAAACCCTCACCGAATAAAGCCCTGAGTTCTCCTAAACTTAATAAGATGCCTAAAATACACTGAACCACTTCCAGGCACAATCAACATTTAATCAATAGCCAGAGCTTCAGGCCCAACTTGGTAACCATATCTGGAGGGCACACTTTCAATAAGCATGTCTTGGGAACAGTAAGTAATGATAAGCAGTCGATGTTGAAATTACCTATTATTTTCATTCCCTTTACATTTCACTCCCCACGGAGCATATGAATACCATTGCAGAGGGTCCCTTACAATAGGATAAAGATGGTCCTATACCAGAGGCCAAAAATGTATAAGGAAATGAGCTGACAGCAGGCAGCCAGAAATTGGTAGACGGCTGTCTGAATCAATGTCAGTGGCCCATAACCGACCAAGACTCTGTTCTGCCTTAAAGTGGCGGCCCTGAAAACGGTCTGCAACTATGCAGCCTTGCTAAGAAACTAGGGATCGAAGAGGAAAGGCAAACCCGTTCCCAGAGATGCACTACTGAAATTCGAAGTGTTGACCAAAAGGCGCAGATATCGCAGACTGACTGTAAACTACAACCGTTTCAGAACGGACGCAGAAGAAGTCCTACAGTGAACAATGCTGCCCAGGATGAAGTTTTAGAGACTTTATTGTACTAGGTTGCAGCTTGCATATGAGGTGGGGTAACCAGTTCTCAGCCCAACCTGAACTGCCTTCCTCAGGTATCCAATGACAGATGAGTCTAATAAAGCGTGATGGTACGGGAATTGGCTTGGCTCGGCTTCGTTCATTCTCAATCTCCCACTACCAAACACTGAAAGGGCTTAAGTAACAGAATATAGATCAGAGAACGGAATGCGTTCTGTCGTAGTTTATAGCTTTACTGCGATATTTGCACCTTTCGGTCCCACATCCGACTTCAGCAAATATTTGTTGAGTACCGGGTTAGCATTCCCTCTTCGATCTCTTCTCCTAAGCCAGTCTGCCCTGCTGCAGCCTGTTATCCAGGATCACTGCGTGGAGGTGTAGAACGGTCTTGGCAGCTTTGGTTCGCTGGCCCTGACACTAGCAGTCAGCTATGGGTCGCTGACCACTGCAGCTCATGCGCTCGCACGGGAATTGAACCCGTATCCTTGTCACGAAAGGCGACTCTACGACTACAAATCAAACACTTACACGAAGTATGCACAAACCTCTGTATGTGCTATCTCAATGGTTCTTCTTCAGAAATGGCCTTTATATAATACAGTAAAAAAATGTGTACATACGGCCAGATACGTGATAAGACAAACACGGAATAGAAACATACGTCGCGAACAAAATACCTTCATCAGGAACATGTGAGCAAACGACTTATAGAAGAAGTGATGATTAAATAAAATACAAATATGAACACTAAAGAAGAAAAAAAAACAATACTTAGCTAGAAAGCTCATTTGATATTGTTACGGGTTCTTTTACTTTTGGTGAAGTGGTTAAGCCGTTCGACTCATTGGTTCATGTCGATTTGTTCCGGAAATCTCTGGGATCATGAGCTATGGAGTTCGTTCTTTGTGCAATGCTCTCAGCAGGAGGGGATACCTTTCTGCCGACAGACACTGAGCCATATGGGGAAACCCGCGGCGATGAAGTCGATCCATTGTATGTGATCTTCCATTTGTGTTGGGCGTTGTCCTTGATGAAGGCTTTTTGGTCGTAACGTAGTTTCTCTTTTCTTCTTATCGTGGTATCTGACCATATCAATACATGTTTTATTTACACGTTATTGTAATCCACGGTGCCACCACAGCCTCGTCTTATTATTTTTTACTTTCATATATCACATCTACAACCCTTTTTAGGTGTATTTTACCAACAGCATGGAAATGCAGTAGTCCTATTCCTTCATCCTCAAAAAGAATCTTATCAGGAAATCTTTTTTAATAGTGTTTATGAAAAGAAGCAGGTCAGTCCGTGATTGGTTTGCGAGAAGAAGGATTATATGAATTGTATCAGTGTTGTATTAATATTATTGTTAATTTGGTTTATTGTTTAGTTTATTCGTGAACAGTGCATTCAAAAACAGACTGAGTTCTTTTTGTTCATATCAGGGCATGTTTATCACTTGATGGTGTGGCATGCAATCTTAGATTAACTCTGAAGAGACATGAGCTGTGTGGTTCTGCTGTGTACTTGTTAGAACATTACATTACACCTGTGAGAACATTGCAGTACACATGTCAGAACAGTACAGTGTATAAGTCCGAACATTACATTGTAAAAGGCAGAACATTACATTGTAAAAGTCAGAACATTACTATATACTTGTTAGAGAATTGCAATGTACAAGTATGAAAATCACAGTGTAGACTAGCAGTCAGAACATTACAGTGTACAAGTTAGAATATTACAAAATCCTTGTCAGAACATTACAGTGTACAAGTCAGAACATTACAGTGTACACATCAGGACATTATAGTATACATGTCAGAACATTGCGGTGTACCATTCATAAAACATTACTGTATTTCGAGAGTGTGTGGTCTATTGTTTGTGAGCTTGCAATCCAAACGTACTAGGTTTAAATCCCGTCGCGCTCGGTTTGACTAACCAGTAATGGGTACTTGTGCCCTAATTCACCCCAAACAGAGTTCCCTGGGCTCTCATTGTACGTAACTGGACAGTCCATTTCGGGTTAAATGGAGAACACTACGATTTAATTGCATATATTTTAAATCAATAAAATAAGACTTAGATGACGAAAGAAGTCTAGAAAATATGGTTATATTCAGTTTTGTGAATTGTTAGTCTTAGGGTTCGGGTTAGGATTAGGGTTAAAGTTATGTATATGTTTAGGGTTAGGATTAGGGTCAGTGTTAGCGTAAGGAACAGCGTTAGATTTAGGACTACGTTTAGGGTTATAGTTGGGTTTAGGGTTAGGGTTAGGATTAGGTTTATGGTTAGAGTTTGATAACATGGTTGTTATTACATTATTTGACAACATGGATAATGGCATGCTGCTGCAGAAACTGGATGTTATCTCCTTATCATGGACCAACGTTGACAGAGATGCATTTCTAAGACGACAGGAATACGCGGGAGTAGAGATTCTCGTCTATTCTCGCAGAATGTTTGAAAGTTAAAATGTGGACTATTCTATGACGTCACTACCTCAAAATCGCTGATAAAAATAAACATTTCTTTTGCTTGTGGTGAATTAAAACGCAAGTAATCTACTCGTCGTGTCGTAACATTTTTATGAGGTGACCACCTTTCCCAGTCGACCCACCTGCAAATGGGAACCTGACGAATCAGGAACAATTATTGGAGTTCCAGCGTTGGTACTCTGTCGTCGGAATTTCAGCAATGAAGATGACTGAGTACAATAGGGGTGGGGTGGGGAGAACAAGGTGCAGTGAAAGGGACTGAGTTCATATAGAGGAGTGAAGAGGATGGGGGGGGGGGGGGGGAGAGGTGCAGTGAAATAGACTGAGTATATATAGGGGGAGGGAGAGGGGCAAGGTGTAGTGAAAGGGACTTAGTACATATGGTGACGCACAGGTGCAGTGAATCCGATTCTATGAACCATTTTCATTTATTTAAAAAAAAAAAATAGTAATACCATAAAAATACAAAATTAATTTAAACAATATTTTAAAACAAAAAAGTCCAGAACAAAACACAGAAAGGTTACCAGACATACTGAGCAACATATTACAACACACCCACAATTTAATCCAGCCACACCTTGACTATATATAGCCAAATGATGATTGAAAAGTTGGACCAAGGGATGCATTCTATTGGCCTAGTCGAGAGACTTACAGAAATAACCGGTAAATATAGCAAACCTCCCAGACAAGCCAAACCGAAAACTAATTTAAGGTGATAATTTACAATCTAAAGAGCGGATTTGGACTACCGAGACAACACGAACTAATGGAAAGTCTTCAATCTCTGAATTTCGACATTAATGGTCTCAGCGAAACTCGTGCTAAAGCCGAGTCATTCTCAAATGGCGAAATCCATATTTGTGCTGGAGAAGACCAATATCACATTAGCAGAGTAGGTTTTATTGCAGCCAGTCGCCACACACCACATGCTCGGTTAGTTCAGATTGTCTGTTCTAGGATTGCGACATTAACAATAGAAGTCATGGACAAACTAAGGCATTCCTTATCATAAAATGTTGTGTGCTCCATAGCGGGTATGTCGATAAAGTGATTAAGATCTTCTATGAAATGGTTGAACAGTATCTATGGCAACAAAAACTGAACAAAATAATTTTATTGGCTTTCATCCAAAAGTGAAGATATAATACTCAAAACAATATTAGGGATACACTCGGAGTACGAGCTGGGAAATCATGTCATAAATGTGATTCAGAAATCCAGGCAATTAAGGTTGCAACTAATAAAATGGTTAATGTCAATCTCGATCCTCAACCTGTAGTATTTCTGACAGATGCAAAATCAACACTCCAAGCACTGAAGTCCGGGAAAGTGGCAGGTCTACAGGCTCTTATGCCTGACCTGAGGACCCAGCGCAGGGTTGTCCTTACCATTGTGAAATACCGTGATACAAAGAAATGAAAGCAGATCGAGCAGAAATGTAGGGCGCTGCAGACGAACAACTGGATGTATCAATTACATGCCAACAGAGATACGGGATGCTAAAATCAATCAGAGCTACAAACAGTAACGCAAAACGATTAACGTAATATAAACAGACAAGAGTAAACTGCCATGTTGTACACAAGAAAGGACACAACTGACTCCGCACCACACGTACACAGAACTGAAGATGGGCGAGCCAAGTGTACGTGCGGACTGGCACCACAGGCTGCAGAGCACATACTACAGAAGTGTCCCGAAGACAATGTGCACAAGAGAAACAAAACTTGAAGAGAAAAGTTGCGTAACTGTATATAAACTACACAAGACATTCAAATTTATACAAGAAATATGTACATGATATTTTTCAGCGAATGAAAACGAATTTGGCGAAAACGAAGAATCAGCCAATAACAGCCAGGGGAACGCTACTGTTACATTTTGTCTGACGACACGTGACACGCAGTTAGAGAGCGCTCACCTTACATTGCTTTAATGATAACACCCCATGTATTGAACACTTACTTCAAGAAACCTACTGGAAAAAGAGAAACAGAGCTCTCCTCAAGCTGAGAAACTAAGAACATGTTTAACATCGTGCTTAGTAATGAGAGAGGTCTGGTCAGACAAAACATACTGATTAGACAATGTTAGTCAGGGTTAGGTCAAATATACTGACCAAGACCCCTACCTCACTTCTGCAATCATTGCAGTTTGACTACCAAGGTGGGGATCGATGTGATCGCCATAGTAGTGAGCGATACGCAGATGAAGCTTTTGATAGCAAAACAGCCTCGAGGACACTGGTGAACCTTCATCAGTGCCCTCGGGATGTGATAAAAGCTACTGCAACCCGCCACTTAACACCATTTTCAGGGCGCACAATCAAGTAAATGTATTCATTGTGGATATTCAACACCAGCAACAAGAACAAGAAATACAACAACAACAACATCATCCCGAGTAACTATATCAAATATGTTACTAGCAAAGAAATTCTGCGTCTGCTAAAAATAGAACGAGTCTGGATAACCGTAATTATGAACACTCTTCCTCGCCAATTGTGATTCCAGGTTCCCCAAATACCTTGATGCTGCTAGGCTGACAGAACAATGGCATTTGTGTACATTTATCTAACGCTGTGTTGAAATAGCTGAGGAGCTGACTATTATAAATATTTCACAAGAAAGAATTACCATTTTAAAACACATTTACACACAAACACCTTTTCTCTTTTTCTCTCCACTCGTCTACCTGCAGTTTTCACTTATTCTTTGCTAATTATTTTGTTGTCATTTGAAACTACTCTTGTGTGTGTTTTTGTTTATCCCAATACAAGCATTACGTCCTCATGATGTATGATGGGAAGGCTAGGACTTAATAATCTGCACACATTGTTAGGATCGAACTAAGTCTAGTTGTAAATGTTTGACATATAAAAGACTAGGCCACTAAAAATACGTTCACTGAGTTGGTAGATTAAATTTTGCATTGAGGCTTATTGGTCCACTGCCTGTCCGAGGCTCCATTCTCCTCCTCAGTTGAAGTTCGCACTAAAAAAATCGCATCTATTTCCCCCCTAAGCGTAACGGTGTGTCTCAGTTCTTGAGTGCATTCCCCGTCACTTTTATTGTGTGATGTCTGGTGTGTATATTTTCTGAGTCCTTAACATTCACTTGTCTTTGCGGTCGTTGTCAAACGTTTGCGAACACACTTCATCGCCTTAGAGTTCTAAGTCATTTTCCAAAGAAAAAAAATTATTATAAAAATGTAAGGAATTCTTCGCCCAGTTGCTTGCACTGCTGTTTCAGTAGCAATGGTATGGTTTCCAGAACCTTCTTCTTCTTCTTCTGCGTACACAGTCAGACAGTAACCATTATTTTTTCGAAAAAAGCGGCGGTCATCCTGAGGCTCTCGCCACTGCCATAGAGCTTGTCTTGCAGTTCCACTGGCAATGGCCACATCTGCTCTCTCTGATCCTCGTATGTCGGGCAGTTCTGCAGCAGATGTTCAGTGGTCATTTTACCAGTACCGCACGGGCATTCGTCGGTACACCCTATCTTCAATTTGTTGAATAGGTGGTACCTCAGTCTGTTGTGGCCAGTGCGAAGTCTGAAGACAACGACCTGCTCTCTTCGGTTCAACTGGTAATAGGCATCGTTTTTGGTGTAACCAGTATGTTCGGTTTCCCATTTGGTCATGTATCTGGCTTTGATAAGCCGTTTTGACTCTTCGTACGTCATACTGGTATCTGTTTGTGGTAGTCTTTCACCTTCTTTTGCCAGTCTGTCTGCCTCCTCGTTGCCTTGGATGTTGCAGTGTGACGGAACCCACTGTACCACTACCCTTTTTGGTGCGGACTGCTGGCACAGTTTGCAGAGTGCTGCTCTTAAGTCATTAAGCTCAGTGTTTTTCTGGCTTTTTAGCGCTGTGACTACGGCGAGAGCATCTGTCAGCAGGACTATATGGCTCTCATTTTCACTGTGTGTCACCATTTCTTCCACTGCCGCCCTCAGTGCCTCTGCCTCCGCTCTGAAATTGCTTGTGTACTTACCAGTAGCGAATGACAGTGTTATTTTTCTGCCATTTGGTAGGTTCAGGAATGCTCCTGCCCCTCCGTTCTGTGTAGTGTTTGTTACAGAACCGTCGGTGTATGCATGGGGTTTCCAGAACCAATCACAACCTTCCATTGACATTTGTCACAATATGCTAGGAGAGGAAATGGTGGCCCTATTATGTAAAACCTGAAATGTTTTGAGGCAAGTCCGTCGTGGATATGGTCATCGTCTACTTCGCGAACAAATCTCACAGTCCAGACTGTCAGTAGTTGGCATCGATCGTTCAATGATGAGGCATTTCTACTACTACCAATATCCGCAGATGATCACTGGTACTTAAAACACGCTTCTACCACCAATATCTGCACCAGATCATGGTACTTCCAACACGCTTCTACCACCAATATCCGACCGATCATTGGCACGTCTAACACTCTACTACTACCAATATCCGACCGATCATTGGCACTTCGAACACTCTACTACTACCAATATCCGACCGATCATTGGCACTTCGAACACTCTACTACTACCAATATCCGACCGATCATTTGCACTTCGAACACTCTACTACTACCAATAATCGACCGATCATTGGCACGTCCAACACTCTACCGCTTACCGCTTTTGACTCACTGTAACCAGCTTATATGTACATCAACACAGAGTGACGATTTAGATGTTATTCTTCTTCTTCTTCTTCTTCGTACGCTGTTTACAGCGATATTTACGTTGCACTGATTTAATTTGTTAGCCAGTGGCTCAGTGCATCCGATTTCAACAGGCGTTTCTGTAGGGTTGCCCTCCTTAGCCTTTGGCTGTCCCCAGCCTAACTGCAAGGCAGCAGTTGTTTTTGGTCAGAGTTGTCTCTCTTGGGAAGTTGTCTTGCAGGACTATCGAGTCTTCCCTACTCGTGTCTATAGTGTTTGGAAATGATATGATGGACTATGTACTAGTTTGTACTATCCCGGAAGAGAGGCAGTCCAGTGTGACTTTTTCCCAGGATCGTCACGTCCTGCCAGAAACGTAGCATATGCATATGAGTGAGGTATCTTTTTGCTCGCTCTATTTTCTCGGCTCATCTGCAGTGATGGTACGCCTAGCATTCCCCGCCACCCGGGAGCTTGCCACCATAGGACAGGAGGTGCAGTGTCCGCTGGACTGCATCTCTTCTGCGTCCATTGGAATGACTGATAGCAGACAGATGCAAAGAGCGAGGAAGGAGTGCATTTTACCAGGTGCATTCCTGCGGCTCGATCGGGCCGGGACACAAGCCCCAGCCATGTCGTAGCCTCCCATCTCAGCGGTGCTGAGATTTTGGGCGGGATTCTGGCTTAGAGGCGTTCGGCCGTAATCCCTCAGATGGTAGCTTATCAGCCAAGCACGTGAACCAAATGTCAGCGACCTGTGATTCCTCTCGAAATAGTGCATTTGACCAGGTGACAAGCCTAGTCTTGCACGGAAATGTTGTCCGCCTAGGGAGCGGACATGGTCAAGGGTTGAGTCTCAGCAGTTCGCAGTGAGGTAGCTGATCTACTGCTTAGGGTACCCGACCGAGAACTAAGTCTTCTACAAATGATTTCATTCCTCATCGCCGTATGGGGTGAATATCGAGCAGCTTCCCGCCCGCTTTTATCAGCGGACGGCAGAGACCTCATTCTGCGGCTTGACCGGGCGGGGCTGGAGCGTGACCCCGAGGTCCCCACCATGTCGAAGCCTCCCTTTGCATTTGTGCTGGGCTGCTTTTAGGCGGGATTTTTGGCTTAGAGGTGTTCGGCCATAATCCCTCACCTCGAACCGTTGGCTTATCCGCCTAGTACGTGAACCGAAATGTCTGCGGCTCCTCTCGGGCGTAGCAGGATTACCGTAGCAGAGCATTGTCATTTGTAGGGTAAAGCTGACCTGTCTTCAGAGGGTTTATTTCCAGCACCCGTTCAATATTAGCCAGACCGTATCAATAGAGGGCTTTTAGTTTGTAAATGGCCCAGTTTCTGGAGCCTGCGATTTCTGCAGGGTGAAGACCAGATTACCGTAGCAGGCGCTCTTTCATTTGGGGGTTTTGAGACTGACCTGTTTTCCGTGGGTCTAATACCAGCACATGTTCACTATTAGACCCCACGAATGTGCTCTCTTTTGACAGTCATTCTACACTATTGGCGTGTTTAGTCAATTTTAGCCTCAGGCTCCACTCCTGATAGTGCTCTTCCGTCAATTCCTTTTTCAGACACTGGATGCAGACCAACCGAGCCACAGAGGGCATAACCCCAGATTTCTGAGGGTCTAAATCCAGCAGCAGTTTCATATTAGACCCCAGAAAAGTGGTCTCGGCATGTCAGTCATTTCAGTGTTGGCCGTGTTGAGTCAAATTAAGCCGCAGGCTCCACTCCTGGTGGTGCCCTTCCGTCAATTCCTTTAAGTTTCAGCTTTGCAACCATACTTCCCCCGGAACCCAAACACTTTGGTTTCCCGGAAGCTGCCCGCAGAGTCATCGAAGCAACTCCTGCGGATCGCTAGTCGGCATCGTTTATGGTCAGAACTACGACGGTATCTGATCGTCTTGGCGCCTCTGACTTTCGTTCTTGATTAATGAAAACATTCTTGACAAATGCTTTCGCAGTAGCTCGTCTTGCGGCGATCCAAGAATTTCACCTCTAACGCCGCAATACGAATGCCCCCGTTTGTCCCTGTTAATCATTACCTCCAGTTCCAAAAACCAACAAAATAGAACCGAGGTCCTATTCCATTATTCCATGCACCATTATTCAGGCAGCCGAGGCCTGCTTTGAACACTCTAATTTTTTCAAAGTAAACGCGCCGGCCACCCAGGACGCTCAGCGAAGAGCACCCGTGGGAGAGAGCCGGCAGACGGTAGGGCAGGAGACAACGGGCAGTGAACCGGCGCGAGCCGGACCGCCCGCCTGCGCCTGAGATCCAACTACGAGCTTTTTAACTGCAACAACTTTAATATACGCTATTGGAGCTGGAATTACCGCGGCTGCTGGCACCAGACTTGCCCTCCAATAGATCCTCGTTAAAGGGTTTAAAGTGTACTCATTCCAATTACGGGGCCTCGAAAGAGTCCCGTATTGTTATTTTTCGTCACTACCTCCCCGTGCCGGGAGTGGGTAAGTTGCGCGCCTGCTGCCTTCCTTGGATGTGGTAGCCATTTCTCATGCTCCCTCTCCGGAATCGAACCCTGATTCCCCGTTACCCGTTACAAACATGGTAGGCATGTCACGTACCATCGACATTTGATAGGGCAGACATTTGAAAGATGCGTCGCCGGCACATGAGGCCATGCGATCAGCACAAAGTTATCCAGAGTCACCAGTGGGGACGCCGCAACCCCGCGAGGGGAAACGACGATTGGTTTTGAACTAATAAAAGCGCTCTTTCCGCGAGGGTCGGAGCTTGGTAAGCATGTATTAGCTCTAGAATTGCCACAGTTATCCAAGTAGGATCGTGTCATCTAAGGAACCTCGACTGATTTAATGAGCCATTCGCGGTTTCACCGTGAGACAGTGTGAACTTAGACATGCATGGCTTAATCTTTGAGACAAGCATATGACTACTGGCAGGATCAACCAGATATCTGTCGGAGACGTACGTACAGCACACACCGGTCGGCGGAGGAAGAGTGTGTAAAAAGCCTCGCTGGGACGACGGCCGCAGGGACCGACTGACGGGACGGACGGTTTGTTCCACCCGTCCCTCACTCCGTCGACCTAGGACCGCCTGACAGGGGCCTCCCACACGCACCAGACGACCGACCGACCGGGCTCGCTCGAGGAGGGATGGCAGCGCTCTGTGCAGAACGGATCCCAACGACCTCGGCGACGAATTTCACTGGGACTAGAGACACAATTTGGCCTGCCCTTCTTCTCCGTAGGGAGAACGCAGGGCCTCGAGGCAACGATTCCTGCTTTCCATTTGCCGGTCACAAGCTCTTTGCGAGAGTCGGACCACCAGCGAGACGTACTGTCGAGCTCTGCTATAAGCCTTAGATAAATCACCACGGACGGACCACGTTTCCTGATACGGACCAGACTAGCGCACCTCGGTGGAGGAGCCACTACCACAAACCGCACCCAATTCGCACTACGGGGAAAGGCAGGCGAGCGTTTTCCGCAAGCCCGCGCTATCGCTCCGCCTGGCGGGACTGAGATCGCTTTACGAACACTGGTTGAAATTGAGTCGCCGCGGCGAGACAACTACCCCAGATAGATGTTATTCATATGTCGTGATACTATTTCGATATGTTTAACCTTAATCAAGAATTAGAAAAATGGAAACAACACACCATTTTAAAACGACTAATTGTATTGTGGTAAATATCTATTGACGTTTGTTACTGTTCTTGTTCATCGCCTCAATGTAACTTTTCATGTTTTGTAGAGATTAATTTCATTGTTTTACACCAGTCCATCGCGTGGCCAAATAACGTTTTGTGTGTACAATTCATGTGAATCGTTTTTGTGGAGCTTAGGTTTCCTCCCTTGGGTCAAATATGGTGCTTCGGATTTTGTAAGTGCGCCAATTCGTAAGTTTTGTTCTATTTGATTTTTCAATCTGCATTGCTTAAAACTCCTTGGTCAGATCATCTTTTTTGTATTGGCCCTATTTGTAGATTATCACATTCGATTTCGTGGCCTATCCAAACTGTTCCACAATTTCAACTTTCGGTACTTGTCATTGGTGATTGTTGAAGTTGTTGACGCAATCGAGGCATACCATCGGTTGATCAGAAGAAAGTATCAACGTTGGAGCATGTCAAAATTAGTCTGCTATCTCCGAGTCGAAAAAAGACCGCGGGGAAGGCCATCAACGCATTGGGCAGACTCTCTTGCACTCCACTACAATGTTCACGATATGTCAAAAATATAGTATGTTACCCACTGGACTTCAATAGTCAATGAAATATCTTGTCGGAGATTAAGTTGGGACCGGAAGCAATATAATAGCCACTGAAGAATAAATCTTTAGGAAGTACAGGGGCAAGTCGGTAAATATGTCATAAACGCCGTAATAATCAATTGGATCGACAGAGGCGTAAATATAGATAGCGAGTTGCTTCGCCCATTGTCGATGTCGTGCTTATCAGTTATAATATTGGAGAAGCCAAACCCTTACGCGACCTAAATTGGGTCACTGGAGCTGCTGGTCTGAAGATAAATAAATGTAAAACACCACACATCCAAAACTACTACTGCCCAAAGCAGGGCATCAAACTAGGAGAAGAAATCATCGAACATTTCAACTCCTATATCTGGCCAAACCAAGAGATGAATGCCACCCACACAATTTACCATAATATTTCTATCCGACAAAAAGAAACTTGGCATTCCCTCAACACCATAAGGCCAACACTTCAAGAGATGAAAGAGACCACGACAAGAGCACACATGTGTAATTCCATTGTCATTCGGCCATTTCGAGAAATGATTTACGAAGTCTGGAGCCTGCGCTATACAGAAGACGAGAAGCTTGGAGTAACTCAGAGAGCAATGGAACGATGGGAATAAAATACTCGATAAGGAATAGGATCAACAACTAAGAAATAAATTCGACATCAAACATTGTTTCAGAACGTTGTAGAAGCACGTATATCACTGACACATCAATATGCTGGACATGTAGTACACAAGCCTGACAATACGGGGACTAGTAGAACAGCGTTTTGGTGGCTTTATGCATGTACATGTCAAGGGTTTGCCAACCTATGCGATGTCGAGATGGACTGACCCAAAACCTAAGCCTGCACAGGTTTAACACTTCACAAGATCGGGTCACATTCAGAATAGTGTTGGCTTCCTTGCGTACGGCCTTAATGCCATCGTGACGCCGAGGATAATATGGGCGATGTTAGGGGATATTTATATTTATATTTATATTTATATATATATGTACGAGGTAGGTTAAAACAGTTACTGGAATAGTCGACTCTTGTTTATATATATATATGTACGAGGTAGGTTAAAACAGTTACTGGAATAGTCGACTCTTGTTTATATATATATGTACGAGGTAGGTTAAAACAGTTACTGGAATAGTCGACTCTTGTTTATATATATATGTACGAGGTAGGTTAAAACAGTTACTGGAATAGTCGACTCTTGTTTATATATATATGTACGAGGTAGGTTAAAACAGTTACTGGAATAGTCGACTCGTGTTTATATATATATGTACCAGGTAGGTTAAAACAGTTACTGGAATAGTCGACTCGTGTTTATATATATATTTATAAGTTGGTAGTGATCTTGACGAAATGACATGGCAGACGTGACCTTCCCATGTACTCTCGAACAGAAGTTATATATTGTTGTTTGTGTGTTGTGCTCGATGCATTTTCGGAGTTGAAAATGTTCTTGATTGAAATACGTGCAAATCTCAAATTATGTTGTTGTGCTTGGGAAGTCAGCCTCAGAGACAAACATTGCTTAACATAGTATATGGTCGTTCCGGAATGAAGAAATGGCAAGTATTTGAGTGGCACAAGCGTTTCTGTGAGGGTTGTCTTAGTGTCGATGATGATGCACGTAGTGGACGACAGTCAACCTCAATCAACAATGAAAACATTGAGCGTGTTCGAAACGGTATGTGTGCTGACAGAAGACAGTGTCGAGAAAATAGCCTCAGAAGTTGGAATATCAGTTGGAATTTGCCACCTTATTCTCCACAATCAACTGCACATGCACCGAATTTGTCAACACATAGTTCCAAAAATGTTATCTCCTAAACAGAAAGAAACGAGATCAACCATGGCAGGAGACCTAATCAAAATGGCTGATCAAGATACCAATTTTCTCAACAACATAATCACAGGAGATGAGACCTGGTGTGTGTATTGTTTTTTTTTTGTGCACGATTCTCAGAACGTCAGTCCTTTGAATGGAAATCTCCCATATCTGTTCGGATACAGAAATTTCGTTTTGACAAAAGCAAAAGCAAAGTGTTGTTGGAATATTATTGTTATTCCCAGTGTAATGTCTATCATGATTTCATTGCTGAAGGCCTAACGGTTAACAAGGTAACCTATGTTGATATCCTCCGTCGTCAAAGAGATAAATGGAGACCAAGCATTTGGATTATGCTACATGACAAAACACCAACTCATCGATCCCTACTGGTGAAACAATACCTCGCAGATCACAATATGATTATCTTGGAACATCCTCCATATTCTCCCGACCTGGCACCGGCGGATCTTTTCTGTTTCGCTGGACTGAAATCGGCACTGAAAGGACAGCGAGTCAAGGATGCTGAGGACGTTATCACCAATGCGACAAGGCAGATGAGAGAAGTGTCAAAGAATGGAGAGACAAGACAGCTGATAGAGGTGTCAAAGAATGGGGAGACAAGACAGCTGATAGAGGTGTCAAAGAATGGGAGACAAGGCAGATGATAGAGGTGTCAAAGAATGGGGAGACAAGACAGCTGATAGAGGTGTCAAAGAATGGGGAGACAAGGCAGATGAGAGAGGTGTCAAAGAATGGGGAGACAAGGCAGATGAGAGAGGTGTCAAAGAATGGGGAGACAAGACAGATGAGAGAGGTGTCAAAGAATGGGGAGACAAGGCAGATGAGAGAGGTGTCAAAGAATGGAGGGACAAGACAGCTGAGAGAGGTGTCAAAGAATGGGTGCCACGAATGTTTCCAGCAGCTGTATGCACGTTGGTAAAAATATGTAGTTGCCGAAGGGAACTACTTTGAAAGAAATGTAGTGTAGATAATTCTTTTTTAACTTATTTCTACACAATCTACTAACTCCGGGGACGTTTTGAAGTTACTTCGTATATGTATATATGTATATGTGTGTGTGTATGCGTGTGTGAGTGTATGTGTATGCGCGTGTGAGTGTGAGTGTGTGTGTGTGTGTGTGTGTCTGTACACTAATAAATATAACGAGTTTGTTTTGTGCATTTAATTTCATTGTTTGTTTCAGTGCATCGTATGAAATAATATGGTCTTCTTCTTCAGCGTTCGTCCAAGAAAGGACGTTGTGACATTCTGTCGTAGTTTACAGCGAAGCTGCGATATCTGCGCTTTTTTACCTGACACTTCCAGCATCTGCTGATTATTTTAGGTGCCAGGTTTGTCTGCCAACTGCGGCCCTATTTCTCTTAGCCAGACCTTACAACTGCGGCCCTGTTTCTCTTAGGCAGACCTTCCAACTGCGGTGCCATTTCTTTTAGCCAGACTGAACTAGTGCAGACTGTGTACAGGCCCTCGCTTGGAATCGGAATAGGGTCTGTCAGATCTGATTCGCCGACGATGTGGCAAACAGCCACCTATGAGGCGCCGGCGGCTCACTCACTGTGCTAGATCTTCGGCTACGGATCATGTCCGACACTGATAACATAAAACTGGTATCAATAATTTAACGAGGCATGGCGATTGGAACGCGCCTTAATTACCCTCAACGTCTTGAGATGCATTGAGCACATCATATTGTTGAGATGCCTTAATTAGTCTGTTGTTTTTAGGGCCTTTACAAAACATGTGCAGATAAAACTCATTTAACAGCAATGTCTAGAATACTCTTATATAATTTCATAATGCTGAAGACCTTTAGATAACATCATTATGTTCAAGTGTCGTATTTATAATCATGTTGTTGTAAGGTTGTTTATACAATTATGTTGTTCAAGTGTCGTATTTACAATCATGTTGTTGAAGGTTCGTATTTAGAATCATGTTGTTGAGGAGTCGTAATTAGAATCATGTTGTTGAAGTGTCATATTTATAATTTTATTGTTGAAGTGTCGTTTTTAGAATCATGTTGTTGAAAGGTTGTATTTAGAATCTTGTTGCTGAAAGGTCGTATTTATAAAAAAATGTTTCTGAAGGATTGCATTTCAAATAATGCTGTTGAATGGTCGTAGTTTGAATTATATTGTTGTAGGGTCGTATTTGGAATCATATTGTTGTAGTGTCGTATTTATAATTTTGTTGTTAAAGGGTCATATTTTGAAATTTTGAATATTGTTGTTAAAGGGTCGTAATTAGAATCTGGTTGTTGAAGAGTCGTATTTAGAATCTCGTTACTGAAAGATCGTATTTATAATCTTGTTGTTGAATGGGTTGTATTAAGAATCATGTTATTGAAGTGTCGTATTTACAATTTTGTTGTTGAATGGGTTGAAATTAGAATCATTGTGTTGAAGTGTCGTATTTAGAATCTTTTTGAAGGGTTATATTTAGCATCTTCTTGTTAAAGGTTGTTATTAAAGTCATTTTTGTTGAAGTGTCATATTTAGAATTAAGGTCGTATTTAGTATCTTGGTGAAGGGTCGTATTTAGTATCTTGGTAAAGGGTCATGGCTAGTGTAATAGTGAAGGGTAGTGTTTAGAATTTTGTTGTTGAAGGTTCCTATTTGGTATCATGGTTAAGGGTCGTATTTAGTGTCATGGTTAAGGGTCGTATTTAGTATCATGATAAAGGGTCATATTTAGAATCTTGTTGTTGAAGAGTTATATTTAGAACAATGCTGTTGAATGGTCGTATTTAGAATCATGCTGTTAAAGTGTCGTATTTATATTAATTTACTTCGATGTCATGACTTCATACAGTTGTTGGACTTTTTGGACACTCACTCGTCACACTTTATTTTTAAACCTCCCAACTCTTCTTCTTCTCTATGAATGTAATGCTATAAGTTGCTAATCATATGTGTTACTAAGCAAATTTGATCCATGAAAAATTCAAGACACTAGTCATATAAATGGATATACTATACAGATAAAACTACATTTATAACATGAACGATTAGTATCAACTAATCTGACTTTATATTTCGCGGCTGTCCTATTTTTAAAAATTATGTATAACATTTAAATGAATATTAAACATAATGTGGAAACGAAATGTAAAAAATTAAATTAACAATTACACCAGTCCCTTCAATTAATAATAACATTTACGTATTTGTCCAAATAATGTTAACTTTGAGAAAAAGGGAACAGTATTTGTATTCGTCTAAAATACAAAGTAAGCGAAGTCCATAATTCCTCATCCAAATGCTATTAAGTTAGCAAGCCAAATGCCTCGTCATCTAACTGCTGACACTAACAACATATGTGTTCGCAAAGAACGAACAAGAACTCTTTCGCCCGTGGACAATGTGAGTACGACTTATAAATTAAACTGCTTAAAGTGGCAAAACGTGGGTACGGATCTTGGTGGTAGTAGCTAAAGCATTATTAGTAAACGGTCGATTCGAGATGGAGAGACTCCGTCTGGATTGTACGAATTGTTTGCACATCAGGCGATTGATATCTCCGTCGTGCACTTGCGCTGATGGTTGTGCTTCAACGAACGCACCTAAACGCGCGAGGAGTTCTAGGGCAGAACACACTTGGCCCATTCTTTCCTTCCCGGCATGTCGTGAATGATGGCTAGATAACGTTGTGTGTGGGGCAAGCAACCTTACCATGTAAAAACCATTGCTACCGACATAGTTCTGCAAACAAATGGATTCAGAATTCTGTAAATTCTGCTAGAGTAAACCAAAATTAAATCGTGACCTAGATTCGTCGTCCAGAGTGATAGATTAATGTTAATTATAGTCCTCATTATCTCAACAACAAAGTCATATGCGTCTCCACTGAACGAACAGAAAATCCATATTTGTCTCTTAATTAGCATTGTTTTTTTTTGTAAGCGATACTCCATCCAGAGCAAGTGGTTGGATAATTAATTGCAGCATACTCTGGTCATGTTTCAGCCATAAAATGTTCATGTAAATTAATTTGTTCCTCATCTAATTCAATATCAATTGTTTCACCTCGTTTATCTAAATGACTTGTACAATCATCGCTAAGCGATGTTAATAAAAAATCGTATTCCGATTACCATTACACCAGAGGTGTCTATTTAGGTTGTACTCACCTTTTAACACACAATTTAAACTAGTCCAGCTTTACATTAGTTTCTTAAATTCGCTCGCGTATCAGCTGAGCCCGCAGTGAACGTATCAGTTGTCCATAGGGAGCTATGTAGCGTGGATGTTGTTGATGTTGTTGTTGTTGTTGTTGTTGTTGTTGTAAACTGAGACCGCAGTGAGAATAGCAGTTAACAGGGAGTTATCTAGTGTGCAAATTGTTGTTGGTGTTGCCGCTGTTATTGTGGTTGTTAATGAATGAGCTGAGTATAATATTAGTTTGTTCACATGCAGTTATCTACTGTTCTTGTTAATGAATGAACTGAGTATAATATCAGTTTGTCCACATGCAGTTAACTACTGTTCTTGTTAATGAATGAACTGAGTATAATATCAGTTTGTTCACATGCAGTTAACTACTGTTCTTGTTCTTGTTAATGAATGAGCTGAGTATAATATCAGTTTGTTCACATGCAGTTATACACAGTTCTTGTTAATGAATGACCTGAGTATAATATCA
This sequence comes from Ariolimax columbianus, assembly GCA_036924085.1. Taxonomy (NCBI): domain Eukaryota; kingdom Metazoa; phylum Mollusca; class Gastropoda; order Stylommatophora; family Arionidae; genus Ariolimax; species Ariolimax columbianus. The sequence continues at coordinate 11,729,216 of JAVGWX010000019.1, read as the reverse complement.
GTTTGTCCACATGCAGTTATCTACTGTTCTTGTTAATGAATGACCTGAGTATAATATCAGTTTGTTCACATGCAGTTAACTACTGTTATTGTTTCTTTGAATGAATGAGCTGAGTATAATATCAGTTTGTCCACATGCAGTTATCTACTGTTATTGTTAATGAATGACCTGAGTATAATATCAGTTTGTTCACATGCAGTTAACTACTGTTATTGTTCCTTTTAATGAATGAGCTGAGTATAATATCAGTTTGTCCACATGCAGTTATCTACTTTTCTTGTTGCTGCTGCTGTTGTATGAGCTACCAGTACTTATATCTTCACTCTTGATGATTTCATCTGATAACAGGTTACTGTTGCTCTTAAACCCTGAGCATAGTAAGAAATGGATATAGCACAAAGCTTATCCGCCCTCCCTAGAAAATGCATTGCAGTTCCCCTTTCCCCTTTATTGGCCAATATCCTGTTAAACGAATTATGCGCGGTGCACTGTGTAGGCGTGACACGGGGGACGGGGGAAGGGCATGGTCAGGATGGTACACCTTGCAGGACACATGTGTAAGGGAACGGCTCCAGGAGTAAACCCTGAGGAAAAATCTGCAGCCTGGCATATGTCCAGTACTTGGGCCAAAGGGAAGGAGCCCATTGGCCGCTGGATCAATAACAAACCAAGCAGCCATCTCCAGTCCACTCGATAATGTCTTGCCACTGGCCAAAGGTAGTTCAGGACGAAAGAGTGAGGTTTACAAAAGGTACAGTTGCTCCTTCACATTATTCCAAACCACCGCGCAAGTCACCCATTTCAACTGACACAGGAAGAACAGAGATTGTCCACACGGCTGAATAGAGAAAGTGGTCTTCATCCCATGTGATGGATGAACGTCACATCACCTGACCTTGACATTAGGCAGAAGATGATGGACAATAAATGTGTTATTTCAAAGTTATTTCTTGAACAATTTCAAGTCTTGTGAAGCGGTACAGAGGTAGAGCGTTTCCATTTCCGGGATACCTGTGACGGTTCTGTCTGTCAAAGCAGGTGTTGTGCTAGGATTTCTGTTATCTCATTTTTTGAACTGCGACATCCTTCTATTTGCAACGCCATTTTCAAGAGTTGGTAGAGGTAGACTGTGAACTTTCAGGGCTTGGTAGAGGGACATTGAGAACGTCCAGGGCTTGGTAGAGGGAGATTGTGAACATTCGGGGCTTGATAGAGAAAGATTGGCAACATTAAAGGTTTGGAAGCGGGAGATCGAGGACGTTCAGTGTTTGGAAGAGGGAGATTGAGGGCGTTCAGGGCTTGGTAGAGGGAGATTGTGAACATTCGGGCTCGATAGAGAAAGATTGGGAACATTCAAGGTTTGAAAGCGGGAGATCGTGGGCGTTCAGGGCTTGGTAGAGGGAGATTGAGTACGTTTAGGACTTGGTAAAGAGAGATTGAGAACGTCCATGACGTGGCAGAGAGATTGAGAACGTTCAGGACTTGGTAGAGGGAGATTGAGAACGTTCAGGGTTTGGAATAGGGAGATTTAGGACGTTCAGGACTTGGTAGAGGGAGATTTAGGGCGTTCAGGGCTTGGTAGAGGGAGATTGAGAACGTACATGACTTGGTATAGTGACATTTACAACGATCAGGACTTGGTAGAGGGAGATTGAGAACGTTCGGGGATTGGTAGAGGGAGATTGAGAACGTCCAGGGCTTGGTAGCAGAACATTGATGACGTTCAGTGCTTGGAAGCGGGAGATTGAGAAAGAACGAAAAAGATAGAATAACTGCAATACGGTCTGTCTTGTGCATGTGTAACTTTGTAATTTTGTTATATACGCACAATGGTTTCTGATTGGTTTGAATTTGCGTGATTCTCATATCTATATTGTGCTTTTTATTCGGTACAAGTAACAGTTCATATAATATATATGTGTTATGACGCCGATATTTATCATACCATTTCATTTCTCTAGGTTTGCTAATGTAATTTCTCAGACATGTACTTTCAAACGAACATTTTCCTCGTGTGCCTTGAATAAGGATAAGTGTGAAACAGACAGCAAAGAGTAGATACGAAAACTGATTTAGAAATAGGTTATACATCTTTTAATCAAACATTCCCTAAGTAAGGGTAAAGAACGAAGATTTAAATCATCTGCGTTCTAACGACTACGCCATCAACACGTTTACAGAACAAGCATGCAGATCGGGGTGTCAGTATTCTTGTCAATGATGTAGGGATCGACTCATTAATCTTCATAGTTGGGAAATTACTGATAAACATTACTATGCACTGCAGTCGAAACCACATTGATACACCTTATCAAGTACGATTCGTCATGTAGAGCCACTGTAAACTGCCAAAAAACGTCATCAAGTTTTGAAATAAACTCATCCCGAGTGGCATCCACAACAACAACTGCTAACCCAAAATGCGCAACAAATAAGTCACAATCATGTGACCATCTTCCTGCCATTAGAACATAATAATAACCGTCCATCACAAGCGACGAAATCACAAGTCAGACATGTTGTTTTGCACCTGACCGGTGAGTTCGATGGTGACTGTATAGTTCAATTCTGGGATAAACACTCATTCCACATATGTAGCCTTTCACGTCACAGCTGAACATCTACGTATCAGTTGTTTTGTCATTTCGCACTGTATGATTTCTCCGCGCCTCGTATACCCGGTGTTCCTCAGCAATGCAGACGCCTCAGATGATAGTTCTACAACATGCCTTGAAACATATAGTTACACAGAATGCTCTCCTCCTTTTTCAGTCCTGAACTATTATGTCGAGTTCTTCTAAGTTATAAGTCTTAATTTTCTGCTTCCAAGTCGGTTATAAGTTTTCATTTTCTGCTCACAAGTCGGTTATAAGTTTTCATTTTCTGCTTCCAAGTCGGTTATAAGTTTTCATTTTCTGCTCACAAGTCGGTTATAAGTTTTCATTTTCTGCTTCCAAGTCGGTTATAAGTTTTCATTTTCTGCTCACAAGTCGGTTATAACTCTTCATTTTCTGCTCACAAGTCGGTTATAAGTTTTCATTTTCGACGTTCCTCATGAGAATACCAATGTGATGAGCTGTCCTAATTTACTGCGAGACTGCAATATCTGGGCCCTTTGGCACGACACATCGGGTTTTAGCTGGCTTTGTGGGTACTAGGTTAACTTCCAACGGTCATATCTATGCTCTCTGCCCTAGTGCAGCCTGTTTTCAGAGCCGCTGCTTGGATGAAGAATAAGGTTTTAGTCAGCTCTAGATGGCTCTGCTGTAAGTGATTATCATGGTCAAATACAAAAACAAGACTGCATAGTGTATGACCACGGCAAGGGCACGAGTCCTTTGTTCCTCAGTTCTATAAACTCTCACCATGGATATCTGCAAGTGGAAATAAACTCAGTAGCAACATGTGTTTTTAACTTAACGCCGCTGTACTGGTTTAGAAGACTCTGCAGAGTGTGTATACAACCAGTTTCTTTAACAGTCACTTGATAAAAAAATACATATGTGCATCCAATCTATTTTTGAATGCATTAAATGACCTCAGCAGCTATAGGATAATAACAGCAACAGCATATACACTATAAACCGGATGAGTTAGATGCGTTATAAATTAAACATAATCAGGTACACACTTACAGCTGGGTATATCTGAACGTAAAATGGCTAGATTAAGTAACAGGTCAGTTTCAGCGCGACAAACAAACTGATGATCCAATTTAGCACTAGACTACATACTTGCATTTTTCAATTGTTCAATATTCAATGTAAAAAACTCTGGAAAACCCCGGAAACGCGAAATTTACAAAATAATTTATGTAAATACCACAGTGACATTCTATTCTGAGTAAATCAATCAATCAAACTGGCATCGATGAACGTCAAAACTTTCGTCGTACATAACTGCTGTATAGCTTTGTAATTCAACCGAATTTGTAGTGTGTGTTCCTGCAGCATTTAATTTGCTTAATTAACTTTTAATATTTACTTAATTCACTTAATTAAATCAATTCCATTGCTAATCATATCCTGGCTACCGTTTCAGACCACACAAAACGCAATTAGTACTTCATCCATGACTAGAAGTAGTTGCCTTGTCCTATTTCTTCAGGTATAATGGATCTGCATGATATAATAGCGGGTCTGTTACCAAGTCCACCTTAATCGATTTTTACGACATGTCTGGCAGATTCAAATGTGACTGTTCTAGAATTAAACTGAATCAACAAAGGACTGAATGTCAAAAGTTGATAATAACAAAGAAATTGGGCTCTGCTACTAACGAAAGCATTGAGGTCGAAACATAGGTTTCCTGTCTCCATGTTTCAGTTCCTGTCTTGTATCTCAGCCATACGTGTGTTATCAATTGCTAATGTTCGTTGCTCCATTTTTGTGCTCAGGTAACTCTGGCGGAACACGCAAAATACACGACATAAAAAATGCAGCTTATAACACTAGTCTTTCTTTGTTTTTCATTTCTGATAGAGTCGTGCTTTTAGTGTCCAGATAAGGAATCCCAATAAGGGATGCTGTCTGTATATGCTAATTGGGTCATGGTTATTCATGAGCAAGATATCGCCTTAAGCTGCCACCATAGACGTGTTTCTGGTCCAGCATTCTCCTGGCGCCTCGTCCAAGTCTGTTCTGGAGTATTCCAAATCTTGTTTCTATCCTGGCTTGCTCTTTAATCCACATAGTTCAACATAGTCTTCATAGTTCGATCATTGCTCTAATTGTATTAATTCTTTTCCCTTTGTTCTAGTGGCACATTTAAAAAAAAGTTATATTTGTATTATTCGTATTGTTCTCTCTCCCTTTCTCTCCCTCTCGTTCTCTCTCTCTCTCTCTCTCTCTCTCTCTCTCTCTCTCTCTCTCTCTCTCTCTCTATGTATCTATCTCCAAATCATCTTGCTCTTAAGGTATGTGGATGTCATTGTGTACATACTTGCCATAGAGTGTGCAGACAAATAAATCATTGGCACGTTCTGTTGCTCTTTTTTTATTATATTCTAATTATTTTTGTTATGAACTTGGTACAATATAAATCTTATTAACTATTATATATATCTTTTTTTTTTACAGTTTGTTTTATCGTTGTTGTTATCTTCATAATCAATTATTATGCTATCTTTACTTCCATTTTCATCACTTTAAGCTTGACTAATCTCATTTGTATCAGCCTTGTTCCTGTCGTCTCTGCTTTTCTACATCTGCTGTTAATTATATTTTTATATATTATTATTTATACATTTTTTCTACTTTTAATATGTGATTATTGTTCATTTTGTTGTTAGTGTAAAGTGTGTTGCTTTTCTTGTGTTTTCTTTTTAATTCCAATGCTTATTTTACATATACAAACATGTAAGCATACACACATACATACATACATCCATGCTTGCATGTACGCACGCACGAATGTTCATATCAAAATACGTACATACGTATATGCAAATACATATAATACACTTGATCATATGCACGACTTCAAATATAACCAGAACCCTTGCACTCGAACGCGTGTATTCTCTTATAAAAGTTTTTCGAGCATGTTTTTTTGAACAAAACAATCTGTCTGTTTCATGTTCACTTTGAGTTTGCCTTTGAAAGTCGTAAATAACACAACCTTTTGAAACCGGACATGCACATATATTTTATTTGTCTTTACAATATTCATAATGAATCGTACGTGTAGTGGAACCAATCACAATTTCGTAAACAAAGTGTACGAGTCAATTATGTGCAACAGAACTCCAAAGCAGACTACATTGAAATGCTTCAAGAATGAAAACACACGTCAATGCAGCAAGCTACATGACATTCCTTTTTCGTGAGCCAATCTACACTTCCCTGCATGTCCACATGTTAATACAGCAAGCTACAAGCCATTCCTTTTTCGTGAACCAATCTACACTTCCCTGCCTGTCCACATGTTAATGCAGCAAGCTACGTGACAGTCCTTTTTCGTGAACCAATCTACACTTCCATGACTGTCCCCAATAACCTTTCAGACCTACAGCAGCAATAATCAGCCCATGTAAGATCTATACGTTCTGCTTATTCTTAAATCAAATGATGATGTACTTCTAGACCGATGAGGTTCCTCTAGGAAACTTGGAGTCTTGTAGTTGTGTTTTGGCCGATAGAATAGATCACCATCAATTTACTCTTGTAAAGAAAGAAAAAATTGACATTCACAAAATGTTCACTTGGTGATGAGGTTGAATATAATGCTGAGGCCTAATTCAGCACATGTAAATCGCCTGCATTCTGCTCTTTCATATTGCACCTTTGAAAGAATTAAAATATTTAAAGATAGAATGTGTTTATATTTATTTTTATTTTTATTTATTTATTTATGTATGTCATGTAAATAGAATTGCTATGAAAGCGCACTGCAAATAACTGGAAATGGGCCTTTCTAAAATTTGGTTCTGGTAAGTCAAATGTAGTGTTACATCTAAGCTTCTATCAATGTAATGTTGGACCTAACCTTCCACAAATGTAATGTTGGACCTAAGATTTCATACATGTAACGTTGGACCTAAGCTTCCACACATGTAGTGTTGGATCTAAGCTTTCATACATGTAGTGTTAGATCTACGCTTTCATACATGTAGTGTTGGACTTAAGCTTTCATACATGTAGTGTTGGACCTAAGCTTTCATACATGTAGTATTGGACCTAAGCTTCAATAGATCTAGTGTTGGACCTAAGCTTTCATACATGTAGTGTTAGACCTAAGCTTTCATACATGTAGTGTTGGACTTAAGCTTTCATACATGTAGTGTTGGACCTAAGCTTTCATACATGTAATGTTAGACCTAAGCTTTCATACATGTAGTGTTCGACCTAAGCTTTCATACATGTAGTGTTGGACCTAACCTTCAATAGATCTAATGTTGGACCTAAGCTTTCATACATGTAGTGTTGGACCTAACCTTCAATAGATCTAGTGTTGGACCTAAGCTTTCATACATGTAATGTTAGACCTAAGCTTTCATACATGTAGTGTTGGACCTAAGCTTTCATACATGTAGTGTTGGACCTAACCTTCAATAGATCTAGTGTTGGACCTAACCTTCAATAGATGTAGTGTTGGACCTAACCTTCAATACATGTAGTGTTGGACCTAACCTTCAATAGATCTAGTGTTGGACCTAACCTTCAATAGATGTAGTGTTGGACCTAACCTTCAATAGATGTAGTGTTGGACCTAACCTTCCACACATGTAGTGTTGGACCTAACCTTCCACACATGTAGTGTTGGACCTAACCTTCCACACATGTATCCACCGGAAAGCTTAGATAAATCTGTCTAACTTGTTTCTGCCTGGTTTCAATGTTATCTCATGGGCTTTCTGGAGATGAATCTACAAAAATGTGTGTTACACTTCTGATTGTTTGTTTACACTTTCATTCACTCTATGCAATTACTGTCAGCTTTGATCGGTTTAGTTTTATTAATTTCTTTTTTAAAGTGTTCAGTTTAAATTTTGTTTGTAAGCAATTGTCATTTTTTCCTTGACAACCAACTGATTATTTCAACATTTATCTATCTTGTATTCAATCTTGCTACGTATGTTCCAGTATACGTTTCTCTAGCTCACGACTCGCCAATTTGAACGTAGCATTCAAACTCTGACAGACAGACTACAGACAGACTGCAGACAGACTGCAGACAGACCACTGACGATAAGCTGTCAATTAACCAAAACAAAGCAAACATTACAGGGCGTGAGATAAACAATTTGCTGGCCGCATACATAAAATAGGATTAGAATAGATTTATGCCTAATGCCGATAAACGTTTTATTACCCTGAATTCAGCCCGCAGGATAAGTCTCAGAATAGATATAATAAACAAAACGAATTTGGCACCAACACTGTTGGCTTTTCTATTCAATCTACTAGTCTTTGTTTGTGTATTAAAGTATGCAAGTATCTGGCTACAATCATTGTTGTTTCTGCGCCATTGTTATGGTTTTTCTTATAATACTTAAAAGCATTTCCCAATGAAAATACTACGATGCATTAAAACAAAGCTGTTGCTTTCTTTGTACAGACATGTTCATGTAATATTAAATAATGGAATAAAACAATTCCTACAGATGTGGAAATCGATATGCACATTGATAACAGATAATTTACCGTTTTGGAACAATGCGTAAATGTGCTTATTATCATGTGCAGCAAACAAAAATACATACACACTTACACACTTACACACTTACACACTTACACACTTACACACTTACACACGACAAATATTCACAGTTCCAAGAGAATGAAATACCGAAGAAAACTGTGTTCATTTTGTCTTTTAAGAAATTTAAATTGTTGCTTTCTGCTTTGAAAAGGCGTTTGAAAATCGTAAACTGCCACTCTTTGAATATGAACGATGAGGGTGTTGCTAGTGGTTATCTGGTGGTATTTTGTTTCTCGTCTGCTCCTCAGCGATAAGGGGAATGTAGAGGATCAGGTCGAGTCGTTTGAAGACGGGACACGAAGTTGCCCATAGTTTCTTCTTCTTCTTCTTCTGCGTACACAGTCAGACAGTAACCATTATTTTTTCGAAAAAAGCGGCGGTCGTCCTGAGGCTCTCGCCACTGCCATAGAGCTTGTCTTGCAGTTCCACTGGTAATGGCCACATCTGCTCTCTCTGATCCTCGTATGTCGGGCAGTTCTGCAGCACATGTTCAGTGGTCATATTACCAGTACCGCACGGGCATTCGTCGGTACACCCTATCTTCAATTTGTTGAATAGGTGGTACCTCAGTCTGTTGTGGCCAGTGCGAAGTCTGAAGACAACGACCTGCTCTCTTCGGTTCAACTGGTAACAGGCATCGTTTTTGGTGTAACCAGTATGTTCGGTATCCCATTTGGTCATGAATCTGGCTTTGATAAGCCGTTTTGACTCTTCGTACGTCATACTAGTATCTGTTTGTGGTAGTCTTGCACCTTCTTTTGCCAGTCTGTCTGCCTCCTCGTTGCCTTGGATGTTGCAGTGTGATGGGACCCACTGTACCACTACCCTTTTTGGTGCGGACTGCTGGCACAGTTTGCAGAGTGCTGCTCTTAGGTCATTAAGCTCAGTGTTTTTCTGGCTTTTTAGCGCTGTGACTACTTCGAGAGCATCTGTCAGCAGAACTATATGGCTCTCATTTTCACTGTTTGTCACCATTTCTTCCACTGCCGCCCTCAGTGCCTCTGCCTCCGCTCTGAAATTGCTTGTGTACTTACCAGTAGCGAATGACAGTGTTATTTGTCTGCCATTTGGTAGGTTCAGGAATGCTCCTGCCCCTCCGTTCTGTGTAGTGTTTGTTACAGAACCGTCGGTGTATGCATGGGTCCAGTCCATGCTTGGGTAGCTTTTCGTTATGAAGCTTAGGGTAGTGTCTCTCCTTTCTTTTTCAGTCTGGCAGTTTTTGTTTGCAATACTTGGTATATTTTCTACCACCTCTGGAAATATATTCTGCCTCCAGGTAGGTTTTCGTACAGTAGTGATGGGTTTTGGTGTTGTTTGTGCGTTTGTGGGATCTTCATGCATCTTTGCTTTGGCTATTTCTGCAAAGTTTCTCCGCTTTAGTTTCCCATTTCCCAAATTGTTTAGTCTCTGGTACATTGGATGGTCCGTCAGTCTTCGGAGTTTCTCTGACTGCAGCTGGGCTCTGCAGTCTCTTCTATCGGTCATGGATTGCAGTTTTGTAATCTTTTCGAGTTCTACAATTGGCGTTGACTTCATGCCACCTGTTATAATTCTCATGGCTTGGTTTTGAAGTTTGCTAACTTTATCGAAGTTCGCCTTCGCTGCTGTTGTCCATGCCGCAATGCCATACTCGAGAACTGGTCTCACTCTTCCAGTGTACAGTTTCTTTAGTATGCCTTCGTCTGCTCCCCAGCTTGTGCCAGCTAGTTTCCTCATGATTGCCATTCTTTCTCTGGCTTTCATTCGGTTTCTCTCGATCTGACTTTTCCATGTCATGCGCCGATCAAATGTGACTCCCAGATAGGTTGGGTTGTCGTTTGGCTGCAGGATTTTACCATTTAGACTTAATTTGGTACTTTGGGGTTTTAATGAGAGCGAGAATATTGTGCACGTGGTTTTTTCCTCGTTTATTTTGACCAGCCATGAGTTCGCCCACTCTTCCAACGTTGTTAGGGCCGTCTGCATCCGATTTCTTGCTATGGTGAGATTCTTTTCAGAGGTCCACATAGCCAGATCGTCTGCAAACATTGAGCTATGGACTCTTCTTGGTATATTCTCTGTAATATCGTTTATATATACCAGGAAGAGTGTGGGTGACAAAACTCCCCCTTGGGGTACTCCCTGTTCGAGTGTCACCTTTTTGCTCATCTGCCCTTGTACTTGGAGCCCATAGTTTAAAACAACCACAATTCATCCGCTGTAGTTCTACCGAAGACGGATGTGTTTGACCGAAAGGTGCAAAAATCGCGGTCAAGCTGTAAACTAGCAATACAAGGCATTCCGCTCTCCGGATTACATCCTACTACTTGCAAAGTCAAATTCAGGGCTTGGTAGCGGGAGATTGAGAACGAACGCAGAAGGAGAAGAAGAAGAAGAAGCGGCTTTAGCTCACAGCACTTTTCTAAGCAAAGAGAAGACATATATCCTTGTAAGTCAGATCAGGAATTTTTCTCAACGGTTCATGTGACCAACAAAAACGCTTTTCAGAATTGTAGAAAACAGCCATTTTCATTTAAAAAAACAACCACAAGCATCAGTTCTCTAGGCAAGATGAACAGACTATCTTCCATCTTGGTAACACCTGAATTAAGACCATCTTTATCAAACTGCAATCGGTATGATTTTGTGCACTTGTAATGGTTCAAATTCGGCCAAGCATTAACACTTTCACTAGTAAATGAGGGACACTCGACCACACGCTGTATTCATGCTTAGAAAGCTGTATAGCAATCTCGAGGCCCGTAAGTTATTTCCCGCATTTATTTTGGCTTCTGCATCTGTGTCTGCATCGGAAAAACGGTACAATAATTCTAGCCATTTCACAAATGGTAGCTAGAATGGTAGGTTAGATTAATGAATCTACCAAGACGCATTATTATCAATTCCCACAAGACAAAACAGACATGTACTCTTCTTTGGTTTGCGAATATGCTGCAGAGGATAAGTAGACCGGCATAAAAGATTCTGAATTGCATTCCAGCGCAAGCGCACAAACAAGCACACGCACACAAACTCAAATGTATAATTATGTTTTTATACAGATACGTACGTAGGTACGTACGCATGTACACGCATACACACATTCATATACACACATATATGTTACAATTTGTAACGCAAAAGTGTGCCTCCATACGTTAATTTCATTTACACTGTCATGAAAAATAATAGAAATGAAGATTGCATTAATAAAAGAAAATAAATTAATGAAATTCAGCATTTTTTGTTAAAAAAGCTCAACAACACTGGTCAGAAATAGGAAATGTAACGACCACTATGACATCAAATCTGCAGATCTTAATTATATATTCTCTCAGAAATTTGAGCAATTAGATTAGCGAAACTAAATAGATCATAGCTCAGAACTAGTGACAATACGCCAAGCAGAACTAAAGAAATCATGACTCAAAACTAGTGACAATAAGCCCAGCAGAACTAAAGAAATCATGACTCAGAACTGGCGACAATAAGCCCAGCAGAACTAAAGAAATCATGGCTCAGAACTGTCGACAATTAGCCCAGCAGAACTAAAGAAATCATGGCTCAGAACTGGCGACAATAAGCCCAGCAGAACTAAAGAAATCATGGCTCAGAACTGGCAACAATAAGCCCAGCAGAACTAAAGAAATCATGACTCAGAGATGCGAACGAGTAGACCAGGGAGGTTTTAATAAACACACGACTTGAGACCCTGGACGATTACTAGACGAGTGGGACGGCGTGGGCTACTGGTTAAGTGACACGGCTCACAAACCGAAGGTGCTGGGTTCAATCCCCATCACAGCATCGGCCGTTACCCCGGAGAAGCAAACCCTTAGAAAATCCAGGAGGAACCAGACGCTTACATAAAATGTATGCCGAACTCGGATGCACTGGACCGACAGGCGCAAAATAAAAACCAGTGCAACGCACATCGCCTTGGGGAATAGAGAAATAAGGCTAACGCAAAAAGAAAAAAAATAACAACAAATAAAAAATCTAGACAATGGATTCAAAAGAAAACAAGCTTGAAACCGTTGTTGGGTAGAGAAGGTAGGCTTGAGTCTCCGTAAGTGGATCTCCAGAACTTGGCGTGGTACTGAATTCGTAGCGGTCATAAGTCTCATTACTAAATTGTGTAGAAAACAATACGGACTAAGCCACTGTCAAGACCATTTAATTGCATGACTACCTATTGGTATGTCCAAAGTGCAGTGAAGCCGATTCGTAGGAACATAACAAATCTACGCTTGTCAGTGTAGATGGGTCAGTTAATGCATTTTCAGAATAGATTAGAAGGGCATTGCTCTTAGATCAAGGAAATCTAAAATAAACTGGTTCTATACAGACTGCAGAGTCTTCTAAACCAGTATAAAAACATTGCATTATGTGTATGAGTGTGTGTGTGTGTGCGCGTGCACGCGCACGTGTGCGCAGGTGTACGTGTGTTGGAGGGCGCACGAACATTTTACAGAAATGGATGAAAACTGGCTTTAAATGGGAGGTACAACGGAGCAATATCTCGGATAACAACCAAATGTGGTATCTAGATCGACAGTATCAGAATGGAGTACAAGGAACAGATAATTGTTTCGGTATCGTAATGTTCTCAAACATTCAAGTTGATCTCGCCAGTACAGACCTTGTACCCATCTAACCTGTGCTGTTCTCTTTATAAATAATGGGAGGACACAATGTAAAGGAACGAGAAGCGTGATTGCACTAAATCAAATTGAGAATCACCGAGGAGCACACCAAGCCTACAGACAGTAATTGTTCTCAGTGACACTGACATCTATCTATTACGCAGATGATGGTTCCTCCCTCCTGCATGTTTTGTTATTTGTTTCAAATAATGTGTCCGCTTTTGCTTTGGGCAGCTTCGTGTCAGCATTCGTTGTTCGTATCCCACCCATTTGATCGATTGTATCATTGCCGTCTCTCTGTTTCTCTTACTTTGCTGTTCTCAAATAACGATACTTATTTTCTTCATAAAATTGGCTGCCTGTCCCGGGCTTCCTTAGCTACCGTATAGTGTACTCCTCAAATTGTTTGGAGAAGGGCTTGCCGTAAATATGCTCTGTTCATACAGCCAACAGAGTTAATGGATAAGCTCTGCTGTTTATTTGGACTTCTCGTGCGGGCACATGTCTGGGTGTCAAATGTTTATTCTGTTGAGCATAGATTTTCTTTATTAAGCTGACAGCCTGCCTTCTTGAGCTTTTCGTATCGCCTACAGCTAATCTGTCACATGGTTTCGATGCAGATATACTGTAACTCCACAATTCTCGTAGAAGTGACAGATTTAGAATAACTGCTTTTCCTTCACACAGGAGCACAAAACGGTATATTAAAGTTAATCCATATTTCAGAGTGATGTTTGAATCATAAAGTTGCAACTCAGTCGGACGATCCTCTGGTCGCAATTCAATTTCTCAGTTTAAATACTATGGAGAGGGTGTGTTGTCATTCTACAATTCTTTTAGAGCTGACAATCGTGCAGAAACTGTTCTACTTTTTACTTGTCTTTCGCTCACAGAGACATGCATGTTTCTCACTGTTGTTGTTCGTCAGTCGTAATCGATGAGAACCAATCTATCAACATTCACTGTTCGCATGAGTTCGAAGATGGTTGTGTAAGCCAAAAGGAGCCCTGTGCTGTCTGTTGCAGTTTAGTACAATGAAATAAGACATCCACTCCCACCAAGGTCGACGATGTGTTGCTATGAACTGACTTGCGTACCGATCGTCTCTGGATAACCCCAAATATGCTTGATACCTCCTGTCTCTGAACACCCTCCGCAATATTACTGCGCCAGTCTTTGCTATTGGTGGCGATTATTTGCCAATTATTATGCACTAGATCAGTGAACTCTTGAGTGTGTCCTTTTCCGCTGCGCACCGCTTGCTGTCTTGCCTTATTCCAAAATATAGTTCACCATAAAGCAGCTCTTTTGGTAGACGTTAATCCGACATGCGTACCACAGGGCCAGCCCATCTCAGGTGTGCTGCACAAATCATGGTGTTTATACTTGTCATGCACGATCGCGCTAACACAACTGTATGTGACACCATGTCCTGCCATATAATCCTCGGTAGTTTCCACAGGCAGTGGACGTATAAGTGGATTCATTTCTCGACATGAGGACTATAGACGGTACTGGTCTCCCACGCATATACGAGGGCAGGTAGAATAATTGCAGCGTAGACCTTTGTTCTTGTTTAAGCTCTGATCCTTCTCCTGTCCTTCACCTTCCTATTAAGTCTCCCGAATGCAGCACTGCTCTAGCTATTTGTGTATTCATCTTCTTCTTCTTCTTCGTACGCAGTCAGACAGTAACCATTATTTTTTCGAAAAAAGCGGCGGTCATCCTGAGGCTGTTGCCACTGCCATAGAGCTTGTCTTGCAGTTCCACTGGTGATGGCCACATCTGCTCTCTCTGATCCTCGTATGTCGGGCAGTTCTGCAGCAGATGTTCAGCGGTCATTTTACCAGTACCGCACGGGCATTCGTCGGTACCACCTATCTTCAATTTGTTGAATAGGTGGTACCTCAGTCTATTGTGGCCAGTGCGAAGTCTGAAGACAACGACCTGCTCTCTTCGGTTCAACTGGTAATAGGCATCGTTTTTGGTGTAACCAGTATGTTCGGTTTATTTGTGTATTCAACTCATCGTCTACGTGAATAACCTGAGATAGAGTACTGACAAGGTACTTAAGTCTGTGAACATTTTTTTAAATGGTGATTGTAGTTTCTGAATAGGATATATCTGAAACCAGTTGATATAGAACTTGTTTTTGTGAACGAAATGGTGAGGCCTAAGTTTTTGCCAGCTGTGGCTAACCGATCCACGTTTTCATGCATGTCATCCTCCGTATGTAAATTTAATGTATAATCATCAAGATAAATAAATCACGTAGAGTTACTTTAAGGAATTTGGTTTTGGCCTTGAACCTTCTCAGATTTAATAACCCGTCGTTAGTGCGATAGTGAAGATAAACTCCAACACCGCAAACACTTTTGGCCTTCCACAGGATTGCATAAAACATAATTATGAACGTATTCCTGGCCATCACACAATCCTGCTTCACACCGTTAGTAACAGTAGGGAAGGCAGAGTAGTTTCTCTGATCAATAATTCGGACAAACATGTCAAGATGAAACTGTCACATCATTTTAACAAATGTCGCTGGTCCGTCGAATTGGTCATGATTCTCCACAGACGGTTACAATTGACTGTATCAAAGGCCTTAGAGAGTACCTCAGCTTTGCTCTGCAGAATCAACAGTATTTCTGATTTATCTTGACGGTCGGTCGTACGTTTCACCAGTTCCACTGCACTATATCCCTCAAATTAGGATTGGAGAGGTAAGAGTTCATTATTATCTTCTCCTGGAGTAGACCAACCTTTAGAACATGTTCTTATGCTATTCTGTCTTCCACACTCTGGCTCACTATTGTGAATATGAGATTCAGTCTGTTCAACAGTTACTGGCGTTGCATTGTCATGTATGTCTGCCATTGCTCCGGTACCAGCTCGGCTTCGCACTGCACTGAGCATCTCTACACAGCGCTGCACTGCATAGAGCGTCTCTGCTCATCATTACACTGCCCTGGGCGTCTCTGCTCATCATTACACTGCCCTGAGCGTCTCTGCTCATCATTACACTGCCCTGAGCGTCTCTGCTCATCATTACACTGCCCTGAGCGTCTCTGCTCATCATTACACTGCCCTGAGCGTCTCTGCTCAGCATTACGCCGCCCTGAGCGTCTCTGCTCAGCATTACGCCGCCCTGAGCGTCTCTGCTCAGCATTACGCCGCCCTGAGCGTCTCTGCTCAGCATTACGCCGCCCTGAGCGTCTCTGCTCAGCATTACGCCGCCCTGAGCGTCTCTGCTCAGCATTACGCCGCCCTGAGCGTCTCTGCTCAGCATTACGCCGCCCTGAGCGTCTCTGCTCAGTGTTACACTGCCCTGAGCGTCTCTGCTCATCATTACACTGCCATGAGCGTCTCTGCTCATCATTACGCCGCCCTGAGCGTCTCTGCTCAGCATTACGCCGCCCTGAGCGTCTCTGCTCAGCATTACGCCGCCCTGAGCGTCTCTGCTCAGTGTTACACTGCCCTGAGCGTCTCTGCTCATCATTACACTGCCCTGGGCGTCTCTGCTCATCATTACGCCACCCTGAGCGTCTCTGCTCATCATTACGCCGCCCTGAGCGTCTCTGCTCAGCATTACGCCGCCCTGAGCGTCTCTGCTCAGCATTACGCCGCCCTGAGCGTCTCTCCTCAGCATTACGCCGCCCTGAGCGTCTCTGCTCAGCATTACGCCGCCCTGAGCGTCTCTGCTCAGCATTACGCCGCCCTGAGCGTCTCTCCTCAGCATTACGCCGCCCTGAGCGTCTCTGCTCAGCATTACGCCGCCCTGAGCGTCTCTGCTCATCATTACCCCGCCCTGAGCGTCTCTGCTCATCATTACACTGAGCTTCCTCTCCTCGACATTGCACAGCGATGAGACTGGCTCGTACCCTATTGCAAAACTGAAACATTATGGAGCTAACAGATGAGAGACTATCTAGGTGTCCCTGGATACTGGTGAAAAGGGTAGACAACTATGACTTCCGCATCTACGGCTTTGCATTATGATGATGGTGTCCAACTGAGTTGAGTGCCCTCTAAGCGGTGTTGCGCTGCCAGTAGTGTGCCCTTTACCCTTATTCAATATTGAAACGCAGTGAAACCTTGGGCCCTTTGGGTTGGTGGAGGTGGTAGCCCACCAGAGAATTCGTACCAGCTCGGCTTTACAATGCACTGGGTTTAGTCAAAACAAACATTCTTTCTCATGACAAGCGACCAAGAAGAAGAGGAAAATGTACACCCGTGAACAAACGAAATGGACAAAAATCTAAAACAGTCAACATGTTTCAACGTGTCTAAATCTCTTCTATACTTCAGAGAGCATATATCTTGTGAACACTTATAACTGTATTAGGATTTGATCCGTCTATAACGACGGACTTTTTAAATGTCAATCAAAATCAAATAAAACAATTGAAAAGATTTGCATCATACAACTATGGAGGGAGAGAAAATGTCACATACCTGATTCAAACCAACGTCCTACGGATTTATACATTTTCCTCTATCAACTGTGCCATTGCGGGTCAGGCAAATATGTATTGATTTGCTGCACTTTGTTTTTACATTGTATTGTGACAATGCGAAGATTTTAGTTCTCCGCTCACGTGACGTCAAGAACTGGTGACGTCAACTGTCAGGTTTAAAGATCACGTGTTATCTTAGCGAGTTTCAGGGAAGAGAGATCCTAGTTTGATTTCTTTAGGGATATGTTTTAGTCCCACTAAGACATTAAAATATTGAATATATTAAAATAGTGCTAAGTAAATGTGAAAGCCCACTTTATTTAATAGTAGGTGAGTTTGTAGATCGAAATGTCATATTGTTGTCAGCATATAAAATATATGGTTTCTGTTTTGGTACTAAAATCATAGTATTGTTCCTGTTTTGACACATTGACGAACACAAGTAAAGGTAAGAGGCATAGTAAATAAAAGAAACGAATTGGAACTGTATGTAGAAAAAAAAACCCAGATATAATTGGACTAACAGAATCATAGACATATTAGGACATTGAGATAGTGAACTTGAAATAGAAGGATAGGGTAGTTATGGACAAGGCTAATGTAGGTGGCTTTGTATTATACTATGTGAATTCAGTAACTACAACTATACAAAATGATCTATCATATGGCAACACAAATGAAAGTGTAGAGGAAGTAATAGATAGTGGGAATGAAACAAACAGTGGTTGGAGTATGCTACAGATTGCCTCAAAGTTCAAAAGAGTAAGATGAGGAGCTAATTATTTTTTTTGCCTAATATCACCGAGGGGTCCAAATGCCATCGACCATCTCTTTCAAAGCACCTCTTTCCAGTACAATCTTGTTCAATTCCTTCCAGTTTGTTCATGTTTTCTTTATTTCCGTCTTCAGATCTCGTCTGCGTGTATTCCTTGGTCTACATATGCCTCTCCTTCCCTGTGGGTTCCATGACAGGGTTTACCTGGTGATATTGGCCTGGGGCTTTCCTAATGCATGACCCGTCCATCTCCACTTTGATCCTACGATTTCCTGTTCTAATTTACCGTATCCCGCTCTCTCCCACAGTCTGTCGTTTGTAACTTTGTCAAACCATTTTATAACCAAGAATATTTCTCAGGAATCTTTTGACATAGCCCTACAGTGTCCTGTCCTGAGTTAATTAGTAACATAAAAAAGGCTAGTGCAGGGAAATTATTATTAATGGAGGATTTTAATTTTCCTGAAATAAAATGGGATATGGCAGAAGGACAAATCCTTTTAATTTAACTTAACTTAACTTAACGTCGGTATACTGGTTTAGAAGATCCTGTATACAACCAGTTACATTTACATGACCTTGCTCTAAAAGCTATGCGCATCCAATGTATTCTTAAATGCATTAACTGTCCCTGCCTCCATTACCTCCCCTGGCAATGCATTCCAAGCAGAAACCACTCTCTGACTAAAAAAGTATTTCCTAATATCTAATCTGGAGCTCTCCTTAGTCAGCTCGTAGCTATGCCCTCTTGTTATTGTGGGTGGCTGTATTTAGAAAAAAAACGTGTTATAGTCTAATGTATCCATTCATGTGATCATCGTATAAACCTGTATTAAGTCACCACGAATTCTTCTCTCTTCTAGACACTGTAGGCCGGTTTTTATGAGTCTTTCCTCATAACTGTAATTCTGGAATCCCACTATCATCTCTGTCGCTCTTTATTGTATTCTTTTCAGCATGTTTATATCCCCTCTATGAAAAGGACTCCACACCGGTACGCAGTACTCCAATCTAGGTCTAACTAATGCTTTATACAGTTTGACTATCACTTCCTTGCTTCTATGTTTAATATTTCTTTTTATCATTCCTAACATTGCATTTGCCTTTTTCACTGCTACCTTAACTTGCTCACTCACCTTTCCTGCATGATCTATTATAACCCCTAGGTCCCTTTCCTATCTATCTTTCTAATATTGTTCTCTCCTATTCTGAAATATGTTCCATATTGGATATACCCATGTAGATGTGGACTTTTGCAAAGTCAAAACTGACCATTATTTTAATTAAGCATTTAGAGAAAGCTGCCAGAGGGCAAAATCATTTTCGCCCTATTATTTGCTACAGAGAAAAAAATGATTGAAAACGTTATCGTTGGGTAACTGTTTGGCTCAAGCGACCATCCGATCATCAATTGGGATCTTATACCAAGGAAAGAAGTAAATATATACTCGCTACTACTCTAAGACAGATGTTTAGAAGACGAAAGGGACAGCCAGCCACAAAATCTGGAAAGATGTTGCCGGAGGTACAGATGTTGAACAAGAGTGGGAGAGTTTCAAAACAGTTTTAGAACAACTAAAAGTGGAATGTGTTCCCTGTAGGGAGGTAAACACCAAGCGTAAAAAGTGGATAACTAGATATATAGTTAAATGTAGAAGAGCTAAAAATAAAGCATGGACAAAATATCTAGAGGCAGGTAAATCGAAAGAAACATATTTAAAATATGTGAACAAGCAGAACATAGCTGAGAAAGTGAATAAAGCAGCAATAATAGACTTGGAAAAAAAAAATTACTAATAGGATCAAGACCGATAGTAAAAGTTTCTTTTATTCGTTAGAAATACACAAAGAAGGAAAGACAAGGTAGGCCCGTTCATAGATAGTACAAGTAAAATAATAATAAAAATAGGCAGGCAGAAAATCTACTAAATCAATACTTTGGCAGTCTTCACAAGAGAAGACTGCTCCAAGATCCCAGAGCCTATAGAAATTTTCAAATATGAAATAGATATAGTGGGATTAAAATCAATCTGTATAACGGAGGAAATGGTTTTTAAAAAAATTGGACGGATTAAAAGTGAATAAATGTCAAGGTCAAGATGGTATTCATCTAAAATTGCTATTTGAAATTAGAGAACAACTTGCAAAACTATTGGCTATATTATGTTCTCAATCACTTGCAATAGGGATTGTTCCACGGGATTGGAAAGATGTAGGAATTATCCTATTATTGAAAAATAGATCGAAATCAGATCCAGCAAATTATAGACCGGTGAGTTTAACGAGCATAGTCTGTAAAATGTTAGAATCAATAATCAAAGAAAACATTGTAACGCATCTAGACAGGTTTAATCTAATCATAAATATTCGGGTTTACTAGAAGGAGATCGTGATTAACAAATCTATTGGAATTCATGGAGGAGGTTACTAAAATGATCGATAAGGGGGAACCAGTAGATGTTATTTATCTAGATTTTGCAAAGTCTTTTTATAGAGTACATCGTCGAAGATTATTTAAAAAATGATAACCTCATAGAATAGGTGGGGAAGTTGCCGAATGGATTGAAAGTTGGTTAGCGGGGAGAAGGCAGAGAGTGTGCATGAATATGGAGTACTCTGAGTGGTGTGACGTAAAAGTGGAGTGCCACATTGCTCGGTTTTGAGACCAGTATTGTTCTTTACATATATAAACGATTTGGACATTGATATAAAATCCATGATTACAACATTTGCAGACGATACAAATCGATGTAGGAGTGTCTCATCTATAGCAGAAGTTGATATACTGAGGTCGGATTTAGGTCAAATTCAAGACTGGTATGTGAAATGGCAATTGGAGTTGAATATAGATACATGTAGAGTCATCCACATGGGTAGATCCTTCTTCTTCTTCTTCTTCGTACGCAGTCAGACAGTAACTATTATTTTTTCGAAAAAAGCGGCGGTCATCCAAAGGCTATCGACACTGCCATTGAGCTTGTGTAGTGTTGCCACTGGTGATGGCCACATCTGCTCTCTCTGATTCTCGTATGTCGGGCAGTTTTGCAGCAAATGCTAAGCGGTCATTTTCCCGTTACCACACAAGCATTCGTCAGTGCCACCTATCTTCAATTTGTTGAATAGGGGGTACCTCAGTCTATTGTGGCCAGTACGTAGTCTGAAGACCACGACCTGCTCGCTTCTGTTCAACTGGTAATAGACATCGTTTTTTTGTGTAGCCAGTATGTTCGGTTTCCCATTTGGTCATGTATCTAGCTCTAATTAGCCGTTTTGACTCTTCGTATGTCATACTAGTATCTGGTTGTATTAGTCTTGCACCTTCTTTAGCCAGTCTGTCTGCCTCCTCGTTGCCTTGGATGTTGCAGTGGGATGGAACCCACTGTACCACTACCCTTTTTGGTGCGAGCTGCTGGCATAGTTGACAGAGTACTGCTCTTAAATCATTAATTTCAGTATTTTTCTGGCTTTTTAGTGCTGTGACTACGGCCTTTTACCTGTCACCATTTCTTCCACTGCCGCCCTCAGTGCCTCTGCCTCCGCTCTGAAATTGCTTGTGGATTTTCCAGTAGCCAATGATAGTGTTATTTTTCTGCCATTTGGTAGGCTCAGGAATGCTACTGCCCCTCCGTTCTGTGTTGTGTTTGTTACAGAACCGTCAGTGTATGCATGGGTCCAGTCCATGCTTGGGTAGTTTTTTCGTTATGTAGCTCAGGGTAGTATCTCTTCTTTATTTTTCAGTCTGACAGTTTTTGTTTCCAATACCTGGTATATTTTCTACCACCTGTGGAAATTTATGCTGCCTCCAGCTAGGTTTTCGAACAGTAGGGATTGGCTTTGGTGGTATTAGTGCGTTCATGGGGGTCTTCGTGCATCTTTGCTTTGGCTATTTCTGCAAAGTTTCTGCGCTTTAGTTTCCCATTTCCGAAATTGTTTAGTCTCTGGTGCATTGGATGGTCAGTCAGTCTTCTGAGTTTCTCTGCTTGCTGCTGGGCTCTGCAGTCTCTTCTGTCGGTCATGAATTGCAGTTTTGTAATCTTTTCAAGTTCTACAATTGGCGTTGACTTCATGCTTCCTGTTATAACTCTCATGGCTTGGTTTTGGAGTTTGCTAATTTCATCGAAGTTAGCCTTTGCTGCTGTTGTCCATGCCGAAATGCCATACTCGAGAACTGGTCTCACTCGTCCAGTGTACAGTTTCTTTAGTGGGTAGATCGAATATGGAACACAATTACAGAATGGGCGAGGACAATATTAGAATCATAGACCAGGAAAGGGACCTAGGGGTTATAAAAGAGCATACAGGTAAAGTGAGTGAGCAAATCCAAGTATCAGTGAAAAGGAAAATGCAATGTCAGGTATGATGAAAATAAATATTAAACAGACGAGTAAGGACGTGATTCTCAAACTGCATAAATCATTGGATAGGCCTAGATTGGAGTACTCTGTACAGGTGTGGAGTCCTTATCGTAGAGGGGATATAAACATGCTGAAAAGGATACAAAGACAAGCGACAAAACTGATATTAGAATTCCAGAATTACAGTTACGAGAAAGTACTCAGAAAAAGCTGTCTTCAGTTACTAGAAAAGAGAAGAATTCGATGTGACTTGATACATGTTTTTAAGATAATCACATAAAAGGTTAAATTAGACTATGACGAGATTTTTTTTTAAATACAACCACCAACGAGAATAAGAGGGCACAGATGCAAATTAACTAAAGAAAGGTCCAGATTGGATATTAAGAAATATTATTTAGAAAAGATGTGTGTTTTATTTTTTTACATATGAGCATATAGCCACGATAATTCAAGCATACTTTGTCCACTTGCCCACTAGCTTGTGGGTGCCCTCTAGAGAGAAAGGCTTTTGGTATGACCTTCAGCCAATTTATATCTCCTTCATCACCTCGTTGTCAGCTGCCTTGGTGCCTATCTGCTGCACACTTTCCTACAACCGTGACCATAACGGATAAGTGTGTGCGCAGCGCCGTGAATCATGTGGACATCTATGACTATTTCATCAATACAAACTCGCCTGTTGAAACGGACCAACTGGTTGATCTTCTTTTCCACTGTGTCAGATACATCGTTTTCTGGTCTCCCACGACACGGTTCATCAATAACTTTTTGTCTTCCGTTTTGACAACAAAATTATATATATTCCTACACTCTCTTCTGACTTAAACATTTATCCCCATACTTAACCTCCATATTTCTGTAGATGTTATACGGTTTCAAGCAATCTGACCTCAACAAAATTAATAACGCTTCGTTGTTCTTCCATGGTCGACAGCAAGGCTGCCATGCTGTATGCTATATTGAGTATGCTGCTCGATCGTCATAATCCCTACATGGAGTATTACTAAAGAGCCTTTTTGTGTCCTGTAATAAAATTGCTCTTACTTAATGACCGTCCCTGGCGTATTACCATTACTCTGGTAGCGGGACTAGCTATTCTGTACTTAATGAAAGACGTGAAAGTATGTCGTTGAGGCTTACATTAACATGAACAATTCTGAAATAATATAATGCGTGTGTAGACTCTCCTAACAATTTATTCCCTTTATTTTTTTTTTAGATATCTGATTTTTAACTTTAATATTTACTTGATTCTCATTCTTCGTTTGTCTCTATTACGCCGTAAGGACATTCTAGTTGTGGCAAGTCATGAAGCACTTTCCAGCCCACCTCCAGTTAGGTTATTTAGCGATGTCCCATAAAGTTGCTATACTCACACGCCCTTTTAGAGTGCACTCGCCATGACATATAACTTAGACACAAGCCTACAAGGAAATAACCACTTAAAAAGAAAGCTAGATCGATATAATCCAAATTATTTACAAATCCATAATTGATTAAATCAAGGTGCTAAAAATGAAACACAGTTCGATTCTCTTTCGAGTGAGTTCCAGGTCGACAGCTTCAAATAACTGGTAATATTTTAGACTCCTACGCAAAGTGTTTATTTTTTAAATTAGCTATTATCGCTGTGTTTGTTTTATGTTTTTTTCTGCAATCGGGAAAAATGTATATTTTATAGCATCACAGTTCAAAGTCCACAACCTCGATGTAGGAAGCAAGATAAAGTAAAAGATTGGCGGGCTAGTTGGAAGATATTGTGGGCTATCTTACGTAAACAGTAATAACAGCCGTGAAGGCCATTCAAGGTCAACCTGGAAAGTCATTGGGTACAGGGCATTAGCAGGGTCATACGTGACTGGCCTAGCAAGCGGACATCAGTTTACCATTTCTATCAAGATAGCATAGAAGCTGAACGGACAAGAAAGAGAGACCATGCCATTTATTGATATGTATGGTAAGGGAATGAGTAAGTAAGCACGGCAATCGCTAGCAATTGGCTTTACTAACATTTGTCGTTATCATACGCTCTCATCTAATCACATCTATTTATCTTTTAAACAATGCTACCTGGTTCAGTCTACTCACGTTTTCATACTTCTTCTTCCTCGTTCGTCTTCAGAACTCGACTTCAATGACTATAACGAAGGCAGCAGCTGACTCAAGGCTATGTAATCTTCCGTACAGCTTCTCGTGGACGGACACTGACTGTTGCCAAATGCTACTTCTTTTGTCGGTATACAGTGGGCAGGACTGCATATTATGTTCTGCCTTCACGGGAGCAGTGCCGCAGGCACAAAGGTCCGTAGTGCCAATCTTGAACTTGTTGTACAGATGGTGTCATTGTCTGTAGCCGGAGGATGGTCACCTGGTCTCGCCTGAAAAGTTGATGGTAGGCGTCGTTTTCTATGTGGTCAGGGTGGACTTATTTCCATTTTGCACTATACGTTGCCCTGATTAATGCTGGATGTGATTTCTATATCACTCTGCTGCAGCATTCCTCCGTCTCTGGTGAGTCTGTCCGCCTCCTCATTGCCTGGAATGTCGCAGTGTGCTGGTATTCACTGGATTATGCTTTTTTAAAGCACCAGGACAGGCGTTCGAGCGAGTCTGCCAGAGCCCCGAATTCATTTTTCTGCTGGTTCTTGATCACCATTAACACTGCGAAGGCGTCTATGAGAATGACCATTTGTTTTTCTGCCTGCTCCGTACGGTTTATAAGGGTTTCAGCTGCTTGTCTCGGGGCACTGGCTTCGGATCTGAAGCTGCTGCAGCGTATCCCAGGGGCAAATGCAGCTGAGTATAATTCGATTTTTAGTTTTATAGTGATTCCTCTTCCGTTTCCAATCACATCTTTGGCTGAGCCATCCGTATAAGCATGTGTCCAGGCCTTTGGTGGAAATTTTTGGTTTATGTAATGTGTAACTATGTTTTTTTTTCTGTTCGTATGTTTGTGACTTTTTGTCTTCGATGTTGGAGCTATTGCATATAAGATCAGGGAAAGGTCTTCCTTTCCAGAGGCAGCGGATGGAGCATGCTTGTATTGTGTTTATAATCTTTTCTTTTGCCTGGACTGTAAAACCTTTCCTCTTTAGCCTGCCGCGTTCCAGCTCTGTGGTGCATCGGGTGCTCCATGATTCTTTTGAATATTCCTGCTTGCTGTAGGATTCTACAGTCTCTGCGGTCTTCCATTGGATGTAGGCATGGCTTCCAGGTCTTTTAATTGGGTAGACTTCAGGGCTCCTGTTATGGTGGGGCTGGTTAGTTCTTGGTGCGCCCTATTTTGTCGAAGTTTGATTTAGATGCCGTGGTCCAAGTTGCAATGTCCGTATTCCAAAACTGGTCTCACTCTGCCTGTGCATACTTTCTTTAGTTGTGTTTCCGTCAACGCACATGTAGTACCAGTAAGTTTCTTCGTGATGGGCATGCGTAGCCTCGCCCTCAGCTGGGTCTTTAAAATTTGCGTTTTCAAGGTCAGTCAGAAGTCGGTCTAAGGAAACTCCTAAGAAGGTTAGAGCTTCATCTAGCCCTATCTCGTTTCCATTAAGTTGGAGTTTCACTTGCTGTCGTATTTTTTTACAGGAGAAGATGGTATGTGTCATTTTTGTTATTCCTTTATTTTTAGTAACCAGGTCTTGGACCATCTTTCGAGGGCTGACACAGAGCCTTGCATTAGTGTGCTGGCTGTAGTGATGAGTTTTTCTGTAGTCCACATGGCCAGTTCGTCAGCGTAGAGAGAATCGGGGGTACTTTTGTGGAAGTTGTTGGCAATGTCATTTATGTAAATAAGGAATAGTGTAGAGGAGAGGGCACCACCCTGGGGAATACCTTGTTCTATTGTTTAATTTTTACTGTTATGCCTTTAGACCTGCACTCTTGCTGGGCTAGTTTCTAAATAGTTGCTGATTCACTTGTACAGTTTTCCGCGTGTTTCATATTACCGCATGTTTCCACGTAGCCCGTCTTTCCATATTTGGTCGTTTAGTTCCCCCCTCCCACCCCCACCCCCCGTTATCATACTGTTCATCTCTCAGCACGGTTATTTTTAGGCTGTTTAGATTACAGCACAGATATTTACGTGGCTAAGTTAAACAATTTAGATCACAGTACCGATAAGTATGTGGCGAAGCTAAACAATTTAGATTACAGCACCGATAATTATGTAGCGAAGCTAAACAATTTAGATTACAGCACCGATAATTATGTGGCTAAGCTAAACAATTTAGATTACAGCACCGATAATTATGTGGCGAAGCTAAACAATTTAGATTACAGCACCGATAATTATGTGGCGAAGCTAAACAATTTAGATTACAACACCGATAATTATGTGGCTAAGCTAAACAATTTAGATTACAGCACCGATAATTATGTGGCTAAGCTAAACAATTTAGATTACAGCACCGATAATTATGTGGCTAAGCTAAACAATTTAGATTACAGCACCGATAATTATGTGGCTAAGCTAAATAATTTAGATTACAGCACCGATAATTATGGGGCTAAGCTAAACAATTTAGATTACATCACCGATAATTATGTGGCTAAGCTAAACACTTTAGATTACATCACCGATAATTATGTGGCTAAGCTAAACACTTTAGATTACATCACCGATAATTATGTGGCTAAGCTGAACAATTTAGATTACAGCACCGATAATTATGTGGCTAAGCTCAACAATTCAGATCAATGCACTGATATGTATTTGGCTAAGTTAAACAATTTAGATTACAGAACCGATAATTTTGTGGCCAAACTACACAATTTAGATTACAGCAGTGAAAGTTGCGAGACAATATTAAACAATTAAAATTACATCCCTAAACGCTATTTGGCTTGGCTTCGTTCGTTCTCAATCTCCCACTACCAAACCCTAAACGGGCTTAAGTAGCAAAATGTAGTTCAGAGAACGGAATGCATTGTGTCATTGTTTACAGCTTGGCTGCGATATTTCTACCTTTCAGTCCAACCAATCAGACTTCATCAAGCATTTTTGAGTATTGGGTTAGCATTTCCTCTTCGATCCCTTCTCCTTAGCCAGTCTGCCTTGCTGCAGCCTGTTATCCAGGATCACCGCGCGGAGGTGTAGAAGAGTCTTGGCAGCTCTGGTTCGCTGGCCCTGACGCTAATAGTCAGCTAGGGGTCGCTGACCAGTGCAGCTCATGCGCTGCTTAGCATCTTGATCCCGAACGCTATTTAACTAAGCTAAACAATTAAGATTACATCACTCAACGCCTTGTTACTAAGCTAAACAATGATTTGGCTGATATGTGACATAAAGCAAAAACAACACGCATTTACCTTGACTTGTATATATTTGTAGCCATTTGTTGAAGTAAAATTCCGCTTTTATTTATTATTGTTTGTACAAGTGCATTACAACTCCAAGTACACCGAAACTACAACCACGTTTTTACACCATCTGTTTCACGATTATATTTTGAAGGTAGGGTTCTTCTTCATCTTCTTCTTCTTCTTCTTCTTCTTCTTTTTCTTCTTCTTCTTCTTCTTCTTCTTCTTCTTCCTCTTCTCCTTCTTCTTCGTCTTCTTCTTCTTCTTCTTCTTCTTCTTCGTACGCTGTCAGACGTCAACCTTTATTTTTTTCGAAAAAAAGCAACGGTCAATCTGAGGCTGTCGACACTGCCATAGAGCTTGTCTAGTGGTGCCACT
This sequence comes from Ariolimax columbianus, assembly GCA_036924085.1. Lineage (NCBI taxonomy): Eukaryota > Metazoa > Mollusca > Gastropoda > Stylommatophora > Arionidae > Ariolimax > Ariolimax columbianus. The sequence goes on along the minus strand of JAVGWX010000019.1, from coordinate 11,701,126 downwards.
GGTGATGGCCACATCTGCTTTCTCTGATCCTTGTAAGTCGGGCAGTTTTGCAGCATATGTTCAGCGGTCATTTCCCCAGTACCGCACGTGCATTCGTCAGTGCCACCTATCTTCAATTTATTGAATAGGTGGTACCTCAGTCTATTGTGACCAGTGCGAAGTCTGAAGACCACGATCTGCTCTCTTCTGTTCAACTGGTAATAGGCATCGTTTTTTGTGTAACCAGTATGTTCTATTTCCCATTTGGTCATGTATCTAGTTCTAATAAGCCTTTTTGACTCTTCGTATGTCACACTAGTATCTGGTTGTGGTAGTCTTGCATAAGGTAGGGTTCAATAACATATGTTATCATAATTTTCGTGTTTTAGACATTACTTTAAAATGTCTCATACACAAATGCACAGAATGTAATGGGTTATCAAAACGAACCCCTTTGTGTCTTTACATAAAGAAGAATCAATAAACAGTACATATAGTGTAAATATACTTTCATAAAACTTGTTTGATAACTAGTTTGAACTTCCCATAAAATACCATTTATACACAACACATATTTATCAGCACGTTCGGGATGTGAGGAAAGCTACTGCATCCAGCCACTTAACGTCCTTTTGATGGCGCACAAAAGAGTAACCTACTCTTCGTGGGCATTGGGAAACAACGCAAAGCAAACACGGCAAACAAGGCAAACACCACAAACAAGGCAAACAAGGCAAAGAAGGCAAACAACGCAAACAAGGCAAACACCACAAACAAGGCAAACAAGGCAAACAACGCAAACAAGGCAAACAAACACCACAAACAAGGCAAACAAGGCAAACAAGGCAAACAACGCAAACAAGGCAAACACCACAAACAAGGCAAACAAGGCAAACAAGGCAAACAACGCAAACAAGGCAAACAAGGCAAACAAGGCAAACACCCCAAACAAGGCAAACAAGGCAAACAAGGCAAACACGGCAAACAAGGCAAACAAGGCAAACAACGCAAACAACGCAAACAAGGCAAACAAGGCAAACACCACAAACAAGGCAAACAAGGCAAACAAGGCAAACAACGCAAACAAGGCAAACAAGGCAAACAAATCAAACAAGGCAAACAAGGCAAACAAGGCAAACAACGCAAACAACGCAAACAAGGCAAACAAGGCAAACAACGCAAACAAGGCAAACAACGCAAACAAGGCAAACAACGCAAACAAGGCAAACAAGGCAAACAACGCAAACAACGCAAACAAGGCAAGTAAGGCAAACAACGCAAACAAGGCAAACACCACAAACAACGAAAACAAGGCAAACAAGGCAAACAACGCAAACAAGGCAAACAACGCAAACAAGGCAAACAACGCAAACAAGGCAAACAACGCAAACAAGGCAAACAAGGCAAACAACGCAAACAACGCAAACAAGGCAAACAAGGCAAACAACGCAAACAAGGCAAACAAGGCAAACACCACAAACAACGAAAACAAGGCAAACAAGGCAAACAACGCAAACAAGGCAAACAAGGCAAACAACGCAAACAACAGAAACAATGCAAACAACACATACAAGGCAAACAACACAAACAACGCAAACAACGCAAACAAGGTAAATAACAGAAACAACACAGTCAACGCAAACAAGGCAAACAACACAAACAAACATAACACGTACGTTTTGTATTTGATCAGTAGATAAAGATTTGGTGTCCATTTGTATCTTCGAAGTGACGATATGGAGAAAAGACAAAAAATGAAACTACATACAATGAGATTAGTACACTATAACAAATTGTATCACAGTGTTTTTATTTCAAACATTATGTTAATGTATATCATGTACCAAATTGAGTTGGCTTTCAAATTGAATCAATGTGTCCTAACGTAAAGAAGAATATCAACATATATTGTAAATACCTTCAAAACAATCAATTAGAAAAGAAATTTGAACTTACCATAATATATCATAATATATTTGCACGGTTGTGAAGGTCTTAACACTAAATCATCTCTGACAATATCAATGTCTACACAACATATATCAGTTGAATCATTTCCCCGGAATAGATAAGCTGTGATGTTTGTTATGTCGATAATCTTTGCTTATGATCCCTGGAAGTTCTTTTTATCAAAACATTCTTGCTGAGCAACTTGGTTGGTCGAATATTTTCTTAAAATTGAATCTCTATGTCTGAGAAAAAAGGCAAATTGCTCTTCAATTAAAACGTTAATCTGCAGTAAGTAACATTAAATGTGTTCGATTAAACTAAGCTTCAAAAATTGTTCTTTATACTTTGCTAATAGAGATTGAACATAACAAGCTCCTAAGTGACTTGTGTAAAAATAGGTAATGACAAAAAACTGCATGGCTTTGGTAAGTTACGAGTTAACTCTTATGAAATGTGTTCGGTATACACAACATACACATATAAGAAAAATAGGTAATGACAAAAAGCCACATGGCTTTGGTAGGTTACGAGTTAACTTTTATGAAATGTGTTCGTTATACACAACATACACATATAAGAAAAAATTTCAATTTTTAAAGCTATATGGAAAATAAAATAGTCCCGTATCTTGACTAACGAAAATTATGTGAGAAACGGTTTAGTTTTTTTTTTAAACCAATACGATATTAACTGCTTCAAATATAACTTCATTATTTGGAGGATCAAATAACAATGGCGTTGGCATGGTTTTAATGTGTCTCTGTACTGTCTAGAACTGTTCTGCCAGTTAGAATTAACGATGTATTGCTGCAACTACAATGTCTAGTGATACTAGAAGATATTGCGTCTGAATTGTATTTATTAATTTTTCCATCGTCGCCATCGACGGTTTCCCGCACTTACTGCTCAGTTCAGGAGTGTGCTGACGCCTATAGTTTTTCAATCAGAAAAAAAGGTGCATGTCTCTGTACTTTGTATAATAATGTCAATGGGTTGAGCCTAGCGAAACCCAACTCCCAGTGGCAATTAGCTTATCTCTATTGTAAACATGTCCGCCTGGATGACATCTTGACACTCGTCAGCGCTATCAAGCCAAATGTTGTGCTAAACAACTCACGCCAAATGTTGTGCTAAACAACTCACGCCAAATGTTGTGCTAAAAATCTCAGGCCAAATGTTGCGCTTACCGTCCGTACAAAAACCAATGTCACTTATTTTCGATCCAAGTTGAGTTCATGTTATCAAGTTTTTAGCATTTTGTTCTCCTTCCAGTATTGCTTCAAAGAAATGCTGTCAGAGATGTCAGTTTGATGTACAATACATTGGCTTGATTTGTGTAGCTTGAAATTATAAGTTTAGTTAACACTTCTTGTTCTTCGACAAACATGTGCTATTGTTAGTCAAGTAGTCCACCCTTCCATAAAATTCAGACCTGGGATCAAGATGCTGAGCAGCGCGTGAGCTGCAGTGGTCATCGACCCATAGCTGACTGCTAGCGTGAGGGTCAGTGAACCATAGCTGCCAAGACCCTTCTACACCTCCACGCGGTGATCCTGGATAACAGGCTGCAGCAGGGCAGACTGGCTAAGGAGAAGGGATCGAAGAGGGAATGCTAACCCGGTACTCAAAAATGGCTTGCTGAAGTCGGATGTGTTGGACCGAAAGGTACAAATATCGCATCCAAGCTGTAAACTACGACACAACGCATTCCGTTCTCTGGAAGTTCTGCTACTTAACCCCTTTCAGGGTTTGGTAGGGGGAGATTGAGAACGAACGAAGACTAAAAAGAAGAAGAACAAATTCAGACCGAATTTCTTTAAATGATCTAGTCGACATGTTGCTTACAGATTTAACATTGTCTTTTATTTGAGATTCGACCTAAATCGACCCATTGTGAAACGAGAGACTACTTCACAGATCTGTTTTCGTCTTGTGTCATACTGCCTTCTGGCATGTTGCCTTGCGGCGAGGCAGAGACGAGGTATGCTTAGGATTATGGTGCTAAGTGGGAGGCGTATGCTGCTATGTTGGACATTTAGAGTTTTTCTTTGAATTCATATATCATCATCGCCGGGTTGGACCTTTTACTCGTCACCTCTATGTAGTATGATTTCATTGTAGGTTTGTGATATTGCATGCTTGTAATGTTACCAAATCCCTTTATCTTCTGTTAATATAGTAGTTAACCGATGTAGTCCCCAGTAAATTCCACAGCGTGTTGTGAATTGTGTCTTGAATTGTTTTCCTGTTGTATTTCGTAAACAGAGCATATCACAGGTCTTCGTCTCACAAGTCTCCTTGTTACAGGTCACGAACTCACATGTCTCCATATCACATGTCTCCATATCACAGGTCTCCATATCACAGGTCTCCATATCACAGGTCTCCATCTCACAGGTCTCCATCTCACAGGTCTCCATCTCACAGGTCTCCATCTCACAGGTCTCCATCTCACAGGTCTCCATCTCACAGGTCTCCATCTCACAGGTCTCCATCTCACGTCTCCTTCTCATGGGTCACATCTCACAGGTCTCCATATCACAGGTCTCCATCTCACAGGTCTCCATCTCACAGGTCTCCATCTCACGTCTCCTTCTCATGGGTCACATCTCACAGGTCTCCATATCACAGGTCTCCATCTCACAGGTCTCCATCTCACAGGTCTCCATATCACAGGTCTCCATCTCACAGGTCTCCATCTCACATGTCTCCATCCCACGTCTCCTTCTCATGGGTCACATCTCACAGGTCTCCATCTCACAGGTCTCCATCTCACAGGTCTCCATCTCACAGGTCTCCATCTCACAGGTCTCCATCTCACGTCTCCTTCTCATGGGTCACATCTCACAGGTCTCCATATCACAGGTCTCCATCTCACAGGTCTCCATCTCACAGGTCTCCATATCACAGGTCTCCATCTCACAGGTCTCCATCTCACAGGTCTCCATCTCACGTCTCCTTCTCATGGGTCACATCTCACAGGTCTCCATATCACAGGTCTCCATCTCACAGGTCTCCATCTCACAGGTCTCCATCTCACGTCTCCTTCTCATGGGTCACATCTCACAGGTCTCCATCTCACAGGTCTCCATCTCACAGGTCTCCATCTCACAGGTCTCCATCTCACAGGTCTCCATCTCACGTCTCCTTTTCATGGGTCACATCTCACAGGTCTCTTTCTCACAGGTCTCCATCTCACATGTCTCCATCTCACAGGTCTCCATCTCACAGGTCTCCTTCTCACAGGTCTCCATCTCACGTCTCCTTCTCACAGGTCACAATCTCACAGGTCTCGATCTCACAATTCTCCATCTCATAGGTCTCCTTCTCACAGGTCTCCATCTCACAGGTCGCCATCTCACAAGTCTCCATGTCACATGTCTCCTTCTCATAGGTCACAATCTCACAGGTCTCCATCTCACAATTATCCATCTCACAGGTCTCCTTCTCACAGGTCTCCATCTCACAGGTCGCCATCTCACAAGTCTCCATCTCACAGGTCTCCATCTCACAGGTCTCAATCTCACAGGTCTCCTTCTCATTAGTCTCCTTCTCACAGGTCTCCACCTTACAGGTCTCCACCTCACAGGTCTCCATCTCACAGGTCGCCATCTCACAAGTCTCCATCTCACAGGTCTCAATCTCACAGGTCTCCTTCGCATTGGTCTCCTTCTCACAGGTCTCCACCTTACAGGTCTCCACCTCACAGGTTTCCACCTCACAGGTCTCCATCTCACAGGTCTCCTTCTCACAGTTCTCCATCTAACAGGTCTCCATCTCACAGGTCACGATCTCAGAGGTCTCCATCTCACAGGTCTCCTTCTCACAGGTCACGATCGTTCAGGTCTCCATCTCCAAGGTTTCCATCTTACAAGTCTCCATATCACATGTCTCCTTCTCAAAGGTCTCCATCTCACAGGTCTCCATCTCACAGGTCTCCATCTCACAGGTCTCCATCTCACAGGCCTCCTTCTCACAGGTCACGATCTCACATTTCTCTATCTCACAGGTCTCTCGCAGGTCTTCTTCTCACAGGTCTCCATCTCACAGGTCACGATGTCGCAGGGCTCCTCCTCACAGGTCGTCTTCTCACAGATCTCCATCTCACAGGTCACGATGTCACAGGTCTCCATCTCACAGATCTCCATCTCAAAGGTCTCCATCTCATAGGTCTCCATCTCACAGGTCTCGATCTCACGTGTGTACATGTCTTATTAAGGTCCACATTTGACACTGGTAACGTAACGAAAGAATTATCAATCTGTTTATCAGCGTCTGTTTAGTTAACATGGTGACATTTCGAAATTAGTGTTACAGCGTCAACTGGTAGTGCCCATTGTTCGTCTTCGGAATTCTTTGTTCTTTCCCCTTTTCCAGACACTTCCTGGACCCGGAAATGTTCATACCAACTTTAAGGTTTTGCTGCCTGTGTGGAAAATGATGTGTCGGTTGAGGTTTGATTATAACAGTTTATATTTATTCACAGTTCATCTTTTTGTCATACTATAGGCAGGATGAGTCGAGACATGTGAAGTTTTGCTGTAAATCCACTTGTTTATTGTAGCAGTGGCTGTAGTCGGCTGCGTCAACCAGTTCTCATGAATGTTAGCTATTGTGGTGATTTTTTCCATATATATGATGCATAGAAGAGGGGATAAAACACATCCTGGACGCACTATATTCTTCACTGGAACACGTTTGTATGTACGACAATTGTCCTAACCGCAGCTTCGCTTTTGGAGTACATGGCTCAAATATTGTTTAGTTGCAGTCCCCTAACACGGTATTCCTCCAAAACAGCCCTAGGTTGACTCCTGTTGACCCTGTCAAAGGTTTTCTCTGGATCAATGAAGGCCTTTCTTATATATGTATATGTATATTTATATATATATATATATATATATATATATATATATATATATATATATATATATATATATATATATATAAATAATCTTTACATATATATATATATATATATATATATATACTGATGAAATTAATGTGTTTGTATATATGCGTATATGCTGAATATATATACATATATATATATATATGTGTGTGTGTGTGTGTGTATATGTGTATATATATATATATATATATGGGGTGTACCAACATCGTATAATCTTTCTTGCTTCCAGCACGAAAGCTTTGACGTACTTCTGGATTCGTAGGTATGTTAACACTTTTTATCAACGATTAAGATGCACAAACCCCCTCAGCCGACTCTCACAAAACGTATAGAAGGTTGTCACGAACCCATCCTTATCTACCCAAAACTCCAGGATTTGACCATCAAACGAAAAAGTATTGATACTTTTTTTTCCGCCAATGTTAGTTCCGCGTACTCTGCCATACCATTTTGCATGCCAGCTCAGGCAATCACGTGTCACTCAAATTATAAGCTCTTTTCAGCCAAACTTAAGGATTATACGTCTGGAAACTACACGCGAGAAGATCTCGTATTACTGATCGATTACAAGGAATATGGGTGTTGATGGAATTATTAAATGGACATGCAGTCTCGTGATCAGTCAAGTTTGGTGCCATATTGTCTTCCATTACTTCCTGTCGGACAATAGGAGGTGCCCACATTCCGAATGGGGGCAGGCGATGCTATTTACTATCACGCATACTATCACACAGTGTTTGTTTTAGTTCTACATCATTGGAGTATTTGTAACAGACAGTAGGTGAAGAATTTCCCGTCGTTATAATTGTCTATTATATCCTAAAGATATACAGTCATTGGATGTAGCAACATACTCGTAGAGCTGAAACGTGAATGCTGCCGGCATTTAGACAACGTTTTTATAAACGAACAAGACAAGTATATCTTAGTGGCTGCTGGAATATTATCAAACATTGTGAGAGTTGAGGATATGACTCGCAAAACAATAGCAATATCAACGAAGAAGAAAAACACTATGCGAGAGACAAGATAGTTTTTCTGTTAAGCCATAATGACTTTTAGCAACCCATTCAATAGAAATAACGATATTAACTCTGTTAAACCTCTACACCAACGGGAAATACATCAGTCACGTTGCTTGGGAAAATGTTGTTATTCGAGGGACAAACTGTTGAGCGATGACATTTGCCCGATACATATCACAAGTATCTTGAAGGAAATTAATGTGGTTATGTGATGGACAGACTGTAGAGCGACTGGGGAAGTCTCAGATAGACAACCAGGTTTTTGGGAGAAATGAGTAGACAAGACTAACGTCAAAACCAGGTGAAGCAAACTGATTTAAACGCCATTTCTCGTCCCCGCCGGGTTCTCTGGAACCAGGATGTGTCACGTCAGTCTAGCCAAAGAGGTGGAGATCAACACTGCGATCACCGTACTGAAGAGGTTAGTGAGGTTCCTCACACTGTAGGACACTCAGAAGGACCCTGGTGCGCCTTCTCGAGTACCCCACATGATGTAAGAACACACAATGTAACCCTCTACCACAGAAACGCAGTCAAGACGAATCCACGAACTGCTTCGAAAAGCATGAGAAAAACAGAAATGGTCATTTCATAGAACAAATGATTGCCATGTACACGAAGAAAATAAATGTGGCTATATTAATACGAAGGCCGAAGAATAACACCTATACCTCGATACAAGAAGTTATGAAGATATTTCTTGATCAAGCGAAAAAAAGAGACACATATATATACAGTCTGGCGTCGCGTCAGTTCGTCTAATGTCCTTGCGTGCGCTTACCAGACGTACCCACACTATATCACCACATGTATGTGTTGCCAGTCAAGCATTGATGTGATATCTTTGTCTGTTTTCCCAGTAACGTTCTAAATCCAATAATTGTCAAGGGAAATCAGCAATGAAGTCCAACAATTGAGCCAGATTAAACGAAATGGTGTCATATCAAGTGATTTCCCCTTTTCAAATAACACCAGACACACACTCATCATTTTGTGCTAAAAGGGTTAATTTAATTAATAATGTGTGGCTGCAAACTGTGAGACCATGTATTTTGTTATAGAATAGAGACAACGCCAATTTGGCAACACAAAATAGAACAATCACAGTCGTGCTTTGGAACAAAGGTATATACAATGGCTATTCAGTCCAGCGATCAGGGGATCGTAAAATAGATTGCACAGGAAGCACTTCAAACAAACATACTGTATATATGATTCACTGCTTTAACGCTTCGTCAAGAATATTGTGACCAGTACCGCTACTCTCTTTACACGGGACGTGTACCCGAGCACATGCAGTAACGGTTTCAATGGAGACGGTTAGGCATGAGACGTTTCCTACTGCAATACACAACCCTTGCTATTTTATAAAAACGTGGATGGTTACATGGATCTCATCTTTTTAAAACTGACTGCACCTCGGATTATATATATATATATATGTTTGTATTTATATACATCGTTCACACGAAGAGAAGCAGAGATAGATTGACAGAGAAAGAGAGAGAGATAAGAAAACAAGTTTTATGGAAAACCATCTAATCTATAAGCACGGAACAGCTTTCTTCTTCTTCTTCTTCTTCTTCTTCTTCTTCTTCTTCTTCTTCTTCTTCTTCTTCTTCTTCTTCGTTCTCAATCTCCAACTACCAAACCCTGAAAGGGCTTAAGTGGCAGAATGTAGTCCAGAGAACAGAATGTGTTGTAATGTAGTTTACAGCTTGGCTGCGATATTTGCACCTTTCGGTCCAAGACATCCGACTTCAGCAAGCATTTTTTTAGTACTGGGCTAGCATTCCCTCTTCGATCCCTTCTCCTAAGCCAGTCTACCCTGCTGCAGCCTGTTATCCAGGATCACCGCATGGAGGTGTAGAAGGGTCTTGGCAGATATGGTTCGCTGGCCCTGACACTAGCAGTCAGCTATGGGTCGCTGACCACTGCAGCTCATGCGCTGCTCAGCATCTTGATCAGCTTTGAAATTTACCTTGTTTGCATGTTTTTTATTTATATGAAATACCCGAGTAGATTCTTCAGAGTTTTTTGATTCGTGCGGCGAAAAAATCGTTCAAATGTTGAAGCCGAGACCGAGGCTATCAAAATAAGGGTTAAGATTCTGTACCGACATTTTGACTATCAGGAATTGGTACCAATAGGGGACGTATACAGAATATGTTAATCAGGGTCAGGTGAAACATATAGAAACTGTAAGACAACAAATGTGAATATCAACTTGAACTGGCTAATTAAATGAACACAAATAAGAGCCACTGAGGCTAATCATAAATGGATGGGGGTTGGTGTAGAGGGAGAGGGGGGGGGGGCATTGGAAAAGGGGCAGGGGGATGTAATGAAATAGATACAAAAAAGGAATCCACCTGTTTACAATTGTTCCCAAAAGAGAATTGCCAGATTGGATACAGGAAACAGGTAGCGACCACAGGCCGATCAGGCTAGACATTGATATGGAAGTAGGCCCATAGGAAACAAAACCGCTCCCACGTTGGAATTACAAACGAGCCGACTGGGACAGATTTGCAATCCTGAAAGATGGGCTGTGTGAAACCATCAACACACGAAACAACAAAATGAAGCCCATGGTGGAAAGCCTAAGCAAGGCAATAATGCAAGCCGCCACTGAAACCATCCCAAGAGGAGCTAGGAAAAACTATAAGCCCTACTGGAATGATGAGATGCAGAAAGCGGAAGATGCAGTAACAAATGCTAGGAACATGGCAGAGCGAGAACAATCTATGGAAGCAAACATCGCCCTCAAAGCCGTCACGGCGAAATACAAATACACTCTAAACCAAACAGCAAGAGAGAGCTGGAAAAACAAAACCGAAAGTCACAACCTAGAAAAAGAAGGGAACAAGCTATGGAAGCTAGTCAGAGCCATGAAAGACGAAACCCCTTCAAACAAACAAATTACCATCAAGCAGGGCGAAAACTTGCTCACTGGAAAAAAAGCCGCAAACGCTTTTGAAGAACACTATGCTAGGGCAAACCACATCGAGGTCCCTGCAGATATGCATACATACATTAGTGAAGAGCAAAAGGGGTACGACAACATCAATACGGCACCAGAAGAGCATATGATAGCCAAACTAACAATGAGTAAAATGGAAGAGGCCATGAGAACATTACAGGAAAGGAAATCTCCCGGAAAAGACGGGATAACAAACGAAATACTGATGGGACTGGGCCAAACAGCGAAGAGGAAACTGCTATCAGTCCTGAACCAAAGCTGGAAAAGGGGAATTGTACCCCAGGCGTAGAAAGACGCAGTACTTGTACCAGTACCAAAAAAAGGAAAGGACAAAACAGATCCAAATGGATACAGGCCTATCAGCCTACTGAGCTGTGTCGGCAAACTGATGGAACGTATGATAAACACCAGACTGATGTGGCATCTGGAAGAAAAACGAATACTAATTCCACAGCAAGCCGGCTTTAGACAGCACAGATCCACTGAGGACCAGGTCATCCTCATAGCCCAGGAAATAGAAGATGCCTACCAGGCACATAAACACACAGTAGCGGTTTGGGTGGACCTGGAAAAGGCATTTGATAAAGTCTGGAAAGACGGACTTAGAGTCAAGCTAAGGAAAAGTGAAGTTTGTTAGAGAATGTACAAGTGGATCAACCACTACCTCCAAAAAAGAACGGCCAGAGTCCAAGTGCAAGGGCAGATGAGCAAAAAGGTGACACTCGAGCAGGGAGTACCCCAAGGTGGAGTACTGTCACCCACACTCTTCCTGGTGTATATAAACGACATTACAGAGAATATACCAAGAAGAGTCCATAGCTCAATGTTTGCAGACGATCTGGCTATATGGACCTCTGAAAAGAATCTCACCATAGCAAGAAATCGGATGCAGCAGGCCCTAACATCGCTGGAAGAGTGGGCGAACTCATGGCTGGTCAAAATAAACGAGGATAAAACCACATGTACAATATTCTCGCTTTCAATCAAACCCAAAAATACCAAATTAAGTTTAAATGGCAAATTCCAGCAGCCAAACGACAACCCAAACTATCTGGGAGTCACATTTGATCGGCGCATGACATGGAAAAGTCAGATTGAGAGAAACCGAATGAGAGCCAGAGAAAGAATGGCAATCATGAGGAAACTTGCTGGCACAAGCTGGGGAGCAGACAAAAGCATACTAAAGAAACTGTACACTGGAAGAGTGAGACCAATTCTCGAGTATGGCATTGCGGCATGGACAACAGCAGCAAAGGCGCACTTCGATAAAGTTAGCAAACTTCAAAACCAATCCATGAGAGTTATAACATGAGGCATGAAGTCAACGCCAATTGTAGAACTTGAAAAGATTACAAAACTGCAATCCATGACCGATAGAAGAGACTGCAGAGCCCAGCTGCAGTTAGAGAAACTCCGAAGACTGACTGACCATCCAATGCACCAGAGACTAAACAATTTGGGAAATGGGAAACTAAAGCGGAGAAACTTTGCAGAAATAGCCAAAGCAAAATTGCACGAAGATCCCATAAACGCTCTTACAACACCGAAGCCCATCACTACTGTACGAAAACCTACCCGGAGGCAGGATATATTTCCAGAGGTGGTAGAAAATATACCAGGTATTGGAAACAAGAACTGCCAGACTGAAAAAGAAAGGCGAGATACTACCCAAAGCTTAATATAAAAAAACTACGCAAGCATGGACTGGACCCATGCATACACCGACGGTTCTGTAACAAACACTAGACAGAACGGAGGGGCAGGAGTATTCCTGAACCTACCAAATGGCAGAAAAATAACACTGTCATTCGCTACAGGTAAGTACACAAGCAATTTCAGAGCGGAGGCAGAGGCACTGAGGGTGGCAGTGGAAGAAATGGTGACACATGAAGAAAATGAAAGCCATTCAGTCCTGCTTACAGATGCTCTGGTTGTAGTCACAGCGCTAAAAAGCCAGAAAAACACTGAGCTTAATGACTTAAGAGCAGTACTCTGTCAACTATTCCAGCAGTCTGCATCAAAAGGGTAGTGGTACAGTGGGTTCCATCACACTGCAACAACCAAGGCAACGAGGAGGCAGACAGACTGGCAAAAGAAGGTGCAAGACTACCACAAACTGATACTAGTATGACGTACGAAGAGTCAAAACGGCTTATTAAAGCCAGATACATGACCAAATGGGAAACCGAACATACTGGCTACACCAAAAACGATGCCTATTACCAGTTGAACAGAAGAGAGCAGGTCGTGGTCTTCAGACTTCGCACTGGCCACAATAGACTGAGGTACCACCTATTCAACAAATTGAAGATAGGTGGCACCGACGAATGCCCGTGTGGTACCGGGAAAATGACCGCTAAACATCTGCTGCAGAACTGCCCGACATACGAGGATCAGAGAGAGCAGATGTGACCAATACCTGTGGAACCACAAGACAAGCTCTATGGCATTGTCGACAGCCTCAGGATGACCTCCGCTTTTTTCGAAAAAATAATGGTTACTGTCTGACTGTGTACGAAGAAGAAGAAGAAGAAGAAGAAGAAGAAGAAGAAGAAGAAGAAGAAGAAGAAGAAGAAGAAGAAGAAGGAAAAGCAGTAGAAGCAAACAAAATACAAGTAAAAGAAAAAGAAAATGCTCAAGGCAAACATACGACAATGAAGTTTGTCAGCAGCTGAAATTGATGTAATATGATATGCAGACTTTTCGTCGGCTTGTTAAAGGCACAGGGGGCTGGCAAGTTTTAATAGAGTAATTGATATGCTCAAACCGAGATATGCCTAGCACTACTGGCATATTGCTTATTGCATAGATGTTCAAAAGATGTTCAAAATGTGCTACTCAAATGTGTGTTAGTACCAATTATAACACTTTATTGCTACCATACTAATTAACGATTACATATTTATATATTATTGTTTTTCATAGCTAAGGGTGGAAGAATAATCAGTGTCAGGTGAAACATACTGATTTAGACAGGAGTAAAAAATAGTCAGTGTCATGTAAAACATACTGATTTAGACAGGAGTAGAAAATAGTCAGTGTCATGTAAAACATACTGATTTAGACAGGAGTAAAAAATAGTCAGTGTCATGTAAAACATACTTATTTAGACAGGAGTAAAAAATAGTCAGTGTCTTGTAAAACATACTGATTTAGACAGGAGTAAAAAATAGTCAGTGTCATGTAAAACATACTGATTTAGACAGGAGTAAAAAATAGTCAGTGTCATGTAAAACATACTGATTTAGACAGGAGTAAAAAATAGTCAGTGTCATGTAAAACATACTGATTTAGACAGGAGTAAAAAATAGTCAGTGTCATGTAAAACATACTGATTTAAACAGAAGTAAAAAATAGTCAGTGTCATGTAAAACATACTGATTTAGACAGGAGTAACAAATAGTCAGTGTCATGTAAAACATACTGATTTAGATAGGAGTAAAAAATAGTCAGTGTCATGTAAAACATACTGATTTAGACAGGAGTAAAAAATAGTCAGTGTCATGTAAAACATACTGTTTTAGACAGGAGTAAAAAATAGTCAGTGTCATGTAAAACATACTGATTTAGACAGGAGTAAAAAATAGTCAGTGTCATGTAAAACATACTGATTTAGATAGGAATAAAAAATAGTCAGTGTCATGTAAAACATACTGATTTAGACAGGAGTAAAAATAGTCAGTGTCATGTAAAACATACTGATTTAGACAGGAGTAAAAAATAGTCAGTGTCATGTAAAACATACTGATTTAGACAGGAGTAAAAAATAGTCAGTGTCATGTAAAACATACTGATTTAGACAGGAGTAAAAAATAGTCAGTGTCATGTAAAACATACTGATTTAGACAGGAGTAAAAAATAGTCAGTGTCATGTAAAACATACTGATTTAGACAGGAATAAAAAATAGTCAGTGTCATGTAAAACATACTGATTTAGACAGGAGTAAAAAATAGTCAGTGTCATGTAAAACATACTGATTTAGACAGGAGTAAAAAATAATCAACGTCAGGTGAAACATACTGATTTAGACAGGACTAGCGAGCTATTAGGGTTAGGTGAAACATTCTAATTAAAACATAAGTGGAAGATAAACATAGTCACTCCTTAATGTGCTGATTTAAACAGGAGTGAAAGTAATGTTTCGAGTAGAACATCTGATTTAAACAGGAGTGAAAAGTAATTAGGTTCGAGTAAAACGTCTTGTTTTTTACAGAAGTGAAAGGTAATGAGGTTCACGTAAAACGTATGATTTAAACAGGTGGGAAAGGTAATGAGATTAACTGATTTTGGCAGAAGCGAAGATGAATCAAAGTCAGGTGAAACATTGTGATCAAGACTCCACCTTACGTCAAAGTCAGGTGAAACTTTATGATCAAGACTCCACATTATGTTAGGGTCAAGTGAAACTTTATGATCAAGACTCCACCTTATGTTAGGGTAAAGTGAAACATTATGATCAAGACTCAACTTTATGTTAGGGTCAAGTGAAACATTATGATCAAGACTCCACATTATGTTAGGGTCAAGTGATACATTATGATCAAGACTCTACCTTATGTTAGGGTCAAGTGAAACATTATGATCAAGACTCCACCTTATGTTAGGGTCAAGTGATACATTATGATCAAGACTCTACCTTATGTTAGGGTCAAGTGATACATTATGATCAAGACTCCACCTTATGTTAGGGTCAAGTGAAACATTATGATCAAGACTCTACCTTATGTTAGGGTCAAGTCAAACATTATGATCAAGACTCCACCTTGTGTTAGGGTCAAGTGAAACATTATGATCAAGACTCTACCTTATGTTAGGGTCAAGTCAAACATTATGATCAAGACTCCACCTTATGTTAGGGTCAAGTCAAACATTATGATCAAGACTCTACCTTATGTTAGGGTCAAGTCAAACATTATGATCAAGACTCCACCTTATGTTAGGGTCAAGTCAAACATTATGATCAAGACTCTACCTTATGTTAGGGTCAAGTCAAACATTATGATCAAGACTCTACCTTATGTTAGGGTCAAGTCAAACATTATGATCAAGACTCTACCTTATGTTAGGGTCAAGTCAAACATTATGATCAAGACTCTACCTTACGTCAGGGTCAAGTCAAACATTATGATCAAGACTCTACCTTATCTTAGGGTCAAGTCAAACATTATGATCAAGACTCCACCTTACATCAGCGTCAGGTGATACATTCTGATTATGACTCCACCGTACGTCCTCGTTCGTTCCTCGGGAAACAGGCTGTATCGCAGTAGTCTGGCTAAGGATGTTGGGATCGATCCTGTATTTCCCATATATGTGAACTTACTGACGAACATCGATTGGCACTACAGCTAGGACGACCCTCGTCCACAGTTTCAAGTACGCCTCGGGGAATAAGATGAACCACTGTCACCCGCTACCAAGAATAAGTGAACTCAGTTCGAGAGGCTTCCAACAACTACTTCAATAACTCAAACAAGGGAAGATCAAATACAAATCGAATGCGACAAGTTGCAGACAGTATCACTGTATTTTAAGCCTTCTTGTTTTTCAATTACCACGCCACTTGAGTTCAGATTCTCTGCAGTCCCACGCATACTTGTACTATTGATTAACTAATCGATTGACTGATTCATGGATTGATACTCCGTTTCGCTTTACATCAAGAATAATGTCACACCTACAGTTTGCACCTTTACAAGAAACATGTGTACAAATATCTGCAGCAGCAATTTTAAAGTAATTGATTTGCATTAAGATGTTGCTAGCCCCCTTTGCAATTAATTTTAGGTGCCTTTTACTACATGATCGGAAGGTTACAGTGGCCCTATTCTTGTCGACGTTAGTACCCGTTGGATGATCATGTTTATATGCAAAATTAATAAATATATATGGAGGATTGAGATAGAGAAAGAGAATGGGAATGGTACTCCTTCTTCTTCTTCTTCTTCTTCTTCTTCTTCTTCTTCTTCTTCTTCTTCGTACGCTGTCAGACGTCGACCTTTATTTTTTCGAAAAAAGCAGCGGTCATCCTGAGGCTGTCGACACTGCCATAGAGCTTGTCTTGCCACTGGTGATGGCCACATCTGCTTTCTCTGATCCTCGTATGTCGGGCAGTTTTGCAGCAAATGCTCAGCGGTCATTGTCCCGGTACCACACGTGCATTCGTCGGTGCCACCTATCTTCAATTTATTGAATAGGTGGTACATCAGTCTATTGTGGCCAGTGCGAAGTCTGAAGACCACGACTTGCTCTCTTCTGTTCAACTGGTAATAGGAATCGTTTTTGGTGTAGCCAAGTATGTTCGGTTTCCCATTTGGTCATGTATCTAGCTCTAATAAGCCGTTTTGACTCTGCGTATGTCACACTGGTATCTGGTTGTGGTAGTCTTGCACCTTCTTTTGCCAGTCTGTCTGCCTCCTCGTTGCCTCGGATGTTGCAGTGGGATGGAACCCACTGTACCACTACCCGTTTTGGTGCGGACTGCTGGCATAGTTGACAGAGTACTGCTCTTAAATCATTAAGTTTAGTATTTTGAATGTTATTCAAACTGTCACTTGAATGGCATGCCACTAAACTATATGTGTATGGGTAGTCATTGTATGTTGTTATCTGTTTATATGGGCACAAAACTAGTACCTACTCGCTGCCATGTTCCATTTTGTGACACTCTGCATTCATAAACCCTCAAGGTCCCCACGCAGGGCAGGAAAACTTGACAAATTTATTATTCCTAAACATAAACATGCTAGTAATGGGTGAATGGAGGGGGTCGAGTCCTCTCCTCCAATGTGACCTAGATCTGGCTAAAACTGACCCTATTAATAGTTCAGGTGAGTCACTTCTGACGTCAGGGTTAGGCGAGCCGTACTGAATAAGACCTGACCTCACGTTCTCATGTAAACTGACTTTGTTACTCCAGTATGGCCAACGAGGTGGAGATTGAGGTTGTGGTCTCCCGTCCTTGTGGTTGTAGTACTTTGAATCCTTGCGGGGTACTACAATCAATATGAACAAGTCTCTGTAGATAACAATATCTTCAAACAACAACCAACAAATCAACCGACAGTCCATCAGACGCAGATCTAGAATGGGAGACCCCTCTTCATCAATATGCGTAATTTTCATACAAAACAATGATCCAAAAGGTCGTAAGCCTCATTACCAAGAAAAGTCAATAGCGAGGAGAAACAAGGCAAACTTTTGAAATATTGCAAAACAATTCGTTGATGAGAAAATAACAAAGCTTTCACAAAGAGAAATACTATTCATTTGTTTGATATAGAAAATAAAATAAGGGAGACCTTATTTGGGAGCCTGGTCACGTGATTGTATATTTGCTTAAGACAGCGAATAGACAACGTGGACGCTGACGCATTCTGCAAACAGTGGCTTATGTCCCGTGTCCGCATGGGTCCCGTGGCGATCAGATATCTGTCAGTCAATAGTGCACTTGTCAAACGGCTTTCTTGTCAAATTATCGTGCAGTGTTCTGTTGGCCTGCGCGTGCTTTTTAACTGCGTGCTCCTGTGTGAATATGTGAGTGGTGTGTGTGTGTGTGTCTGCGTGGTGTTTGTGGGAGGATGTGTAAGTGTAAATGGGGGTATGCGTGTGTGTATGTGCTTGCATCTAAATATAGGATTGTGTGCGTCAGAAGTGTATGTTGCGTGAATGTGTGTGGGTGGGTGTGCGTGAGTGTGCTGAACGATGTATGAGTATTTGTAATTGCATTAATGAGTGTGTGTGAATGTTGGTGTGTAAATGTGCATTCATGTGTATGTTGTGTGTGTGAATGTTGGTGTGTAAATGTGCATTCATGTGTATGTTGTGTGTGTGAATGTTGGTGTGTAAATGTGCATTCATGTGTATGTTGTGTGTGTGAATGTTGGTGTGTAAATGTGCATTCATGTGTATGATGTGTGTGTGTCTTTATGTGTGTGTTTGTGTGTGTGTGTGTGTGTGTGTGAGTGTGTGTGAATGTTGGTGTGTAAATGTGCATTCATGTGTATGTTGTCTGTGTGTGTTTATGTGTGTGTTTGTGTGTGTGTGTGTGTGTGTGAGTGTGTGTGAATGTTGGTGTGTAAATGTGCATTCATGTGTATGTTGTGTGTGGGTGTTTATGTGTGTGTTTGTGTGTGTGTGTGTTTGGGTTTAAGTGTGTGAGAGTATTTGCCCAAGTGTATTATGTGTGGTGTGTGGATGTGGATGTTGCTGTGTGTTTTAGTTATTTAAGTGTGTGAGCGTATTTGCGCAAGTGTATTCTGTGTGGTGAGTGGATGTGGGTGTGCGTGTATTGTGTAATTGTGCTTGCGCCTTATTTATCTGTGTGTATGTCTAAGTAAATATTTGAAAAGATGATCCTGAACCGCATCGCCCAATCAATAGACAAAACGCGTATCAAGGTTTAACTTAACTTCATGTTACTAGTTTAGAAGACTCTATAGTCTATATACAACACGTTTATTCCACCCCTCCGATACTGAAGATAACTGTGAGCATTAAATCGTGTAATGCATTAACTGACCCTGCCTCCACCGCATCTAGTGGCAATGTCTTCCAAGCATTTACCAAGCTCTGACTAAAACAACATTTCCTAATAACTAATCTGGACCTGTTTTTAAATCATTTGAAGATCTGTCCTCTTGTTCTTGTAGCCGGTTGTCATTTTGAAAACTTGATATAGTCTAATGTAGCCTTGCCATTGATTAATTACATATTTAAACTTGTATATTAAGTCACCTCGACTTCGTTTCTGATCTAGACAGTGTAGACCAGATTTTCTTAGTCTTTCCTCATAACTGTAATTCTGGAATCCCATGATAATTTGTTTAGCTATTCTTTGTATCCTTTCAATTAGGTTTCAGGCCGGGAAGATCGTGTTGCAGATAAATTCTGAAAATGACATAACTAATCGAGGACGGGTAAGAACGCAAGCAATTCACAGGACTGGCAGTTATTGATCTCGGTGCAGCATACGATATGATAAACCCACAGAAGCTGCTAACAAAGCTATATTCTATGACAAATGTCTGGCGCCTCACTAACCCTATCAAATGTCTATTACAGAATAATCGGTTCTATGTCACGCTGGGAGGGCAAAATGTCAATGGGATAACAAACCAGTAAACAACCGCCTGGCACAATGAAGCGTGTTAGTAAATAGATAGACATCGAGGTGACGACAATCATTTCACTTCACTTAACTTAACTTAACTTAACGATTCATACTAGTTTAGAAAACCCATCAGAGTCTGTATACAACCAGTTACATTTGCATTACCAAGCTATGCGCCTCCAATCTATTCTTAAATGCATTAACTGTCCCTGCCTCCACTACCACCTGGTGCCATGCATTTCAAGCATTCACCACTCTCTGACAAAAAATATATGTCTAATATCCAATCTGGACCTTTCTTTAGTTAATTTGTATATGTGCCCTCTTCTCTTCGTTGGTGGTTGTATTTTGAAAAACGTGTTATAGTCTCATTTAATATGTCCTGTGATTATCTTATAAACCTGTATTGTCACCTCAAATTCTTCTCTTTTCTAGACACTGAAGGCCGGTTTTTATGAGTCTATTCTCACAACTGTAATTCCGGAATCCCTCTATCAGTTGTGTCGCTCTTCTTTGAATTCATGCCAATGATACTGGAGTCGCTGCCAAAGGACATGATTTTGATGATATGGAGCGACAAAGTGATACGCGCCTTTCAGGCCCTTTTATGATGGGAACATTGAAAGTTATTTTGCTAAAAGAATTGTCCGTATTAGATCGTGCACTTATTATATCTTTATTGATATCATTCTGCATTTGTTGTGTAGTGTAGTGTGAACGCTTCTATTCTGTTAGGGATTTATAGTTTAATCCCTTTGAACATATGGCATCTTCTCCAATATTTGTGTATAATATTTGATACATTGTTTCCTGAACCTTCTTTCCATTTCAGTAGGTTAACCTAAACCCATTAATATTATGGAAAGTGATAAATAAAAGGAAATCAAAAGAAGACTAGCCATGGCAACGCAGAGGCAGAACAACGTGACTAGACTATGGCAGAACACCATCATAGCGACAACAGTAAGAGTCTTCAGATCCTGTGGAAACCAAACAGCAAGAGAGAGCTGGAAAAATAAAACTGAAAGCCTCACCTAGACAAAGAAGGGAATAAGCTATGGAAGCTAGTCAGAGCCATGAATGACGAAACCTCTTCAAACAAACAAATTACCATCAAGCAGGGCGAAAACTTGCTCACTGGAAAAAAAGCCGCAAACGCTTTTGTCGAACACTATGCCAGAGCAAACCACATCGAGGTCCCTGCAGAAAGGCATACAGACATTAGTGAAGAGCAAAAGGAGCACGACAACATCAATACGGCACCAGAAGAGCACATGATGGCCAAACTAACAATGAGTAAAATGGAAGAGGCCATGAGAACATTAAAGAAAAGGAAATCTGCCGGAAAAAACGGGATAACAAACGAAATGCTGATGGGGCTGGGCCAAACAGCGAAGACAAAACTGCTATCAGTCCTGATCCAAAGCTGGGAAAGGGGTATTGTACCCAAGGCATGGAAAGACGCAGTACTTGTACCAGTACCAAAGAGAGGAAAGGACAAAACAGATCCAAATGGATATAGGCCTATCAGCCTACTGAGCTGTGTCGGCAAACTGATGGAACGTATGATAAACACCAGATTGATGTGGCATCTGGAAGAAAAACGAATACTAATTCCACAGCAAGCCGGCTTTAGACAGCACAGATCCACTGAGGACCAGGTCATCCTCATAGCCCAGGAAATAGAAGATGCCTACCAGACACAGAAACACACAGTAGCGGTTTGGGTGGACCTGGAAAAGACATTTGACAAAGTCTGGAAAGACGGACTTAGAGTAAAGCTAAGGAGAAGTGAAGTTTGTGGGAAAATGTACAAGTGGATCAACCACTACCTCAAAAAAAGAACGGCCAGAGTCCAAGTACAAGGGCAGATGAGCAAAAAGGTGACACTCGAGCAGGGAGTACCCCAAGGGGAAGTACTGTCACCCACACTCTTCCTGGTGTATATAAACGACATTACAGAGAATATACCAAGAAGAGTCCATAGCTCAATGTTTGCAGACGATCTGGCTATGTCGACCTCTGAAAAGAATCTCACCATAGCAAGAAATCGGATGCAGCAGGCCCTAACATCGCTGGAAGAGTTGGCGAACCCATTGCTGGTCAAAATAAACGAGGAGAAAACCACATGTACAATATTCTCGCTTTCAATCAAACCCCAAAACACTAAATTAAGTCTAAATGGCCAATTCCTGCAGCCAAACGACAACCCAAACTATCTGGGAGTCACATTTGATCGGCGCATGACATGGAAAAGTCAGATCGAGATAAACCGAATGAGAGCCAGAGAAAGAATGGCAATCATGAGGAAACTTGCTGGCACAAGCTGGGGAGCAGACACAAGTATACTAAAGAAAGTGTACACTGGAAGAGTGAGACCAGTTCTCGAGTATGGCATTGCGGCACGGACAACAGCAGCAAAGGCGAACTTCGATAAAGTTAGCAAACTTCAAAACTAAGCCATGAGAGTTATAACAGGAGGCATGAAGTCAACGCCAATTGTAGAACTTGAAAAGATTACAAAACTGTAATCCATGACCGATAGAAAAGACTGCAGAGCCCAGCTGCAGTCAGAGAAACCCCGAAGACTGACTGACCATCCAATGCACCAGAGATTAAACAATTTGGGAAATGGGAAACTAAAGCGAAGAAACTTTGCAGAAATAGATGCACGAAGATCCCATAAACCCACTAACAACACCAAAGCCCATCACTACTGTACGAAAACCTACCTGGAGGCAGGATATAATTCCAGTGGTGGTAGAAAATATACCAGGTATTGGAAAAAAAAAACTGCCAGACTGAAAAAGAAAGGAGAGATACTACCCTAAGCGTTATATCGAAAAACTACCCAAGCATGGACTGGACCCATGCATACACCGACGGTTCTGTAACAAACACTACGCAGAACGGAGGGGCAGGAGCATTCCTGAACCTACCAAATGGCAGAAGAATAACACTGTCATACGCTACTGGTAAGTACACAAGCAATTTAATAGCGGAGGCAGAGGCACTGAGGGCGGCAGTGGAAGAAATGGTGACACATACAGAAAATGAAAGCCATACAGTCCTGCTTACAGATGCTCTGGCCGTAGTCCCAGCGCTGAAAAGCCAGAAAAACACTGAGCTTAATGACTTAAGAGCAGTACTCTGTCAACTATGCCAGCAGTCCGCACCAAAAAGGATAGTGGTACAGTGGGTCCCATCACACTGCAACATCCAAGGCAACGAGGAGGCAGGCAGACTGGCACAAGAAGGCGCAAGACTACCACAAACATATACTAGTATGACGTACGAAGAGTCAAAACGGCTTGTTAAAGCCAGACACATGACCAAATAGGAAACTGAACATACCGGCTACACCAAAAACGATGCCTATTACCAGTTGAACAGAAGAGAGCAGGTCGTTGTCTTCAGACTTCGCACTGGCCACAATAGACTGAGGTACCACCTATTCAACAAATTGAAGATAGGTGGTATCGACGAATGCCCGTGTGGTACCGGGAAAATGACCGCTGAGCATCTGCTGCAGAACTGCCCGACATACGAAGATCAGAGAGAGCAGATGTGGCAACACAAGACAAGCTATATGGCAGTGTCGACAGCCTCAGGATGACCGCCGCTTTTTTCGAAAAAATAATGGTTACTTTCTGACTGCGTACGAAGAAGAAGAAGAAGAAGAAGAAGATCATGTGGTTTTCCCGTGACAGCACATGGCTGTAAAGTATGGACAATTACCAAAACATCTAGAAATAGAATCGAGTCCTTCGAGTCAAAATGTTACAAAAAGATCATCAGAATACCCTGTACTGAGAGAAAGACAAATATATACAAGGTGTGTTCAAATCAAACCGGACCTAACTGCACCAAGTGAACATACGTACGATGCGCAACGCTGTTGTAGAAGACAACAGTGAAGTACGGGACAATGATGTTTAAAGTAGGACGTGAGTTAACGAAAGATCTTCCGAGACCATATTGTTGCGTCAGGGATCAAGATGCTGAGCAGCGCATGAGCTGCAGCAGTCATCGACTCATAGTTGACTGCTAGCGTCAGGGCCAGCGAACCAAAGCTGCTAAGACCCCTCTACACCTCCACGCGGTGATCCTGGATAATAGGCTGCAGCAGGGCAGACTGGCTAAGGAGAAGGAATCGAAGAGGGAATGCTAACCTGGTACTCAAAACAAGCTTGCTGAAGTCGGATATGTTGGACAAAAAAGGTGCAAATGTTGCAATAAAGCTGTAAACTACAACACAACACATTCCGTTCTCTGGACTACATTCTGCTACGTAAGCCCTTTCAGTGTTTGGTAGTTGGAGATTGGGAATGAACGAAGCCAAGCTAAGCCATTGTTGCGTCAGAAATGTCATCGCCAAAACGGATGCAGCAAATCGGGGAACCGTCTCCGGAGCTTACGTTCGCCACACTTTTGTCACCATACACTGCCTGCATTCTGCGATGAATGTCCACCGGTCAACATCCTTCAGCTGTTAGAAACCGAATCACCGCTCGCTGATCAACTCTGGACGGATTCCATTTCCCACCCGCCTTGTTTTTAACGGTCTTCTGATGAAAATATGAGTCGGAGGATAATGAAATGTTGCAAACTTGACGTTTGGTATGTGCTGATTAAATCATAAGTTACGACATCATGAGTATCGTACGTATGTTCACTTCGTACAATTAGATCTGGCTTCATTCGGCAAAAAGTTGAACATAAAAGAGAAACGGTTTATCGATTCCATCATAGCCAAAAATTAAAACACGTTGGTCACATCAATAGTCACAACGATTTTTAGTGGACAGTGGTGGAAGATATGCTAACGGGCAGAAGAGGTAGGGTAGACCGAGAAGAATGTTGCACAAAGATATCAAGTAATGCCTAGCTATGGCTTTAACGGAGGCTGGAGTTTTGGAAAAGGAACGAGTTTCTTTCAGACTTGCCCCGAAGGGAACTTCGTTCTACAAAGGACATGAAAATGGTGGCGTGAGCGCGTGCATGATTTGACTAGTCGTTTGCACTAGAGGTGCAATAATGCGATAGCAATTGTCATTTACACCAATCTGTTATCGTGACCAGGACCGTATTCTAGTTGCTGTCATAAACAATGCTTATTTCATTTTTTGCTTTCACTTTATTTCTCAATTCTCAAGGGCTATGTACGTTGCACTGTGTTTTTAATTTGTGGCTGGCAGCCCAGTAAATCTGACTTCGGCGTGCATTAAATGTAAGGGTCTAACTTCCTGTTGCATATTCTAAGGTTTTGCTTCCCTGGGGTAACTACCGGTGCTGTGATTGGGGAGCGAACCCAGCACCTTCGGGTTGTTCGCTTAACCACTAGGCCATGCCGTCCCCCATAACGCTTATTTAACATTGACGGCTTATAATACTTCTCCTTCTGTGATTGGGAAGTGACCAGAAACGTTTCTGCCCAGCGTGGGAAGGACGGTTATGGAACCCCCAGCACTTTTTCTAGAATGCCCAGGGAAGTGGATTTAAATTAGAAGAGGAAGCAGAAGAGTAAAAAGACGAAGAACGAGAAGAAAAAGAAGAAAGGAAGAAAAAGAGAAAAAGAAAAACAGGAAGAGGAGATAACGAGAACAAGGAGAAGAAGAAGAATAGAAACGAGTAGAAAACGAAGAAGACGAAGACGAAGAAGAAGGAGAATGAGAACAAGAGGAATAAGAAGAAGGAATAGAGGAGGGAAAAGAAGAAGGAAGAGAAGAAGAAGAAGGAAAAAAAAAGAAGTCCGCACTATAAAACAGCCTATTCTCCGTACATTGAACATCAACAGTGAGAAAAGTTAAATTGTATTTCTAAACAAACAAACAGGACACTAGCTATGAGAACTGATACAAAGTTTATCCTATCTGGGACATTTAATAACGGAAGACAGCAGCTGTGAAAGAGAACTTAGAAAAAGGATATGTTTGGCGAAGAAAGTATTCAACAACATGCGACACATACTGACATCCAGACAGATAAATCAGTATTTGAAAATGAAAATGATCAAGTTCTGTATATATTCGTCACTATTTAATGTCGCGAAGACATAGACTTTTTTAAAGATGTGGACAAGAGAGATTGGAGATGTTGATATATAGAATAGTTGGCCATGTCTCCTAGAAAGATTATTTTTTTAATGTGGAAAAGCTGAAAATGTTGGGGTAAGAAATTGTCAGAATTCAGGGATAGAAAGTTGAGGCATTTTTGCGATATATCGAGACGTACTATGTTAATCTATACAACATATATGGGGAATGTATATTGAGAAATGTTCGAGAAGACGAGAACATTGAACGTTTCGACCCATTTACGATTGGGGGGTACGAGATTCCAGAGTTACGATACGCAGATCACACAGTGATACTGAAATGAAGTGCAGAAGGGCTAGAGTAGCTAATTTCAGCCGTAAATGGACATAGTAAAGATAAAAACATGTTTATAAACATAAATAAAACAAAGATAATAATCACCGATAAAACACCATGTCATCATAAATTTACGGCGGGTGGTGAGGAAATAGACCAAGTCACATATTTTGAATGTCTGGGCTCCAGAATTGACAAAAATGGCGACTGCTCGAAAGAAATAAGAAGAAGACTAGTCATGACAATGCAGAGACAGAACAGCCTGAAGAAATTATGGCAGAGCACCAACAAAATGATAAAAGTAAAAGTCTTGAGAGCCTGTGTTTTTCCTGTAGTAGCTTTTGCCTGCGAATCATGGACGATTAGCAAAACTTCCAGACAAAGAATCAAATCCTTGAAGTCAAAATGTTACAGAAAGATCCTCAGAATACCATGGACAGAGAAAATGACAAATGTAGACATTCGGCAAGAGTTGAGCATAGAGGAGAACTGGTTTATCAATTCCATTTTGGCTAGAAAATGCAAATACTTTGGTCACATCAAGAGACACAATGCTCTCAAGAGAATAGTGATGGAAGGTATGGTGCCAGGCAAATGAGGAAGGGGTAGACCAAGAAGACGATGGCACAAAGATATCCAGGAATACCTGAGTATGGCTGTGTCGGAGGCTGGTGTATTTGCACGGTAACGAGTTTCTTTCAGACAGACTGTGATGGGAGCGACGTTCTACAAAGGACATGCTACATGATGATGACTATGTTAATAAAGAACATAATGAGGAGAAAGGCAAAATCCAGTGGTTCAAATGTTATAAGTTGTCCGATAACATCAGGAGATGGACTGGAATAGCCTGTCAAATTGCATCATCAGAACAAGAAATAGAGTTTGTTGGAGATATATTGCAATTGATTCCCGTCGTTTTAAATTGTAAATGAACTGAACTTAACTGAACTTTATGTGCTCGTTATGAAGCACTGACAGGCCTATACTCCGTAGGGGTTATGTCGGACTTAGTTGCTTCATGTCACATTCTCACTATATTTTGAGCTTGTTTCTTGTCGCTAACATGCACGTAGTCTCAAGGCCGAAAGACCCCTCCTAACGTTTGTCCAGGAGACCCCATGACACCAGACGAACGTTCATAACACTATCTCCAAATTGAACAAATTGCAAATTTGTTTCGTTGTATCAGTGTTTCAAGATTTTAATGAATGGTATATGGTGAGCGATGGAAAAAAAAAATGATCAGAAAATTCCGGCCTGTAAGTGAAACCATTCAGAATAATATTTAGGTTAGAACCGAGTGCCATTCAATCGGGTATTGAGATATCTTTGTATTCATCCTAGAGAATTTATTAAATGTAGGTTTTAGCATAAATCTGTAATGGAGAAGCAGAGCAAAAATGAAGCACATGAATTTCTAATTTTGCTTCTTTGGACGTCGAAATCATTAGGTCAATCAATTTATTTACTAAATATGTGAGAATAGCCAATGAATTAACCGAAATCTTAGATTGTTCAATATATCGTTGGAAATTAGAGGACATCTAATGCATTATGCATAAAGGTATAGTGAGCATGAAATGTATTCAAAATGATACCTTCATCAATAGTGAACCTACCAAAGTGATAAATTGATTAATAAAATACTTGAAATGAAGGATTATCATTAGATATTCCAATATGTTATATCAATTAACACATTTTCGAAAATGTTGGATAAATAATTATATAATATAAAACCTTAGATCAATAATTGTATTTGTCCAAAATGAAAGATGATTAAATCATTTTTTTAAAAATGTTGGATGAATCATTAATTTGTCCAACTTATTGAATAATTCAAAAAATGTTTTCCATATGTTGAAGTAATCACAAATCTTTGCAATATGTTAGACCAGCTAGAAGTGTTTTAAATATGCTAGATCATTCACATTTGTTTTAATATGTTAGATCAATCACAAATGTTTTAATATGTTAAATCGATCACAAATGTTTTTATTTTGTTATATCAATCACAAATGGTATTAATTTGCTAGGTCAATCACAAATGGTTTATTTTTTGCTAGATCAATCATAAATGGTTTTAATCTGCTAGGTCAATCACAATTAGCTCTAATATGCTAGGCCAATCACAAATGGTTCTAATCTGCTAGGTCAATCATACATGGTTCTAATCTGCTAGGTCAATCACAAATGATTCTAATCTGATAGGTCAATCACAAATGGTTCTAATCTGCTAGGTCAATCACAAATGGTTCTAATCTGCTAGGTCAATCAAAAATGGTTCTAATCTGCTAGGTCAATCACAAATGATTCTAATCTGCTAGGTCAATCACAGATGGTTTTATTTTGCTAGATCAATCATAAATGGTTTTAATCTGCTAGGTCAATCACAATTAGCTCTAATCTGCTAGGTCAATCACAAATGGTTCTAATCTGCAAGGTCAATCACAAATGGTTCTAATCTGCTAGGTTAACCACACAGGGTTCTAATCTGCTAGGTCAATCACAAATGGTTCTAATCTGCTAGGTTAACCACACATGGTTCTAATCTGCTAGGTCAATCACAAATGGTTCTAATCTGCTCGGTCAATCACAAATGGTTCTAATCTGCTAGGTCAATCACAAATGTGTTTTAAATGTAAGATCATTCACACGTGTTATTCATATGTTAGATCAATCAATAGATTATTATGCATGGTAGATACATCGATAAATAATATAAAACTGTTGAACTCCGTAGTTAATATATAATTGTGCATTGTGTCTTGCTCTGTCCAAATATTACAAATGTATAAATTATTCGGACAGCTACTCTCTGATACACAATTAATAAACCATTATCACAGACTATCTATGCAGAAGTCGAAGTCACACTACCGAGTTGATCTTACTCGCCATGATGTATTCAAAAGTCGTAGTCTGTTGTAGAAAATAATGTGCCTTAATAAAAAAAGAGGATGGAAGAAACCTAATGAATAATGTGCCTTAACAAAGAGGATGGAAGAAACCCAATGAATAATGTGCCTAAATGAAGAGGATGGAAGAAACCTAATGAATAATGTGCCTAAACAAAGAGGATGGAAGAAACCCAATGAATAATGTGCCTAAATGAAGAGGATGGAAGAAACCTAATGAATAATGTGCCTAAACAAAGAGGATGGAAGAAACCTAATTAATAATGTGCCTAAACAAAGAGGATGGAAGAAACCTAATGAATAATGTGCCTAAACAAAAGAGGATAGAAGAAACCTAATTAATAATGTGCCTAAACAAAGAGGATGGAAGAAACCTAATTAATAATGTGCCTAAACAAAGAGGATAGAAGAAACCTAATGAATAATGTGCCTTAACAAAGAGGATGGAAGAAATCTAATGAATAATGTGCCTAAACAAAGAGGATGGAAGAAACCTAATTAATAATGTGCCTAAACAAAGAGGATGGAAGAAACCTAATTAATAATGTGCCTAAACAAAGAGGATGGAAGAAACCTAATTAATAATGTGCCTTAATAAAGAGGATGGAAGAAACCTAATTAATAATGTGCCTAAACAAAGAGGATGGAAGAAACCTAATGAATAATGTGCCTTAACAAAGAGGATGGAAGAAACCTAATTAATAATGTGCCTAAACAAAGAGGATGGAAGAAACCTAATTAATAATGAATTAGCTTGTGCATACATCTAGCAACGTGACCATGTTAATCGAATATCTACATAGTGTGAACCTGTATGTGCTTTGGTACAGTCTTCCTGTAAGGACTCTAGCTGTAGGGATTGCCCTATTCATTGAATAGAGCTGACACAAATAGAATGAATATTGTAGTTGCTCAGACGAGGATCACTTTCTGAACTAGCTCAGTCACTGCTCTTCAACCAAGCGCTGAAGATGTCTTCTTTCCTTGCTCTTGCGTATTTCAATTTTTCCCCACTGGTGTATCAAATCATATGCGCAACCTTTTCATTTGCCTCTTTCAACATTCTGGCATGTTACAGTGTCGCTATTCTGTTTCCCCTTTCTGGTACCGGTAGCGCACGGACCACTTTATTATCCTGCACATTCCCATGTTAGATGATTTAGTTCTTATTCTGCATACTGGAACGTGTAAGCAAAATATTCAGATAGCTTCAATGCTGAGAAACATATATCCCAGGCCATCTGTATGGACACAAATTGGCAAAAATTGCTGAAATCTTGCCGTCATGGGTGACATTTCATTCACCCATTGGAATATTATTTTTTGCAGCCAGGTCTGGAGCCAAGAAACCTGAAAATAAAAATTTGGCTTGGATTGAAGGTAGACATGTTGTGTTCTCGACTGCAATTGGGTGTGCTTTGAATAGATGGATTTGGTTGACGTTATTTTGTTGGCATAACGTTATTTTGTTGGCATGACGTTTTGTGTGTGTTCCAGTTGAAGGTTCTGAAGTCGGTGAAGGCTGTGGGGAAGAGTTGAAGCATGTGGTAGATAAGTGACAGCTGTAGTGGATGATTGACCGCTGGGGTGGATGATTGACCGCTGAGGTGGATGATTGACCGCTGGGGTGGATAATTGACGGCTGTCGTGGATGATTGACCGCTGAGGAGATGATTGACGGCTGTGAGAAAATAGTAAAGTATGAGGTGGATGATTGACCGCTGGGGTGGATGATTGGCGGCTGTGGTGGATGATTGACGGCTGTGGGGGATGATTGGCGGCTGTGAGGAAGATTTGAAGCATGTGAGGTTAATTACCTGCGCACCGATAGGAGCGTATATGTCTGTGTAAAGTAAAGTAAAGTATCCCATAGCATTACTGCCGTAGAGGTGTTAGCGATCTCACATTTCAAAGGCTCAGCTATATGAGGGCGGTAGCCATCTCATCTCCCTCGCCGCTTTTACTTCCCGGACTGAACCGGTACCTATTTAAGGCTGGGTCGACCCGGGAGCCATTGCGGTCTGAAAAAAACATTACCGCCTCAACTGGGGAATGAACCCAGAACCACTCAGATGCGAAGCCAGCGCGCTAACCACTGCGCTACGCGGCTCCACGTGAGGTGGGGCTAATTACCTGTGCACCGATAGGAACGTGTATGACTGTGAGGTGGGGTTAATGACATGTGCACCGATATGAACGTGTTAGCCTGTGAAGTGGGTTAATGACCTGTGCACCGATATGAACGTGTTAGCCTGTGAAGTGGGTTAATGACCTGTGCACCGATATGAACGTGTTAGCCTGTGAAGTGGGTTAATGACATGTGCACCGATAGGAACCATGGGATTTGATTAATCTGCGGATTAATATTTGGTGTGAGTCATAAATGATCCGTCCATATTTAGTGAGAGTATAAAATACTACACACATTGTTGATGTGAGATAACGTAGGCTCATATGTATTTATGGTGAGACAAAAGAGGCCATACATGTTTTAGATGATAGAAAAAGGGGGAATATGTGTTTATGATGATAGAAAGAGGGGAAATATGTGTTTATTATGATAGAAAGAGGGGGAATATGTGTTTATGATGATAGAAAGAGGGGGAATATGTGTTTATGATGATAGAAAGAAGGGGAATGTGTGTTTATGATGATAGAAAGAGGGGAATATGTGTTTATGATGATAGAAAGAGGGGGAATGTGTGTTTATGATGATAGAAAGAGGGGAATATGTGTTTATGATGATAGAAAGAGGGGGAATGTGTGTTTATGATGATAGAAAGAGGGGGAATGTGTGTTTATGATGATAGAAAAAGGAGGAATATGTGTTTATGATGATAGAAAAAGTGAGAATATGTGTTTATGATGATAGAAAGAGGGGGAATATTTGTTTATGATGATAGAAAGAGGGGGAATATGTGTTTATGATGATAGAAAGAAGGGGAATGTGTGTTCATGATGATAGAAAGAGGGGGAATGTGTGTTTATGATGATAGAAAGAGGGGGAATGTGTGTTTATGATGATAGAATAAGGGGGAATGTGTGTTTATGATGATAGAAAGAGGGGGAATATGTGTTTATGATGATAGAAAGAGGGGGAATGTGTGTTTATGATGATAGAAAGAGGGGGAATGTGTGTTTATGATGATAGAAAAAGGGGGAATATGTGTTTATGATGATAGAAAAAGGGGGAATATGTGTTTATGATGATAGAAAAAGGGGGAATATGTGTTTATGATGATAGAAAGAGGGGGAATGTGTGTTTATGATGATAGAAAGAGGGGGAATGTGTGTTTATGATGATAGAAAGAGGGGGAATCTGTGTTTATGATGATAGAAAGAGTCGGAATGTGTGTTTATGATGATAGAAAGAGGGGGAATATGTGTTTATGATGATAGAAAAAGGGGGAATATGTGTTTATGATGATAGAAAGAGGGGGAATGTGTGTTTATGATGATAGAAAGAGGGGGAATGTGTGTTTATGATGATAGAAAGAGGGGGAATATGTGTTTATGATGATAGAAAGAGGGGGAATGTGTGTTTATGATGATAGAAAGAGGGGGAATGTGTGTTTATGATGTTAGAAAGAGGGGGAATATGTGTTATGTTGATAGAAAAAACGAGCATGTGTATTTTAGACTATGTAATGGTGGCTTACGTATGTTTGAGATGATATGTCAGAAAATCCATTGTTCTACTTAGTTTCCTTGTCTATTCCACAGCGTGATACGACACACGTTGAGTGTTCAGTCAAATAATGCAAACAGACTATAGTCCGTCTTAACATTAACAAGATCCGAAGCAATTTTCTATAAAACTGCCTGTCATATCAAAAATGATGTTTCGCATGCAGCCTTAGAATGCCATGGTGTTGAGTAAATATGTTTTCTCTAAGAAATTTGATGTATTTTGAAAAATCTATTCATTAGGCTACATTAAATGCAACCACACTGAATTGGACATCATTTTTACATATTTACGGTACACAGTCGTGCTGTTTAAAAAATACATGTTTTGATATTCAAATAAGCTGAGGTAAAAACACATTCTTGATTATCTCGTGTACAAATTCGACACGTTGTCGAGTGCGAAAAACAACCAAGTTCATTCATGCGAAACTGTCGCAGGTGTATCCCGATATTATAGTTTGTGGGGTTGTTATTGTGACATTTAGTTGCTTCTACAAAACTTGAAAGCAATTTCAAAATGAGTTTGAAGTGTACATTTATAGCAATGCAGAGTGTTACCCTTTTACTATACACGTTTTTCCAAAGGGAATCTAAGATGGGTCATTTATATTGCGATATACATGACCCATAAAAACAAACACAATTGGCGCTCAGTCTGGTTTGATCACCCTTTTACCGTTGTATTGGACAGGACTGTATTGGACAGGACTGTAGGACTGTATTGGACAGGACTGTATTGGACAGGACAGAGTGCACTCATATCAAGCAAGGATTCAGGGGACAGTGTGGGCTAGTGGTAAAGTGACACTGCTCACAACCCGAAGGTGGTGGGTTCACTCCTCATCACATAACCGGCTGTTACTCCTGGGAAGCAAACCCTTTGGAAATAGAGGAGGATGCAGACCCGTACATAAAATGCATGCCAAAGTTGAATGCACTGAGCTGACAGGAACACCAAAAAAACACAGTGCAGCAGACACCACCTTGTGGAATACATAAATAAGGCGAGCGCAACAACAAACAATATATCAAGCAAGGTAGGAAAAGTAAATTTGACGATTTCGGCAGAGATGTCATAAAACGGGAGATTGTAAAACTGTTGACGAAAAATAAACTTATTATTCTCTGGAAACAAATTAACATTTCAATCCGACTGCAGTATGATATTTCCATAAACACTCTTTGAAAAATTGTAAGGGCTGGCCGGCTTTTCATTCGGGAGAACTTCAGGTGGCAGGAATATCATATGTGAAAAGCCACATTTGATTGCTGTCAGAAGCAAATACATGAGACAGAAACGTGAACGGCGTAAGCAATGCTATATTGTATACTTGGACGAATCCTGGGTCAATGTTTACCACCACACTTACTGCAAAGAATGGCACTCAGTTGACGGTGAACACAAAAGACATATTCCAAGCAGTAAAGGGCAGCGCATTATATTAACGTATGCCGGAAGCATTGAAAATGCACGTTTCCATGACGCCAAACTTATTTTCCAATCAACAAGTACCGACGGTAGATACTACTACCCTGAAATGAATGGACTTATTTTCAGGCATTGGTTGACGAATGATCTGCTTCCAATTCTGGGAAGACCGTCATGCCTAGTAATGGATAATGCATTCTATGACAATGCAGTATCAGAGGAAGACAGAGTACCAATTGCATCAAATACCAAAGCTTAAATGATGGCATGGCAGCTAAGGAGAAAGTACATTTTTTCGAGTATGGTCACACTTTTCTGCGACTACCTGCATATGATATACATACAAACTATATAAGATGGCGCCATAACTGGCTGCGAGTCTACATTTCTCTAATCTTTTGGATCATTATGGATGCCGCCAGACCACGGATTTGCCTGGAATTCACACTAGTCGACGACTTACACTTGTGTTAACGGAAACGTGGAGTTGTTTTTTGTCTGGACTTGTTATTTCGTTCTTTTTTGTGATTTATTCCATCCGTTTATCCTGGTCTGGACGCCGGCTGAATGGCGCTACGCTTATAAATGTGTCGTATTTCACGGGTTAGTTCTGCCGGTTCCCCTTCACGAATATGGCGTGTGGGAATTTTAGATGCTACTATGATGAGCTGAATACAGCTGGGGAGAGATGCCAGAGTCTCTCACACGCTGAGTGTTGTCCATACGACCTCTTGTGGTTATCGAAAAGGCACGACAAACTGCGTTAGATGCCTTCCCACCTTTCTACCCTACGGGTTACATGTTTACGGAAAGGCTTAGGTGGTAACCCTGAGGCAAAATCTGCATCCTATGCTATCTCCAGTCGTCTCGATGAATGTCTTGCCACTGGCAAAAGGTAGCTTAGGCTCTGTGAGTGAGGTTGACAAAAGGCGCAGTTTCTTCCTAACTTTAATCCAAATCACCGCGCAAGTCACCTATTTCAGTGGACACAGCAAGTGATACGACTGTCCACACGGCTGAACAAAGAGAGTGGTCTTCAGCACTTGTTATGGATGGACACAGCAAGAGATACGACTGTCCACACGGCTGAATAAAGAGAGTAGTCTTCATCACTTGTGATAGATGGACACAGCAAGAGATACGACTGTCCACACGGCTGAACAAAGAGAGTGGTCTTCATCACTTGTGATGGACAACTATTAACACAGCAAGAGATACGACTGTCCACACGGCTGAACAAAGAGAGTGGTCTTCATCACTTGTGATGGACAACTATTAACACAGCAAGAGATACGACTGTCCACACGGCTGAACACAGAGAGTGGCCTTCATCACATGTGATGGATGGACACAGCAAGAGATACGACTGTCCACACGGCTGAGCAAAGAGTGTGGTCTTCATCACTTGTGATTGACAACTATTAACACAGCAAAAGATACGACTGTCCACACGGCTGAACAAAGAGAGTGGTCTTCATCACTTGTGATGGATGGACACAGCAAGAGATTCGACTGTCCACACGGCTGAACAAAGAGAGTGGTCTTCATCAACTGTGATGGACAACTATTAACACAGCAAGAGATACAACTGTCCACACGGCTGAACAAAGAGAGTGGTCTTCATCACTTGTGATGGACAACTATTAACACAGCAAGAGATTCGACTGTCCACACGGCTGAACAAAGAGAGTGGCCGTCATCACCTGTGATGGTCAACTGTTAACACAGCAAGAGATACGACTGTCCACACGGCTGAACAAAGAGAGTGGCCGTCATCACTTGTGATGGACAACTATTAACACAGCAAGAGATACGACTGTTCACACGGCTGAACAAAGAGAGTGGCCGTCATCACTTGTGATGGTCAACTATTAACACAGCAAGAGCTTCGACTGTCCACACGGCTGAACACAGAGAGTGGCCGTCATCACTTGTGATGGTCAACTATTAACACAGCAAGAGATTCGACTGTCCACACGGCTGAACAAAGAGAGTGGCCGTCATCACTTGTGATGGTCAACTATTAACACAGCAAGAGATACAACTGTCCACACGGCTGAACAAAGAGAGTGGCCGTCATCACCTGTGATGGTCAACTATTATATGCTCTATGTGGTGTGGGCTAAAGTCAAAGGACAAGTTGCAGATAAGAACAATGCATTTAAAATGTTTGATGTTGAAGTGCTGAGACGTGAGCACTTCTCAAAATTATACATTCAGTTTTGGAAGAATTGTGTTAAGCATGTGATCCCGGAGGAAAAACAGTATTGGCGACGAGATGAATTACAATTTGTCCAGCCAGTAACAATTATCAACATCTTTGAATCGGCAGATTTGGAAGGAGTGATGTTGGTGTATATTCTTCTAAAAGGCGTCGGCTTTAGGCACCATAGATAATGCAGTGAGCTAATAATTACTTACTTAGTCGCTCCTCTTCTACCGTGAGGTGTAGAGGTGTGCTAATAATACGTCTTGCAAAAACAAAACAAAACAACAACAAAATTATCCAGTGATAGTATTCAGATTGCAAATAGCCACATCAGAGTTCAAAGATGAAACGTTCAACAAATGTGAAATGTTATATTTGAACTTGAAGAGTGTTAGGAAAACAATCAAACTCTAAGCGTACTCTCTAAGTCCTTTTACTCTACCCTAAGTACACAATGAGAGCAAGCTCCTCTTCAGTCCAAGATAAAGTTAAACATTATGGAAAACTGAACAGCAGGAATTAGACTGCCAAGTTAATAACGGAGACATATTCAGTTATTTGCTAACGAATGACGAAGAAGAAGATTAAAAGTAGACAAATGGATAGAAAAAAGAAGAAGAAGAGGGAAACGAAGAAGATGATGATGTTGATGATGATGATAATGAATGAAAAAAAAAAAAAAAAAAAAAATCATCTGGGGTAGTTGTCTCGCCGCAGCGACTCAATTTCAACCAGTGTTCGTAAAGCGATCTCAGTCCCGCCAGGCGGAGCGATAGCGCGGGCTTGCGGAAAACGCTCGCCTGCCTTTCCCCGTAGAGCGAATTGGGTGCGGTTTGTTGCAGCGGCTCCTCCACCGAGGTGCGCTGGTCTGGTCCGTATCAGGAATCGTGGTCCGTCCGTGGTGATTTATCTAAGGCTTATAGCAGAGCTCGACAGTACGTCTCGCTGGTGGTCCGACTCTCGCAAAGAGCTTGTGACCGGCAAATTGAAAGCAGGAATCGTTGCCTCGAGGCCCTGCGTTCTCCTACGGAGAAGGGCAGGCCGGCAGGTCAAATTGTCTCTAGTCCCAGTGAAATTCATCGCCGAGGTCGTTGGGATCCGTTCTGCACAGAGCGCTGCCATCCCTCCTCGAGCGAGCCCGGTTGGTCGGTCGTCTGGTGCGTGTGGGAGGCCCCTGTCAGGCGGTCCTAGGTCGACGGAGTGAGGGACGGGTGGAACAAACCGTCCGTCCCGTCAGTCGGTCCCTGCGGCCGTCGTCCCAGCGAGGCTTTTTACACACCCTTCCTCCGCCGACCGGTGTGTGCTGTACGTACGTCTCCGACAGATATCTGGTTGATCCTGCCAGTAGTCATATGCTTGTCTCAAAGATTAAGCCATGCATGTCTAAGTTCACACTGTCTCACGGTGAAACCGCGAATGGCTCATTAAATCAGTCGAGGTTCCTTAGATGACACGATCCTACTTGGATAACTGTGGCAATTCTAGAGCTAATACATGCTTACCAAGCTCCGACCCTCGCGGAAAGAGCGCTTTTATTAGTTCAAAACCAATCGTCGTTTCCCCTCGCGGGGTTGCGGCGTCCCCACTGGTGACTCTGGATAACTTTGTGCTGATCGCATGGCCTCATGTGCCGGCGACGCATCTTTCAAATGTCTGCCCTATCAAATGTCGATGGTACGTGACATGCCTACCATGTTTGTAACGGGTAACGGGGAATCAGGGTTCGATTCCGGAGAGGGAGCATGAGAAACGGCTACCACATCCAAGGAAGGCAGCAGGCGCGCAACTTACCCACTCCCGGCACGGGGAGGTAGTGACGAAAAATAACAATACGGGACTCTTTCGAGGCCCCGTAATTGGAATGAGTACACTTTAAACCCTTTAACGAGGATCTATTGCAGGGCAAGTCTGGTGCCAGCAGCCGCGGTAATTCCAGCTCCAATAGCGTATATTAAAGTTGTTGCAGTTAAAAAGCTCGTAGTTGGATCTCAGGCGCAGGCGGGCGGTCCGGCTCGCGCCGGTTCACTGCTAGTTGTCTCCTGCCCTACCTTCTGCTGGCTCTCTCCCACGGGTGCTCTTCGCTGAGCGTCCTGGGTGGCCGGCGCGTTTACTTTGAAAAAATTAGAGTGTTTAAAGCAGGCCTCGGCTGCCTGAATAATGGTGCATGGAATAATGGAATAGGACCTCGGTTCTATTTTGTTGGTTTTCGGAACTGGAGGTAATGATTAACAGGGACAAACGGGGGCATTCGTATTGCGGCGTTATAGGTGAAATTCTTGGATCGCCGCAAGACGAGCTACTGCGAAAGCATTTGTCAAGAATGTTTTCATTAATCAAGAACGAAAGTCAGAGGCGCGAAGACGATCAGATACCGTCGTAGTTCTGACCATAAACGATGCCGACTAGCGATCCGCAGGAGTTGCTTCGATGACTCTGCGGGCAGCTTCCGGGAAACCAAAGTGTTTGGGTTCCGGGGGAAGTATGGTTGCAAAGCTGAAACTTAAAGGAATTGACGGAAGGGCACCACCAGGAGTGGAGCCTGCGGCTCAATACGGCCAACACTGAAATGACTGACATGCCGAGACCACTTCTCTGGGGTCTAATATGGAACTGGTGCTGGATTTAGACCCTCAGAAATCTGGGGTTATGCCCTCTGAGGCTCGGTTGGTCTGCATCCAGTGTTTGATAAAGGAATTGACGGAAGAGCACTATCAGGAGTGGAGCCTGAGGCTTAAATTGACTAAACACGCCAATAATGTAGAATGACTGTCAAAAGAGAGCACCTTCGATGGGTCTAATAGTGAACATGTGCTGGTATTAGACCCACGGAAGACAGGTCAGTCTCCGAACCCCCAAATGAAAGAGCGCCTGCTACGGTAATCTAATCTTCACCCTGCAGAAATCGCAGGCTCAAGCAACTTGGCCATTGACAAACTAAAAGCCCTCTATTGATACGGTCTGGCAAATATTGAACGGGTGCTGGAAATAGACCCTCTGAAGACAGGTCAGTTTTACCATACTAATGACAGGGCTTTGCTACGGTAATCCTGCTAAGCCCGAGAGGAGCCGCAGACACTTGGTTCACGTACTAGGCGGATAAGCCAACGGTGCAAGGTGAGGGATTACGGCCGAACGCCTCTAAGCCAAAAATCCCGCCCAAAAGCAGCCCAGCACGAATGCAAAGGGAGGCTTCGATATGGTGGGGACCTGGGGGCCACGCTCCAGCCCCGCCCGGTCAAGCCGCAGAATGAGGTCTCTGCCGTCGGCTGATAAAAGTGGGCGGGAAGCTGCTCGATATTCACCCCATACGGCGATGAGGAATGAAATCATTTGTAGAAGACTTAGTTCTCGGTCGGGTGCCCTAAGCAGTAGATCAGCTACCTCACTGCGAACTGCTGAGACTCAACCCTTGACCATGAGATATGTCCGCTCCCTAGGCGGACAACATCTCCGTGCAAGACTAGGCTTGTCACCTGGTCAAATGCACTATTTCGAGAGGAATCACGGGTCGCTGACATTTGGTCCACGTGCTTGGCTGATAAGCTACCATCTGAGGGATTACGGCCGAACGCCTCTAAGCCAGAATCCCGCCCAAAATCTCAGCGCCGCTGAGATGGGAGGCTACAACATGGCTGGGGCTTGTGTCCCGGCCCGATCGAGCCGCAGGAATGCACCTGGTAAAATGCACACCTTCCTCGCTCTTTGCATCTGTCTGCTATCAGTCATTCCAATGGACGCAGAAGAGATGCAGTCCAGCGGACATTGCACCTCCTGTCCTATGGCGACAAGCTCCCGGGTGGCGGGGAATGCTAGGCGTACCATCACTGCAGATGAGCCGAGAAAATAAAGCGAGCAAAAAGATACCTCACTCATATGCATATGCTACGTTTCTGGCAGGACGTGACGATCCTGGGAAAAAGTCACACTGGACTGCCTCTCTTCTGGGATAGTACAAACTAGTACATAGTCCATCATATCATTGCCAAACGCTATAGACACGAGTAGGGAAGACTCGATAGTCCTGCAAGACAACTTCCCAAGAGAGACAACTCTGACCAAAAACAACTGCTGCCTTGCAGTTAGGCTGGGGACAGCCAAAGGCTAAGGAGGGCAACCCTACAGAAACGCCTGTTGAAATCGGATGCACTGAGCCACTGGCTAACAAATTAAATCAGTGCAACGTAAATATCGCTGTAAACAGCGTACGATGAAGAAGAAGAAGAAGAATGAAAAAAATACATATTAATAACATCTAGAACATGATTAAGAAGGTAAGAGGAAAAATGAGAAAATACGAAAAAGCTAAAGAAGAAGAAGAAAAATAAAAATATAATTGTTAACTCAGTTTGTATAAAACCTGCACGTTAAATGTAGAACACATCAGTCTGTCATGTTAGGGTATGCCATTGGCCTGTTTCGTGTCTAATCTCAATCGGTTGTGGCCTGGTACCGTAGAGTGACATATTCGCGAGAATGAAATGTAAAACCAGACCCAATTCTCAGAATCCTCGTTTCACAAAAAATATGACACTATAAATAGAAAGGTTGCTGACTTCAATACCAAAATCGTCGACTTTCTTGCTATGCCTTCTACAAGATATTTCTATAATCCTTGTCACTTTGAGTGTTTCAGCTAATCTTCATTTTGTCGAACTTTTATCACTGAGCATAGATTTAACTGACGATTTTTTTAAAAGGTCGACTAGGAGTGTTTACCGATCCCTACACGTGTTCCTATGATTAGAATAAGCGAAGAGCGGTCAATTTGTCCGAGTATATTTATGAGGCAAGAACGTGTTGATTTAAGCGGTTTAAGCGGAATGATGTGCAAGCAGCGTGTAAGGCTGGCCAGGCTCAAACGCAAACATCGACAAACACGCGCAATTAGAAAAATGTGAAATCAACATGAAAATTTATTTCTCTAGTTCATCTTCAGCACATTAGCGCGAGCTAGAGCTGCCTGTTTGTAATCTCTCTTCACTTTTATATATTTCATTTTAAAATAATTGTTATGTGTGTGTTTATTTTGAGCACTCTGTGTTTTCACAAACAGCATACAACAATTGTTGGATGAAATGTCCGAATTTGGTTGTATCTGCTCTCTGATGTACGTCAAAATGGTGCTATGTGTCATTTTATATACACATTGTGGTGTGTGGGAGATTATTTCAGATTCGTAATAGAAGAGTGACTGGAACGCCCATAGTGGACGCTGACGAATATCTATACCTGGGAAGACTCCTCAGCATGGAGAACAACATAAAACCTGAGATTGTCAGACTGAAACGGGCCGTCAACTTCATCATGACAGCAACAGACTCCACAAATGACACCAGACTACGT
The DNA here is from genome assembly GCA_036924085.1 of Ariolimax columbianus. Classification (NCBI taxonomy): domain Eukaryota; kingdom Metazoa; phylum Mollusca; class Gastropoda; order Stylommatophora; family Arionidae; genus Ariolimax; species Ariolimax columbianus. The sequence goes on along the minus strand of JAVGWX010000019.1, from coordinate 11,659,198 downwards.
GCGGATATCTTCGACACGGTAGTCCTGCCAGCGCTCTTCTGTGGTAGCGGAACCTGGTCTCTAACCAAAGCAGCAGAGAACCAACTGAGAACAGCACATGCATCTCTTGAAAGACGCCTGGTGGGCATTACTCTCAGACAACAGCGGCCGAGCGAACTGCACAATAGCGACATCAGAAGAATGTGACATATCAAGGGTGGCCTACAGTACGTCAACCATTCGAAACACCTCTGGGCTGGTCATATATCCAGAAGACAAGATGAAATATGGAGTACCAAAACTACTATGTGGTGCCCGCACGACAAAATGAGACGTGGGAGACGGCCTTCAACTCGCTAACGAGATTCATTAGAAAAATACAACATTCACGACCCCACAACAAACAGACTACTATGACACTGGACGACACGAGCCAGCAACATAAACGAAGGAATCCTGAGTTGGAACCCGCTCAAGGGTGACCATCACTTGACGCAGAACGGTATATATATATATACAATAAGAATAGGAATATAACTTAATGTAATATATAACTTAATAACATCATGTGTGAAGAAGTTGAGGTAGCGCTTAGATCTCTTTGAAAAGGTAAAGCGGCCGGAGTAGATAACATACCAGGTGAACTATTGATTCTTGGAGGTACAGGGCTGATAGATTTTCTAACAAAAATATGTAACATTATATGGCAGACGGGATAATGTCTCACAAGCTGGACACAATCATTGATCATAGTGATACCAAAGAAGGGTAGCATCCAACAGTGTCAGAACTTCAGAACCATCAGTCTGATTAGCCGCGCCAGTAAAGTTATTGCCCATGGTATCCTTAACAGACTGCAACCACGACCAGAAGAAATTATTGCGGAAGAACAAGCGAGTTGTAGTTAAAGGTGAACCTCTGGAAAGTGTTACGAGGTTCAAATATCTGGGAGCAGATATGAATGCGAAGGGGTCTAGAGCTGAGATCCAGTCAAAAACAGCGATGTCATGGTCGCCTTGACCAGACTGCAAATAATCTGGAAAGACAAGAACATTAGGTTTACATCGAAGCTGTTTTTAATGCATACAATGGTCACCTCGGTTTACTTCTAGGTGTGTTGGCGAATTCAGAAGCAGAACCCCAGGAATGAGTCAGAAGGCTCGATGAAACAGCTTTTGACTATGGTATGGAGATAAACGCTGGAAAGACAAAATGAATGACCAATAACGCCGAATGCTTCAACAGCGGAATAAAAGATAATGGTCAGGAACTAGAGGTGGTTGACAGTTTTAAATATCTGGGGTCGATTGTCAGTGATGAGGCATCAAAATGTGATGTGTTGGCCAGAATAGCAGAGACAATAGCGGCGCTTACATGGCTTAACAAAATCTGGCAACATAAACGGTTACCACTATGCACGAAAATTAGATCAATGCGAACACTGGTCATGTCAATATTCCGCTACGCTTGTGGCACATATACAGTTACAGCTGACCTTCGCTTGGTACGGTCACATATCGAGATCAACTGGTCTTGCAAATACAATCCTCCACTGAAAGGTGCAAGGCAGACGACGAATATGTCGGCCCAAAAATAGGTCGGAGGACAACAACAAAAATGGACCAATCTCCGACCAGAAGAGGCACAGGCAGCGGTCTCTGACAGAGAAGGGCGGGGTGGCGTTGTGAGGATGTCTTCATGTGTGCCCCAAAGACCTCACCGGGTACGGGATGACCTGACCTGACCTGTGTGAGACTTACAGTCTGTCGGCTGCCAAAGAACGTAAATTTTGCTCAATGGAAATGTTTTGCTTGCGTAGAATTGTTGGCATTTCATATTTGGATTGCGTTACAAACGAATGTGTTCTTAAATTGTTAGGAAGGAGTTAGGTCAGTATATTAACTTGTTCACTATAGTAAAAGCACGAAAATTGACATGGTATGGACATATATCACGATCGGTGGGGCTGACCAAGACAGCCCTGCAGAGCACTGTGCCTGGGAAGCGTAGGGGTGGAAGATCATAAAAAGAGATGGGCGGACAACGTAAAAGAGTGGATGGGAAGATATATAGCTGAAACTAATACCCTGGTCGAAAAATCGAGACGTTTGGCGGGAACTGGTTCGACGATGTAAAATAACGGTGCCTCAACGACCTTCTAGGTTTCGGGACTGATGATGACGATATATGTATATAAATAAATATATATATATATATATATATATATATATATATATATATATATATATATTATGTATATATATCTAAAGACGCCATAACTCGCGAACGGAATTACACATCGAGCTGGAACTTTCGCTAAGCATTATATGTATGATTTGTAGATCAGTCCAATTATTTCACAAAGCTATCGTTCTTTCTTTACCTGTTTAGAGTAAAAGACTATCGTTTACCGGCAAATAGGCAAAACAACAGCCCAATATGCATGCCATGCGTGAGATACCGTGTGTCTCTTAAATTTCGAGCAACAATGGTATACTTTTACTGACGCAATATTTATTGAAGCGTGCGGACGAATGGTTTCTATGCCTGTGTGCCTGCTGACAATTATTGCAGCGGATTGAATCCCCTGTCGCACGACATTTTATTTTACTGATACCATCATTTGAATTCTCTACCGGATTGTGTGTATTAAAAGAAAATGTTATTTCTCGAAAATTGACATGATTTTCAGATCGGATAGAATTAGCGACATTTGTTGAATGAAAACATTGTCGCATGATAGAGGATTGGGCGGTTGGGGTGGTGTAGAGATGAACAGGGTGTTGAGAATTTGATGGATAGCAAAGAAAACTAATAACGTGGTACTTGCACAGGAACAGACACAACGACAGATTTTGGCAAAAACCAGAACAAGGCAGTTATCCTGTTTTGGGCATGTCACAAGAAGAGGCAAGTTGGAACACACGGTGACAATGGGCAGAATCAAAGGGAAGAGGTACAGAGAGAGACAGATAGAAACTGTATTGGGCAGCTCGAAGGACTGGCTTGTCAACAGCGGAACTGATAGACGAAACACGTGATAGAGGAGATTGTGATCTATGATTGGCAATACCAATCGGCAGGTCACGTGATGATATTGAAAGATAGGCGGACTGAAGTAAGGTGGGGGGGGGGGATTTTTGCGTAATTGATGCCACACTCTAGACATGCAGAGGGAATACTGTTCTCATATCGCTTATTCCGTTAAATCTGAACATTATTTCACATGCGTGCAGACACACACACACACATACTAACGCTCTAACACACGCTTATGAACACACACCATCAGGAGTCAAACCTGCTTCAATGACGTCGTAGATACGGCGTTGCTAAGAAAGTACAGGTGGTCAGGCCACGTGGTACACATGCCTGACATTAGATGAACACGTAAAGTGACGTCATGGTGGCCCTACACCTCGTCACCCTGGACGTCCACCAATCAGATGGAGAGACGATGGCCTGCGACAAGACTGTGGTCCGGCAAGAGACAGAAGAGTTTAGAAATGTGGCTACCTGGCATAGAGCACCAAATGTGATTAATGAACACCAGGACTACAGTATTACAGTATACATATATATATATATATATATATATATATCATCCTAGCAAAGTTCTCTTAAGAATAATCCTTAACAGATTAAAACCACAGACAGAGAATATCATTGCCGAAGAGCAAACAGTGTTTCGTGCCGGAAGAAGTACCACTGAACATATATTTAATCTGCGGATATTAAATGAGAAATACTTAGAGTATCAACAACACATATATAATGTCTTCATCGATTTCAAAAAGGCGTTCGACAGAGTATGGCATATGGCGCTATGGACAACAGTGAAACATTACACGATCAATAGGAATGTTGTGAAGGTGATTGAGATCCTTAATGAGAAGTCGCCAAGTGCAGTTTCTGTAGACGGAATACTAGGTGAATGGTTACACACGCCTGTTGGGGTGAGACAGGGTTGTATACTCTCTCCAACACTCTTCGATGTATTTTTTGAAAGAATAATGGAGGCGGCCCTGGAGGGACATATTGGTATGGTCAGAATAGGTGACAAGAAAAATACAAACCTACGATTTGCAGATGATATAGATGGTCTGTCAGGCACGGAAATGGAACTCTATGAGCTGATTGATAGATTGGACAGAGCGACGTAAAACTATGGCATGTAGATAAATGCAGAGAAAACAAAGCTGATGACTTACAACATGGAAGGGTTTAAACCACCGATAAAAGCAAGGTGTCAGGAACTCGAAGTTGTACACCGGTTCAAGTATCTGGGATCACTGATCAGTGACGAGGGCTCGCAGCCTGAGATGGTTGCCAAAATAGCACAGACAACAGCGGCGCTCACGCGCTTGAAACCCATATGGCAGGATAAGCGGCTCACCTTCAGCATACAAGTTAGACTAATGCACCCATTGGTGCTATCAAAATTGGTGTATGCCTGTGAGACTTGGACCATTACTGTAATATGCAGTGCAGAATACATGAAATGGAAATGAGGTTTTTTGGAAGACTCTTAAATGTTACATATAAGGATCGTGTCACGAACGTAGAAATACGATGAAGAGTGGAAAACGCAATCGAGCCTTTTGAGGATCTGTTCACGGCTATCAGAAGGCAAAAAATGTCTTGGTATGGGCACGTCACGAATTCCAAGGGAATTACAAATTCGATTATCCATGTTCCGTACCAGGAAAGAGAGGACGGGCACGTCCAAGTAAGAGATGGGCAGATAACATCAGTGAGTGGTCAAACCTTCGTCCTGGTGACGTACGACTGGTGGCAGCGGACAGAGACAGATGGCGTTGGTTTGTGGGAGTGTCTTAAAGTGTGCCCCAAACGACCTGATGGGTTACGGTATGATTTGAACCGAACTGATATAAATATATATATATATATCTGGTCAAATCTTAAGTTGCCTGTGTCATTGTCACCTTTCCAGTACGGTCTAATTTGTGTGGTTGTGGTCATGAGCGCTTCAGACAATGCAAGTGAACTATTTTATATTAGCAACACATGCCCTAAAGCGTTGCTCGTTACTCGAATTACATAATATGAACAAAAGAACTGCAGTTTCACAATGAAAGAATCGTCGCCTTCCATCACCCCTTCACCTGCCTGATATTCTCCCCACATCACTTTCCATCCACCTCGCCTTCATGCACCCCTTCACCTGCCTGATATTCTCCCCACATCACTCTGCATCCACCGCGCCTTCATGCACCCTTTCACCCGCCTGATATTTTCCTCACATCACTCCCCATCCACCGCGCCTTCATGCACCCTTTCACCCGCCTGATATTTTCCTCACATCACTCTGCATCCACCGCGCCTTCTTGCACCCTTTCACCCGCCTGATATTCTCCCCACATCACTCTGCATCCACCGCGCCTTCATGCACCCTTTCACCCGCCTGATATTTTCCTCACATCACTCTCCCTCCACCGTGCCTTCCTGCACCCCTTCATCTGCCTGATATTCTCCCCACATCACTCTCCCTCCACCTCGCCTTCCTGCACCCCTTCACCTGCCTGGTATTCTCCGTACATCACTCTCCATCAACCGCGTCCATCTTCCAACGGAAAACTCTATACGAGTGTATTAATTTCGTATTCAAGGTTCAATCAAAACAGTGACATTGAATATGCAATCGAAACGTTACTATAAGTGACGCGTGAAATGTCGTATCGATAGTACGCGATACTAAGGGACGTCAGTACACTGCAATGTTGACAATTCTTGGGAATTAGTTGTGAGAGCAATCAACAATCGTTCAAAACATATTTGGCACTTATCGGTCAACAGAAAAACATAGGGTTTCCAATTGCACAAACCTAGAAAACCCTTATATTGATTGTGTCTATGCCATACGTCGTTTCACAGACATTTCAGTACACATGAAATTACATTTTCTAGTCTGTGTTATCTTTATTTTACTGCATTGTTCCATTTTTTGTTGTTGCTGATTGAGAGCTGAAGTAGAGAGCGGAAGTATCGTTCTTCAATCAAAAGGCCGTCTTCTTATATAATGTATGTTACACCCTCCATAAATATGGTTGCATGGACTTTCTTTTGTCCTCTCTTGTGTTTTATGAATTGTCATAAATATTGAAAAACACATAGACGGGTAATTAAAATCTGCGTGTGTTATTACAAACATTACTATGCCAACTGACTTAAATCTTCTAATTATTGTCATTTCATATATACATTTATAATCTTCTGATCGATGTGTCATGTAAGAGACATTACAATATAAATTTAGTCTTCTCATCGATGTGTTATTTCACAAACAGTACAATATAATGTAAGAGGTTGGTTTCCTGTCTAGCGACTTGCAGTTTGCTTCTCTCCTTTCGTCCAGTTGGTTGGGTTATTATATCTGCTTACATTTCCTGATGCTGCATTTTACTATATCTTTGGTAGCCCTCCAATGGTTCATCATATTTTGATGTTTTGTGCACTATATCTTTCATTGTACTGTGTTTTTCACTTAATCAAATCAAATACATATTTTGTCTCTTCTTATCGATAACGGGTGTGCACTCATTGAAGTCAAAATCGTTGATTCATCATGTTTTCACATCTCGACCTGCCTCACGCGTTATTTTCATGTCGTAACATCAATCAATGACAATACTAGAAATGGATTCGTGGATCGGAATCCACCATAATGTTCAATCATTTCCAGCTGTAGTCTATTACAGTTGGTCATGGTTCAGTACGCGGTGTTGTATTTATATCGTACGCTACATTTCTTAGTGTCAAACGCTCCACGTCATATATTCAAGCCGCTTGTTGTTGTCATTGGCTGATGTAGGTCAGTGAGAACTAGTCAACTGTCGTCGTGTCACCAATACCACTATCATGTTCTATACAAAGACCGTTCTCAAGCAGGTATAATACAGAAAATGTATGGCAATCACGTTCAAGCATTCTCATTAGTGCACTTTTATGGAGCAGCAGATCTGCAAGTAAACAGGTGGTGGAGGCTGAGTGAGTAGTGCTGGAGCCGGACAGTGTAAGTTAAACAAACGATCCGGACGAGTACTGGCCTTCTGATCAAATAAAAGATGGCCGATGTTAACCCAGGTCTATCAGCCCTGACCCCTTCAGTGAAGCATGCCTGCGCGGAGAGGTGTGGGTGGGGGTGGGGGCATGAACATTCGAATCGTCTGCAAGTCACTTTGTAAAGAAAATAGACGACTGGGGCGTGAAACTGGTTGCCTGCAAACGCTGCAGTCTTCTGGGGGTTGCTGTGGTCGAGAGGTCAGGCACTCGGCTCTCAAAGCGATGAATAGAAACTGTGGGTGAACGAATAACGGAAGTTTTCAAATGATCCCTTGTCTCAGGGGAGGTAGGGCCAGAGTGTCTGCATCCTGAATCACCTCCAGTCGTCTCGTTTGGTCATCTTGCCACTCGACCAAGGTAGCTTGGGACCAGAGAGCGAGTGGTGACCAGTGCAGTTACTTTTTCACTTTAATCCAAATCAAGCGTAAGTCACATCATCAAGACACACCCATCAGATGATGTGCCAAGCATCACGTGAGATGGACAACTAATTTAGTAACTAATCAACTAACTAATTAACTAACCAACTTACTTACTAACTAACTAGTAAACTAACAAAATAAACGTACTTGACTCTTCTAATCGATGTGTGTTCTCACAGAAATTACATTATAAAGTAACTTGAATCTTCCAAGATGTGAGCGTTTTCCTTGTTATTACAATACAAATGGATTTTAACTTAATATGATTGCGCGCTGGCAGAGATTTCCTATAAATTGATTTGCACCTTTTATGTGCGTGTGTTTTTTTTACAGACATTACATTGTAAACTGGCTTTAGCATTGAAATGTGTGAGATATCATTTGAACGAAATTTACATTTTCTTTCTCTCTCTATGTCTTAGTTTTTGTTAACCTTTACTTCTACAGGGGCGGATACATATGTGCAGGTCTCAGCTATGACGTGAGCTGGGTGTAGCCTGGGGAGGATTTCCTGCTCAGCGTGCTAGGCTCGAGTAGCGTATTACTTTGCTGCGTTGGGACAAGTACTGCGGAAAGGGGGTAACCGATGTGCGAGTCGATACACTAGAGCAAAGTAGACCCATAGGCTGTTAGACGCGATATATGCTGCTTTTAACGAACAACCTAATCATGGCAGGTGGTATGCCATTTCACACAATTAGTCGGCTCTTACGACAGGGTTTCTGTGGGATAGTGGTGCTACTATTGTCCTTGTCGTACAAACAGACCCCGGCCATGTCAATTATGCATTCATTATAGCTTTTATCTGCATGTTCGTTCTCCACATTTGTCTCATCCCGTTTTTTTCCGGAAACAGCAAGATGTTATAGGGTCATCACACAGCTTTTGAGCTATGTATCTTGGGCATGATGCTTACCAAGCGGGGCTCAACCTTCTCCCAGGCGATGTGCTAGTCCATCGTTGGCCCGTGTGAATATTTCCTTGTCATATTGTCACACAAAACTTTGGACTGTGAGCAACACAGGGCAAAAGGTATGAATCTTCTGAAATTCAGCAGTATGCACTAGAGCGTAGAATACAACAGGGTACCTGAAATGTTTCAGACCGCCGATAACTATTCCACGATAATCGGATTTGAAAATACCACAAATTGAACGAACTAACATTAGTTCATATTTTTGTGTTTCTCTCTCACTTATAACACTGCCCTCCTCTTGTCCGCCGACCTTCAACCTTGCCCTTTAGTATTTTTTTCAGTAAAGTATCGTGTTTTTTCATATGACCAAAATAGTCGATCTGCCTAATTTTAATGTCTCTCAAAAGTTCTTTATTACATCTGATACAACTATTTCATCGCGGTAAATACGATTGTTATTGTTGTTTTGATTAAAGGTTTGCAAATGTGGATTCTTTTGGCGAAGGCAACACCTTATCCACCACCGACTTTAGTCTTTTTTGGAGATGTCATGACGTATTGGCCAGTGCATGGATGCATGTGTACTTCTGTTTGTAATGTGGACGTATTGCCCATTGCATGGATGCATGTGTGCTTCTGTTTGTAATGTGGACATATTGCCCATTGCATGGATGCATGTGTACTTTTGTTTGTAATGTAGACGTATTGGCCAGTGCATGGATGCATGTGTACTTCTGTTTGTAATGTGGACGTATTGCCCAGTGCATGGATGCATGTGTGCTTCTGTTTGTAATGTGGACGTATTGCCCAGTGCATGGATGCATGTGTACTTCTGTTTGTAATGTGGGCTTATTGGCCAGTGCTTGGATGCATGTGTACTTCTGTTTGTAATGTGGGCTTATTGGCCAGTGCTTGGATGCATGTGTACTTCTGTTTATAATGTGGGCTTATTGGCCAGTGCTTGGATGCATATGTGCTTCTGTTTGTAATGTGGGCTTATTGGCCAGTGCATGGATGCATGTGTACTTCTGTTTGTAATGTGGGCTTATTGGCCAGTGCTTGGATGCATATGTGCTTCTGTTTGTAATGTGGGCTTATTGGCCAGTGCTTGGATGCATATGTGCTTCTGTTTGTAATGTGGGCTTATTGGCCAGTGCTTGGATGCATGTGTACTTCTGTTTGTAATGTGGGCTTATTGGCCAGTGCTTGGATGCATGCGTGCTTCTGTTTGTAATGTGTTCCACTATGCCAGATTTGCAGTACAATAGTTTTACCAATCCTTTCTGTACGCGGAGAAGTGGTCATGCCGAGAGCGGTTTCCGACATTCCCAGTCAAACTGGACACGAAGTGATGTCAAACCTCGTATTGTTGGAATTGGAAGCTTGCGCTCGATTCGCACTACTACAGAACTCATTCCCCCTTGACATATGAACCATGGTCTTCTTTAGAAGTATATATAGAGCTGGCCATGCATGAGCTCTGGCCTTCTTTAGAAGTATGTATAGAGCTGGCCATGTATGAACCATGTCCTTCTTTAGAAGTAAAAATAGAGCTGGCTATGTATGAACCATGCCCTTCTTTAGAAGTAAAAATAGAGCTGGCTATGTATGAACCATGTCCTTCTTTAGAAGTAAAAATAGAGCTGGCTATGTATGAACCATGGCCTTCTTTAGAAGTATATCTAGAGCTTGCCATGTATGAACCATGTCCTTCTTTAGAAGTAAAAATAGAGCTGGCTATGTATGAACCATGACCTTCTTTAGAAGTATATCTAGAGCTGGCCATGAATGAACCCTACCCAACTATGTTTTATACTCTATATGGAAAGTAAATGCAGCGAGAAAGATAACTGCCAACTCCATCTCTTGAAAAGACATCCGAGGTTACGTACAACGGAGACTGGTTCCTGATCCCCGACAACAATCTCTGCTATACGACTGAATACTAGCCCCATACAAGCGCTACTTAGACGTTTTCAGAGTAGATGAAGGGAACACATTACTTTCTTCATTTAAAGGACAAAGGATTAACATGAGGAATTATAGCGTTTGAAAGCGTCTTTCGCTACAGATTTCCAGCAAACAAAAGTCAGCTGCATTTCATTATATTGCCCGTGCTTTTCTACATACATAAATCTTATGAAGCATACAGTGATACTTTTCTATGTGTTTGTTTCAGTCCGTTTCAATTGAACTTGACAGAAACTTGATCTGTATAGCTCGTGGTGATATTGATAGTCAAAGAACACACCCTGACTGTTTTTTATTGTTGTTGTTTGACCCAACAACATGTATGACAATTGTTGCTTCCACGAAAGTTCTGTTGAATTTACTTGTAGCAAATTGCTATTGACCTGCTGGAATTTTTTGTCGAGTGTGTGAAGACGAAGCTTGGTCTCATGAGATTTGTATTGTCTGGTATTCAAGGAACATATCGTCACGTTCTGTCGTTTCATTGGACACTTATCCCATCATGCCAAAGTGCATGTAAACCGCTTTAACGAGGCACTTTGCTTGATTCCATGTTGCGACAAGGGCTGTCTTTCAGGTGTACCAGCGAGCGACAATTTTGTTGTGGGAGTTCTCCGATGTGTCTATTTTTCTGAAAGTTAGTATTACAACGTGTCTGTTTTGATGTCTTTGTCTGGCATTAGTTACACATGTGTGGTCATGTTATGTTCGGCACACACATCCGATAACAATGCACTCCAAGCAAACTCATCGGTGTAAGTATCTTTCACTGAAAGCGTGATAGTAAACATAGAGATGGTTCTTGTAGCCCGCTTATTGCACACACGGCTGATCATCATCTAACGTTTCACCCTACAATATCTACGTTAGAGAGCGAAGATTAACATCAGGTTCATGTGAAATTTGCCGAGAAGGTATCTGCCTCCCTTTCGTATCATCCCCCATGGAAACAGAATCTGTTACAGCAGTCTGACCAACGAAGTGAAGATTGACACCGACATCTTTATAGTGTTGAACTGTAGATTCGTACATTGTACTACATCCAGGAGTAACCATCTTTCAAGTACGTCTCGGAATATAAGTATAACCAATTAACCCGCCACAAACAAAACGTCATTAAGAATTGAGTTAACCCAATACATGTGACTTCCACAAAAAGATCATGTGTTCTTGAATTCAAATATTGTCATTATGATTGGCTAACAGTCCATCGTTCCCATGGCAATCAACTACGTGATCGTTGCTTCATGTCAGTATGGCTTAATATATACATATAAGCATAATACATTTGTGGGTGGTTTTCTACACTCGACTTGCTAGGCCTGGAGAATGTGCAGGTCTGAGGCTTTGAGTCCCTAAGCATTTCTCTGTTTATGGACAATTGTTAGACCGGATTGACTCCACCCGGTGAGGTCCCCAATGGGAAATGTCTAAATAGAAATAGTTAATCGCATTCATTCTTATTGACCTCTCCTGACCAGGTCACACGTCAGACATCACGTGTTCAATAATCAGTCACATGGATTACTTTGTCACTCTCACCCAACATGGCAACCAGGTTGCATGTACCCAGACAGTTCATGGAGGTTCATCAGATGGTCTTAGTCTTGTGTTGACAGTCCTTCGATGTTCATTTAAAGCGAGGGTGAGGTGGCGGCAGGTTGCTGTTTTATTACCCATGATGCCTTGGTAGTGAAAGGATTGGCCGACTGACAGGTCGTTTCCAGGGACGTGTTAATTACAATGTAGTTGGAAGCTTCTTCTTCTTTTTCTTCTTCTTCTTCTTCGGTGCATTTCTTTCTGATCATTATAAATCATCAGTCTTATCACCAGGATTAGGTCCACAGTCCTTTCTAGGTCGGAGCGGTGACCGCATATTGTTTGCCTCAGTTTCGCTCCATCTGACCATGTCTGCAATCTTTTTCTTTGTAGGCCGGGCATTCTTGAAGTATGTATTCAGGAATCTGGATCTAACGGCGAGCTATAGCGGGGTGAAAATTATGTCTGGGATTTACATGGGTGTGTAATATTTTATGCTCGCTGCATCAATCTCTTTCCGAGTCTGTGATATTAGAATATAAAAGGTCAAACTGTAGCAAAAGTGCAACAATTGTAGATTCAGAGGTTAGTCAACTATTGCGCTGAATGTTTAGATCAAGAATCAACTCGGTCATGAATATCTAAATCTCGTGTAAAGCCGGTCAGAACGCTACTACAGCAAACATGACATACAATCATGATGATAGGGTACAACAAGAACAATCAACTTCGTATAAATCTTTCACCAATCGGGGTCACCTTCTCATTCAAAGCTAAGGACAGTGCTACCAGAACAGCTGTTACCTCTGAGTTTGCAGAGGTGGCATCAATAGCAATGGGTTAACATGATGAAGATGCTAGCCTCTTGCACAAAATCCTCTTTAGAGTCCCTTTAGTACAAACTTGAAATGTTAGTTCCAAAATATATGTGTCATTGGAGTACGACTCTGGGAGGTAACACTAATTACCCCAGATTAATTCAGGATAATGTCAATGGACAGTATTGCGTTAACAGCACTTAGCTTGCGTACACTGTATGCTTTATACCAAACAGCTTTTACTTTCTGACCGTTGATTCAAAACCTATCGCGTGCGTGGCCACCAGTTATTGCAGACTTTATGCAATGACAATTCAGTCTGAGGAAATAGATGTGCTATATAGTATTTTAGTGAAGGTTTTAAAGAAAATATAAATTGACAGTGTATAAAAAAAACTACAGGGACGTGGATTGAAAATTTAAACAGCAACACAGATGGTACAAGACCGATTGAAATATAAACACCAATACAGATGGTACAAGGAAGATTGAAATATAAACAGCCACACAGATGTTACAAGAAAGATTGAAATATAAACAGCCACACAGATGGTACAAGAAAGATTGAAATATAAACAGCCACACAGATGGTACAAGAAAGATTGAAATATAAACAGCCTCACAGATGGTACAAGAAAACGAATGCATCTCCTGACTGTGAATTACGACATACGTGAACATATGAGATGTTGATGATGATGATTGCTTATGTCCTTCACAAGCTCTTTCATTAACATTCCACTGTTATCTAATTTATCACTGTCGTTCTTTACCTGTTAAAGGTCTGTATTTATAGGTTCTCATGACAAAGACACACCGCTTTTAACCTCAAACCATACTTGTTTAGGTTAAATCAGAACGTTTCGGCCTGTGTAGAGATGAATATGTGTATATGTTTGTAATGTGTGGTAATATGGCAGTTTTGCAGTACCGTAGTTTTGCCCCTCCTTTATCTGGGTGCAGTACTGGCCATTCCGAAATGGCTAGTCAAACTGGACACGAAGTGATGTTGAATTCGGTACGTTGGGATGACAAACCAAGCTTTGCACTGGATTTACACCACGCTATCCCCCAATCTGTCCATGTCTGTCGTCAGAGACTTATATAAACACTGATTGTAGTGCTAACAATAATGAACGGTTCATTCAGTTTCACTATATTTATCTCAAGGACTACTCACAACCCACGGAATACATTGATGATGTTAGGGATTAATTCTTTGAGCATGGCTTACAGAGAACAAGTAACGTCTCGAGTGGGTTTTAGTTTCCAACATTTTGGAACTTTTTTTTTTTCACTGCAGACTTCCCGCAAATGCCCTTCTGGTCGCATTTAATGACGATATTGTAAGTCCGTATAATTTTATTAATCTGCTTCTTCTTCTTCTTCATCGTACGCAGTCAGACATCAACCTATATTTTTTCGAAAAAAGCAGCGGTCATCCTGAGGCTGTCGACAATGCCATAGAGCTTGTCTAGTGTTGCATCTGGTGACGGCCACATCTGCTTTCTCTGGTCCTCGTATGTCGCGCAATTTTGCAGCAATTTTATTAATCAACATAGGTTTGCATTTCACAGCTTAAACGGATTTAAGTCAAATAGGCTAAAGAATTGAAAACATATTGCTTATGGTATCTAGTTATAATTAGTTGAATCATCACGTCATACTTTGCAGCACGCAGATACGTCACCAGGAGGTTCATGGTTCGAGTCGGGAATGCCCTTTATTTTACTTTCTTTTCGAGGTGCATGTGTTTTCCAAATGCTTATACTATTGTTGTCTTTGTGATTCATCTAGCTACTTACTAGATCTGAATATTGCTAGTCTCGTGCATAACCACATTATTCTAATTGTTGATGACCAAGTATTTTGCTAATTAATCAGCACTTTGAACTAAAGTCAACATATGTATTGTTTATTGATAATGTTTTTACTACAGATGTGTTTCTGCACATGTTTGTGGCATTATATAGGGCCTATATTATCCTATATTACTACTATCTATACTAAACTACTAATACCATTACAACTAGGCATATTACTACTACTACCCATTGTTGCTACTACTATTACTACTACTGCCGCTACTACTACTCTACTACTACTACTACTACTATCACTACTGCTACTATTACTACTAAAACTACTACTTATACAGCTACTACTACACCTACTACTGCTGCTAATATAACTGCTACTGCTATTACTACTACTTCCGCAACAATCACAACAACAACTACTACTACTACTATTATTTCTACTACTAATCTTTTACTACTACTACTACTACTACTACTATTGCTACTACTACTACGATTGCTACAACTACTGCTTTTACTACTACTACTACTACTACTATTGCTGCTGGTGCCATTACCATTATTCCTAATAATAACAAATACTAATTTCAACCGTAACATTTATGTTTTCTTTCTCTATTTATCTCCTGCAGGTATCCAGCCTTTTCGCCAACTTTTTTATCCTGCTGAGTTACCCGTTAAACTTTTTTATTTACTGCGGGATGAGCAAGCAGTTTCGGGAAACATTCAAGCGACTCTTCACTGGAGCAGCCATGCCAATGGAGCGCGAATACTCTCAATACATGACGCTCCCTACTGAAAACGGCAAAAGCACTGCTGTGACGGGTGATGAAACAGCGTTATGACGTCATTGATTTCTCTGTTCTTTTTTACCATTTAGCGTATGCATAACTTTGAATTGATGTTGTTTTTCTTCCTGTATTTTCAAAGCATACATTTATGTTTAGTTCTATGTATATTCACGGTTAATATATCTTGGAAGCTTTCGCGCAGATGGCTTAGAATGGTCGCAGATATAGAAGCAAGAATTCAGAACGCAATGTCAGAGTATCACCATTTCTAAGACATACCCACATTACAATATAGACATAACGATAAATGACCAACAGTATATTTGTACTAACTACCTGTATTCAATGTCAGACAAGAACCTTCACAAAATAACTAAAACGGAATATCACAACATATGAAATAATATGTTTGCAAAACGTGGTCACTGGAATTAGTGTGATCATTTGACAAGAATGTATCCTAGCTTCCCAGTCGCTCGAGCCTATAGCAATAAACGACAGGACTTCAAAACAAAAGAAGATGGATCGATTGTTTAAACGAAAAATCACAGCAGAACGAATTTAAAATATCAACGGCGACACAAATGACATGGGAACATTTCATGTCGTCATATAATGACATACGTGGACATACAATAAAGAATGTCCAAAGTGGCCGACGTATTTACTGACTTTCACAAGTACGATTTCACTTATTGGTCAGTAGTAATTACCTCTACGAAAATATGTTCATCGTTAAAGACGAATAAAAGCGATTATTCGTGTACAAAATAATGATACAGAAACCATAGCTACATGGATATCCAACTTCTCATACTAGTACCAGATAAAACGCGCCAAGTATTATAATCTGGTCAGTAAAAGATACTTAACATATAATACAACCAGGATCGCAATATACGCCATCAGTCATTTAGACATTAGTTCTACTACTGTCTTTTTAATGCGCATATTTAGTTGAGATACTATCACAATAACTTTTATTGGAATTATGGGATAATATTATGTAGAATTAAGCTTTGCCACTGCGATATAACAGTATACATTATTACAAAATACATATGTCATGTTTTTACTGAATTTTTGGAGTCTGATCCGGCCTGGTACCATCACCTACATCGGCCCGCGTCACCAACGTAACCCGACGTCAGGTTCACGTTGACCAACGTGACTCTACGTCTGACACGTGCCTGCCAACACGTACCCGCCAACACGTAACTCGACATCTGATACGTGACTGCCAACGTAACTTGCGTTTTACACGTGCCCGCCAGCGTAACTCAGGGTCCGGCCCGCGTCGACCAACGTAACTCGACTTCTGAACCGGGGCCCGCAACGTAACTCGGCGTCTACCCAACGCTGACCCACGCAGCTCCGCATTCAACCAGTGACAACCATCGTAGCAGACGTCAGGCCTTCAACCACCCACGTAGCTCGGCCACTGATTCGCGCACACCAACGTAACTCGGCATTCATCATAGATCAGCCATTGAGAAGAAACCGTAAAGGAGTTTTAGTTTTATTGTATTTGCAGCCAGCCGGATGTGAGGTACGATCTATCCAATAAACGGAATCTAGATGCTGCTGATGAGTGCACCTGTGACACAGTGAACATGACGTATGAACATCTGCTGCAAAACTGTCCAACTTGCGAGGATCAGAGAAAGCACATGTGGTCATCACCAGTGTCAACACTGGACACGCTCTATGCCAGTGTCGACAGCCTTAAGATGGCCGTTGCTTTCTTTGAACAAATTCAATTCAACGTCTGACAGTGTACGAAGAAGTAAGATAGTGTTTTAGTTTGGTTAGATTTAACTTAACCTAGAGTATTTTATACTGGTTTGTTGTTGTTGTTGCTTAGATGTTTACCTCCCTAGTCTCTACTGGCGGAGGCGCGCCATTTTCTACCCCAGACCGTAGTCCATTGGGCAAAATCAGGACGCATAAACCAGTGCTTGGATGAATGTGTGCGTCTATATGTACCTATGCTAGGTTTGTGCGCCCTCAGACGCTAGCCCAACAAAAGTACAATGGAAGGGCCTCACCATGAGGGCGCGTGTGAAAGTCGTGCAAGAGTGTGACTGTACGACATAGTCAAATGAAACAGAGTTAGGAGAGAAGAGAGAGAAAGCGAAGAGTTGCCCCAGGGTGAGCCCTCTTTATACTGGTATAGAAGACTGTGCAGTCTTATACAACCATTTTCTTAGAGGGTAATTAACCGATATGCGAGTCCATCTTAATAGACACAAACACTAGAGCTAAGTAGACCCGCAGGCAGTTAAGCGCCATCTATGGTGTTCTTAACAAACCACCGGTAGATTGTTAGCTATAATTATTTTTAGTTGTATCCGGGCATCGACCGTTAAACCTACTGTTTTCGATTTCTAACTTCCGAAATATGTTTAACGCGCGCGACACTGAACACGGGAGTCTGATCGTCTGACTACCCAGAGATCAGGGACATTTTTACCAGAAGATCCAAGTGGAAAAATCCCGGTCTCCAACGTGGTTCGAACCCGCAAACACCGGCACACGAGGCGGATACATTTCATCGAGATCACTCAGTTCTGACTGGGTAGGAAAGAGAACAGGTTCAATGGATTCCCGTACCTTACTGGTCCCCCCCCCCCCCGGACACACACACACACACACACAATCACAATTAATGATAATGCGCCAGACTGTAGAACAATCACACACAGGATTAAGGCAACCAACACACATTTCTCAGAACAATACAAATGAGAATAAATGGTAATTGATGTTGTTCCAAACTATTAGTTAACTTTTGGCGACTTTTCTTGGTGAATTGAGTTAACTTTTGGCGACTTTTCTTGGTGAATTGAGTTAACTTTTGGTAACTTTTCTTGGTGAACTGAGTTAACTTTTTGACAACATTTCTTTGTGAGTTGAATTAACTTTGACAACTTTTTGTGGTAGCTGGTTACAGCTTTTCTTGTTTTCTGAATCGTACTTGACTGAATCACTGAACTCTTGGTTGTAGTGCAATGCGAGGTTTTTAATTAAGCTCACAACCTTGGACAACACAACATGGAGCCCTACCTCGATGGACAGACTGCTGTGATATAACATGTGTCCAAAGCACGAATGAGAAAGGGAGTCGGTGTCTCGATCAATGTATTTGACCTGCCCCTTATTAATCATTGCTTTTAGAATAAATGGCACCATCAGCTCATGAGAAAGCGTAGAATCGCTTAATTATTAACAATTGAAATGTAGCAGATGAATCAGTATTTGTATAAAATTGCTTTCAGAGTCCAACCGCTGAATGACATAGTGGCTAGAACGTTTTCTTCAAACGGAAAAGTTGCCAGGTCCAATCCCTAGTCTCGAACTGTTTCAGTCTACTATTTGTAACTTAAAACTTGATTTACGGTAAGGGAAGAACGATCTGCAAATGTGGGAACTGGTTACCATGGAATACTTGGATTCCTGGTATTAAAACAGGCATGTTAATGTATGTTGCCAGGTAGACGAAGGATGTCGGATATCTAGTTGGTGTTTTAAACTTCCGGCGACTTACTGTGCCTGGGGGAAGGTACAAATAATTTCGGTACATTTTTCACAAGAATGTTTTGAATTTTTTCCTGCAGTAGCCGTTACACTAATTTGTTTCGATTTATAATTGTGAAAGGATTTTTAACGTGCTTGACATTAAACATGGGAGTCCGATCTCACTACCCAGAGATATAGGGAATTTGTTACCAGAAGATCCACGTGAAAAAATATCGGTCTTCATCGCGATTCGAACCCGCGACCTGCAGCACCCGAGGCGGACACCTGTACCTCGAGACCATTGATAAAACCTGAGACCTGGGGCAATGTAATATCTAACACTTCGTCCCCGACGACACTGTCTCTCCTTTATAGGATCATCTTTACCATTATGACCATCATCATGATTATCATCACCAACTACCTGACATCCCAGATGTGACAGAATAGACTCAACACAGCATTTGGTTTACTCTAACCATTTTTTTAGAATAGAATCCAGAATCCATTTGTTTGAAATGATGATTTCTCTTCATCTTCTTCGTCGTCGTCCGTCCTCAGATAGGCAATTGTAACATCTCATCTCTGTCAACAGTGTATGTTCCAATTATATCCCCCCCCCTCCCCCCCCCACCCTCCCTCAGATGAACTAACCACAAAACGAATGCGATGCATTAGTTTAGCTATCTACAACCAAATGCATACACCATCTGCATCTCTCTTGAAGGAGGTCAGGTCAGCCCGATATGTTAAGAGTCCTTGAATTGAATGGATAACATACATACATTAGAAGCTGTGAAGTGGTACTTTGTCAATGAAATTGACGTCTACATCTTTAGGAACTCGAAGAGAGGAAATGTTATTCTGCAGTTGAGAAGATATTTGATAGAGTTAGGGTGAGTGTTGGTGTTCAGTTTTACATTAAAAAATAGAGACATGTACATAAACAGGTTTGTAGGATCGATAAGCTGTAAAAATGCAAAAAACAGAGCTTGAAGAACAATTTATACAGAACTTGTAAAGTACAATTACAAGCTGCGGTGAAATTTGCAGTACTTGTAAAATACATTTGAGAGCAGGAGATAGAGTACGAAGGTCGACTAGAGAGTTATTTTACGCGACAGACAGGAAGTGAGAAATGTAGAGAGAGAGAGAGAGAGAGAGAGGGAGGGAGAGGGAGGAGAGAGAGATAACTTCAGAAAGATAGATATATTGGCAGACTAACATAATATGGCAGTTTCGTAGCAATTACTGTCTTTGAGGGTAAGGCATTTGAGACTTGAACTGTACAAGGTATCGACGCTTGAAAGATGGAGAGTGAGTGACACATGGGTAGAGAGAAAGAGAGAGAGAAAGACAGTTAGGCCTAAGGTTATAAGAAGGTAAAGTAAAGTAAAGTAACCCATGTCATTACTGCCGAAAGGTGTAAGGTGTTAGCGACCTCACATTTGAAAGGCTCGGCTATATTAGGTCGGTAGCCATCTCCTCTACCTCGCCGCTTTTACTTCTCGGAGTGAAGTACCAATTTAAGCCATTGCAGTCTGAAAAAAATATTACCGCTTCAACTAGGGAATGAACCCAGGACTACTCAGATGAGAAGCCGGAGCGCTAACCACTATGCTACGCGGCTCCACAGGTAGTTTTGTTGTAATTGCTGCTGTGGCGGATGACGTGTCGAGATGGCATTAAATTGTTTGGGGGTTCACTTTCTGTAAGATAAGAAAAAGATGAAAATACAAAAAAATACATAGGAACAATAAAAAGAAAAAGATGAAAAGACATAGAAAAACATAGGGGAAAAAAACGAAAAAGATGAAAAGACATAGAAATACATGAGAACAAAAAAAGAATAGTTTGGCATGTCTAAGATGTTTCGATTTGCGATGAGGATTCAGTTTTTGTTGCATTGTCTGTACTGGGAATTTCATTTGGGTAAGTTGAAGTTAGCAGTGACGACAAAAATATACCCTGTCAGTCTTGCTGTGAGAGAAAATCCTTCTCATCACTCAGCGACTCTGAAAGACAACTCTTCTAAACCCCAGGTCAAATACGACATTCATTTATTGGTTTAAAAAAGGCAGACTTCACCAATATTTACTGGGTTGTTCCGAACCATCTAAATCAGGGCTGTGCAAGATGCCAAGATCAGCAGTAGACAATCAGCACCCTCATCATTGAGATGAACATTGACTCTGTGGCCAACACTAGGATCCCAAAAGCAAACTCTACGTTGGAAGACTACACGAACCGTTTTGGAACTGACAAGACATCAATATCGCCACCAAGCTAAATCTGTACCGAACAAAATTATGAAATACTCTGCTTCATGCATACAAAACATGGAACGTGTTCAGTTTTCACTTGAGCTGTCTGTGCATGCTGCTGAGGATCCTATGGCACGACAAAGGGGATACATCTGAAATTCTTAGTAAGTCTAGCGCGTTAAGCACCAATACGATTCTGCTAAGAGCCCAGATGAAATGGACGGGGCATTATTTTTATATGCCCAATGCGTGTATACTAAACAGCTGTTCTACGATGGGTTCAGAACAGGCAGACACTCATCAGTGGAACAGAAGAAACACCACCAATAGATGCCACCTTTTGGGAGCTGCTTGCACAGAATCACTTTACCTGCACGTTAACATCACCAAAGGTGCTCAGATCGCAGATCGAACTCAATGCGGAGATCTACAGAAAGCGTGCCGACCGAAAAAGCAGAAGGCACGACGACCTTACAACCGACACTTCATATGCGTTCTATGGATGCGACAGATACTGCCGTGCCAGGATTTATCATTATAAACATATGAGGTCACATCTTGAAGCACAGTCTGATGTTGTCCTCATCTTGGCTTGCGATGGCAATTATTATTTTTATTATGGCTTGGCTTGGCTTCATTCGTTCTCAATTTCCCGCTACCAAACCCTGAAAGGGCTTAAGTAACAGAATGTAGTCCAGAGAACGGAATGCGTTGTTTCGTAGTTTACAGCTTGACTGCGATATTTGAACCGTTTGGTCCTAAACATCCGACTTCAGCAAGCATTTTTTGAGTGCCGAGTTAGCATTCCCTCATCAATACCTTCTCCTTAGCCAGTCTGCTCTGTTGCGTTCTGTTAACCATGATCACCGCGTGGAGGTGTAGAAGGGTTTTGGCAGCTCTGGTTAGCTCGCCCTGGCACTAGCAGTCAGCTATGGGTCGCTGACCACAGCAGCTCATACGCTGCTCAGCATCTTGATCCCTTATTGTTATTATTATTATTATTTTTATTATTATTATTAGTAGTAGTAGTAGTAGTAGTAGTAGTATTTTGCAGACAAAAACTATTTGAAGCGATTCTATGATTAAATGATATCAACCTGGACCTTGGTCCTATCATCGATCTCATGTTATCAGTACGGATGGCACGGCACTGCTGTTTGACAAAGTTCATATTCTGAAGCGCTGGGCAGCGCACTTCAGTCCTATTGTTAACTGTATGTATACTATCAGCGAACACTCCATGTCACGCGTGTCTCAAGCTGTTATCAATGTCAAGCTTTTTATCTCATCCGGTACATAAAGTACAGAAGTCGAGAAAGCATTCAGTCTATTTTCAGTGGCAAAGTTACATTAGTCCGTTGCTATTCCGGCACAGGTTTACAAAGAAGATCCGCTGCTGTCACACAATCTGACATGCCTTTTTCACTCAATTTAGAATGCTTGTTAAATTATGTATTAAGTGAACGATGCCAGCATTGTCATCGTGTATAAGCGCAAGAGAAATCGTTAATCTAGGTTGTTATTTTTGTGTGTGTTTTTGTTGTTGTTTTTTTGCGTTCGCTTTATTTCTTTAATCACTAAAGTGGTGTGCGTTGCACTGTGGTTCTTATTTTGTGCCTGTCGTCCCAGTGTATCCGACGTCAGCATGCATTTTATGTAAGGGTCTGCTTCCTTCTGCGTTTTATAAGGGTTTTGCTTCCCCGGGGTAACAGCCGGTGCTGTGATGGGTATCGAACCCAGAATCTTTTAGTTGTGAGCCGTGCCACCTAACCACTATCCCACGCCGTCAATCTAGTGATAACCACAGAGAAATCTCCTATCCATAATAAGTCAGAAAAAGTCTGACCACTTAACACATCATATTGTACATCTCAATGTACTTAATTTCCTAGATTTGGTTCATTGCTATCAATTATTGTGGATTACTCTGTTAGCTTCTTCTTCTTCTTCTTCATCGTACGCAGTCAGACAGTAACCATTATTTTTTCGAAAAAAGCGGCGGTCATCCTGAGGCTGTCGACACTGCCATATAGCTTGTCTTGTGTTGCCACTAGTGATGGCCACATCTGCTCTCTCTGATCCTCGTATGTCGGGCAGTTTTGCAGCAGATGCTCAGCGATCATTTTCCCGGTACCACACAGGGATTCGTCGGTACCACCTATCTTCAATTTGTTGAATAGGTGGTACCTCAGTCTATTGTGGCCAGTGCGAAGTCTGAAGACAACGACCTGCTCTCTTCTGTTCAACTGGTAATAGGCATCGTTTTTGGTGTAGCCGGTATGTTCAGTTTCCCATTTGGTCATGTATCTGGCTTTAATAAGCCGTTTTGACTCTTCGTACGTCATACTAGTATCTGTTTGTGGTAGTCTTGCACCTTCTTTTGCCAGTCTGTCTGCCTCCTCGTTGCCTTGGATGTTGCAGTGTGATGGGACCCACTGTACCACTACCCTCTTTGGTGCGGACTGCTGGCATAGTTGACATAGTACTGCTCTTAAGTCATTAAGCATGACTGTATGGCTTTCATTTTCTTTATATGTCACCATTTCTTCCACTGCTGCCCTCAATGCCTCTGCATCCGCTCTGAAATTGCTTGTGTACTTAACAGTAGCGAATGACAGTGTTATTTTTCTGCCATTTGGTAGGTTCAGGAATGCTCCTGCCCCTCCGTTCTGTGTAGTGTTTGTTACAGAACTTAACCACTAGCCCAGGCCGTCAATCTAGTGATAACCACAGAGAAATCTCCCATCCATAAATAGTCAGAAAAAGTCTGACCACTTAACACATCATATTGTACATCTCAATGTACTTAATTTCCTAGATTTGGTTCATTGCTATCAATTATTGTGGATTACTCTGTTAACTAACTTACACGAATTGTCAGCACTGTGTACTGCTATTGATTGATTGACATCCTGTTAGTCTCGAGAGGCAATGGACTTTACGCTATAGAGAGGACAGTCAGTTGTTGCCGTTTTTTTCGCGCACAAGTTTGGAGAATGCAACTTGGCGCAATTTGTCCTCTCTTGCCTGCAGACCAACACACAATGACTGCCTCCAGACCAACACACAATGACTGCCTCCAGCCAGGTTCCTCAAAGTTGCAGGTCTTCATATCAAACGCCTTCAGATCACGCTTGCAAAAATGTTGTAGAGGGAGAAGGGTCTACTGTTGTTAGGCTTGCCTGTGGTCAGCTTTCCGTTTAGGATATCTTTTAGTATACGCCATCTCTTTCTGACCACGTGACCAAGCTACCGCAAGCGGCGCCGGCAGAAGATCGTAGCTAAGCGGACAATCTTTGCGCGGCCCAACACTTCGTTATTAGTCACTCCATGAAATTCAAATTGTTCGCCTCAGGCAACGCATTTGAAAAACAGTTGGAATTTGTTTTCATGTGAGGCATACAGAGTACGTGTTTCACTGGCATAGAGCAGGGTACTAATAATACAGAATCTATACACAGCAACCTTTGAGGAGATGGTCATCGTGTTGTAATTCCATTTTCTATGTGAGAGATTGGCAAGTGCTGATGCGTTTTTTTATCTAATCGCTTTTGCAGCTGTGCGTACAGTGAAAGAGCGGTGGTAGTTAAAGTGATTTACTACCTCCAGAGTTTTATCGTTTAAAACAATATCTGGAGGATCTGCCCCCTGCACCATCACTTTTGTCTTTTGTAACTGATGGTGTGTCCAAACAGATGACAAGATTTTGCAAATCTTGTAATGAGGATCTGTAATTTGGCTTCAGTGTGGACAACCTGATCAGCGTCGTCTGCGAAAATCATATCCCGAATGACAGTTTCCCTTCTCTTACTTTTTGCTTCCAGTCTGGTTAGATTAAATAGTCTCACATCTGAACTGCGAGGTGTTCAAATGAAACCAGACATAACTGCCCCAAGTGAATATACATAAGATGCTGATGATGACGTCACTTCTGATATTCAGCACATACCAAACGTCAGGTTTTTGTAAAATGTCATTATCCTTCGAGTTGTAGTTTCCTCAGCAGACCGTTGAAAACATGGCGAGTGTGATACGGAATCCGTCCAAATTTGATCAGTGAGTGGTGTAACAGTTTCTAACAGCTGAAGGATGTCGATCGAGGCGTGCTCACCTGTCACTGTACGCAAAATAAACGAATCACCCTCCTCTTCGTATCGCAGCAGGTGGTTAAACTTCATTCCATGCGTTCTTACTTATGGTGGTTGGTCAGCAACCGAAGTACCCATTCTGAAAACACCTTACATTACTTAAATGTCTTCCTAACCACCATTTGAACTGTCCGTAGCGACACAGCGAATTCCTCTGCTAGAGAACGTAAGCTCCGGCGACGGTCCACCCGAATTGATGCATCAATTTTGCGATGTCATTTTATAACGCAACAATATGCGCCTTGACCTGGTCTCGTAAGATCTTTCGTTTACTCACGTCCTTCTTTATACATCGTTGGCCAGTTCTTCACTCTTGTCTTCGACACACTTATGTCACCATACACTGCCTGCATTATGGAATGAATGTCAACTGGTCGACATCCTTCAGTTGTTAGAAACCGAATCACCGCTCGCTAATCAACTCTGGACGGATTCCGTAACCCACCCGCCATGTTTTCAACGGTCTGCCGAGGAAACTATGAGTCGGAGGATAATTACAATTTTTTAACTTGACGGTTGATATGTGCTGTTTACACCAGCATTGACGAAATCTTGTGCATCGCAAGTATGTTCACTTAGTGCAGTTAGCTCCGATTTCATGTGTACATGTAGGCGGATTACGAAAACAAAAGAATGAAGTAAAGTAAATTATAGAGATTTGATGTTATAAAAGCTCTGAATTCTTACAAATCGGTTACAAATAATGAATAGGCGACGTATGAGCTTATAAGCAATTATAAAAATGTGTATAGCGAGGGGAAAAAAACCAGTTGCGTTGAAAGATTGGAATGAATAAAGTTAATAAAATGTAAGCAGGGATTTATATGGAGAAAGCTTGCCTGTGGCTTGTTCAATACAGAATATGGAAATACTGAAGTGAACTAAACATCATTCATTGATTGAATGTCGAGATGTTTGAAGAAGTGGGTGTATTTACATATATAAATTGCGCCCAGGAATGTATAAGCTGTGTAAATATTCATAACTGTTCTTAGTTGGAAACAAGATGCTTATTAGGCGAACAACAGAGTGATAGTTCCGTGCTATTTGGGGAACTAAAACGGGAGGGGGGGGGGGGGGTGAAATACAGAGGAGCAGAAATAGGAAAACAATTACATACCATACAATAGAAAAAAAAATTAAGAAATAGGCGATGTGGATTAGAACTTCAGCTGGTAGATGCTCCTCACCGTAAGGAAGATAAAAGTTACGTGGTTAGACTTACTAATCACCCCATGTTGGTCTGTGGTTCGAATGCAGATCGCCTGTCATTGTATTAAAATTAATGTCGTCTGCTGCATATGTTTACTCAGCTATTACCATTTACTTGTCCTTGTGATTGTCACCTTCTGCTACATTGTCTAAAAACGTCGATGGTTAGAGCGCTTGTTTCTCACGATAGCGATACGGGATTTATCCACGACATCGGCACGATTCAGTCTACCCAAATGCAAAAGAGTATTTGGTATGTATATATGTATATATATATATATATATATATATATATATATATATATATATCATCATGTAGCATATCCTTTATTCAACGTCGCTCCCATCAGAGTCTTGTCTGAAAGAAACTTGTTCCCTTGCCAAAACTCCAGCCGCCGCCACAATCATACGCAGGCACCCCTGGATATCTTGGTGCCATCGTCTTCTTGGTCTACCTCTTCCTCTTTTGCCTGGCACCATAACTTCCATCACTGTTCTCTCGAGACCGTTGTGTCTCTTGATGTGACCAAAGTATTTGCATTTTCTAGCCAAAATGGAATTGATAAATCAGTTCTCCTCTATGCTCAACTCTTGATGAATGTCTACATTTGTCATTTTCTCTGTCCAGTGTATTCTGAGGATCTTTCTGTAACATTTTGACTCAAGGAATTCGATTCTTTGTCTGGAATTTTTGGTAATCGTCCATGATTCGCAACCGTAAGCTGCCACAAGAAAAACACAGGCTCTCAAGACTTTTACTTGTATCGTTTTGTTAGTGCTCTGCCATAATGTGTATGTGTATTTGTAATTTGTATATATATATATATATATATATATATATATATATATATATATATATATATATATATATATATCTATATATATACACACAGTTGTCCCTCACAAGCGCAAATGGTGTTCTAGTGTCTCGCCACATGCTCATTGTGTTGCAGACTGGGTTGCTATGAGTAGTTTTCTTATTCATTCAACCAGCCAATGGGTTCATCCCTATAGCCCAAAGAGTCGATAGTGCACATGCTTAGGTAGACAAGTCCTAGCTCACAAAGGATCCAGCACCTCCCGGGCTACCTTCACCTGTTTACAAAGTCGGAAGTGCACATGCTTAGGTAGACAAGTCTTAGCTCACAAAGGATCCAGCACCTCCCGGGCTGCCTTCACCTGTTTACAAAGTCGGAAGTGCACATGCTTAGGTAGACAAGTCCTAGCTCACAAAGGATCCAGCACCTCCCGGGTTACCTTCACCTGTTTACAAAGTCGAAATAGAGTCACGAAATTCTGCACCACAGATTCTACCAACACTTTTCCACTGACTTTTTCGCTAGATAGTAGACAATGCTATAATAAACCGTTCACGGTTTGACCCTTAAGCAATATGAATTTAGACACGCACTGCCTTGTTTTCGAAGACCAGGCATAGAGTGATAGTTAATGGTCACATTATCTTCCAGACAGTTAGTCCTCTTACAGTGAAGTCGCTAATAGATCGTCACAGACAATTGTGTGATTTCTCTTGGACTAACATATTACCGCCTGTTCAGCCACATGCGCACCCGCACCCAACAGGGAAATATGCGACAAGGATGATGTCGGCGGTCCTCATCGACAACGATGGACAGCTATTACCATATTATCTTTCAATTTAGCTATGTACTCCCTTTGACTTTACCTTCTTCAAGAATTTAGCTTATCTAAGAGTTTAGTATTTCTATGATTGTAGTTCTTAGTAAGTGTGAATACTCGTACCTTGTAGTTCACAGTTCCGGGTATATTATCGTTTAGTAGGGCCAACTTTACCAAATACATGCCCAGAAGGAGGCAGGCCGACATTACCCCTTTCAAACATTCTTTTTTAGCCTATCGATGCCTTAAAATAATAAATTATTTAATTGAGCAAACGGGCCCAAGGCATCGTCTATGGAGTCAGTGCTCGTTCAGAATCAGAACTCACTTGGAGTGAAGTTCTCTCAGAATCAGAACGTATTTGAAGTCCAGTTCTCTGTCAGATTCTGAACACACTTGAAGTCAAGTTCTCTCTCAGAATCAGAACACACTTGAAGTCAAGTTCTCTCTCAGAATCAGAACTCACTTGAAGTCAAGTTCTCTCTCAGAATCAGAACTCACTTGAAGTCAGTCCTCGCTCGCAGTCGCTTCCGTCTCAGCGTCAGTAGTTCTTCAAAGTTAATTTTCACTTGGAGTCACTTGTCCCTCGGAGTCAGCACTTCATTAAATTCAGCCACACTTTAAATTCAGCGCCACCCCCACTCCTTCAAATTCAGCCACCATTTCAATTCAGCCCTCCTTTAATTTCAGCCACACTTATAATTCAGTTCTCCTTCAAATTTAGCCACCCTTTAAATTCAGTTCTCCTTCAAGTCCATGCCATTTAAATTCAGTCTTCTTTCAAATTCAGCGACCATGTAAGATCAGCCCTCCTTCAAATTTAGCCACCATTTATATTCAGTCCTTCTTCAAATTCAGCCACCCTTCAAATTCGATCCACCTTTCAATTCAGTCCTCCTTCAAATTCAGGAAGCGTTTAAATTCAGTCCACCTTTAAATTCAGCGACTATTTCAGATCAGCCCTCCTTCAAAATCAGCAACAATTTATATTCAGTCCTTCAAATTAAGCCACCCTTCAAATTCAGTCCAACTTTAAATTCAATCCTCCTTCAAAGTCAATCTTCATTTTCAATAAAGTTGTTCCTTTCTTGGAGTTAGTCCTCCCTCGAAGTCCCTCTTAGCTAAAATTCAGTACTTTCTTAGAGTTTTTCTACCATGCAGTCATAT
The DNA here is from genome assembly GCA_036924085.1 of Ariolimax columbianus. Taxonomy (NCBI): domain Eukaryota; kingdom Metazoa; phylum Mollusca; class Gastropoda; order Stylommatophora; family Arionidae; genus Ariolimax; species Ariolimax columbianus. The sequence goes on along the minus strand of JAVGWX010000019.1, from coordinate 11,629,908 downwards.
CTCTCAGTCAGTCATCTCTCTCTCGCTCTCTCTCTCTCTCTCAGCCTTCCTTTGGAGGTAATCACTTGCTGGAGTTTTTTCGTTGGAGTCAGGTCTTCCTAGGAGTCCTCCATCCCTGAGAGTCTTCCATCCGTCGGAGTCGGCCCTCCCTCATAATCAAACCAAATTCAAAGTCTTCCTTTACTCTGAGTTAAGACATGCTGTAGACTAAGTAAATTTCAGAGTTACTAAAGAGTTGAGGCATGCCGTAATGTCTCACACGCCCTAATATACCCAAATACACTCTAGACTCCGCTTCCTCGTGCAATAACTGTATCATGTAAAAAACAAGCGGATATGCTGGATGTTAAATTTAACTAACCAGTCCTGTTGCACCTTTCTGTCCTTGTTTGGTTTTGATTCCTACGGTGGAATGAACTCTGCTGTGTTTGACGCTATTTTAGCCTTTCTCATCTTACTTCAGCACGAATATTTGCATTGGCTTACTTCCTATATGGAACACAACCTGCCTGAAATGCAGATCTGAAAACAAGGATTGTTGAGGTGTCAACCGTGCCACTAACCGCTTAACCGACCCCCTCTCCTACCCCATCCCCAACCTACCTCGTGTATCGTCTGATTGCGTCACAACCTGAATCTACAAAATGTTAGCCATCTTGTTGATATTTAATAATTGTCTCAGCTACTCAGCAGTTGCTATGGTGACGTATGCCACTCCATAAAATAAATGTATCGCGCCATTTAAATAGTAAACGAACGTATCAATGACAATACATGCATTCATATCCTCAGCAAACTCTTAAACATTGTTTGAAAGGTGAATCTTCTGTAAATAGAAGCGGCATACATTCTTTGATTGCACGTACACCCCCTAGGGGAATTGTGACGTCAGTGCTCTTATTACATCCCGGCTTGTACCTTGACCTCGTTTGATCGTTTAAGTGCCAGGATCAATCACCTTTGACGCGAGCATTGACACATTCTTGGGCATGATTTGTGTGATTAGTATAGTGTTACAAATGTCATTTAATACTTTTAATGTTAACACATATTCAATTTGATCATTTCTGTCTGACTACAGTTGACAAGAATTACTGAGTAGTTACAGTGCGTGCCGCTGCTAGCAAAGTTGACAGTCTGCAAAACCTTGAGATGACAAGAGCATTTGTCCCCTGACGTACATGAGTTTATCAAAGCGAATTGGGAACGTTAGGGACACGAGCAGCAATGGTGGATTACTAGTAGTAATTGTAGTAGTATAAACAGCAATAGCAGCAGCATTAGCAATAATAATAGTATTAGTAGTTATAGTAGTAGTAATATCAGAAGTAGTGCGAGTAGTAGTAGTAGTAGCAGTAGTAGTAGTAACAACATCAGCAGCAGAAACATTTGTATTAGTAGCAGCAGCGGCAATAACAATATTGGTAGTAGTAGTAGTAGTAGTAGTAGTAGTAGTAATAGTAGTAGTAATAGTAGTAGTAGTAGTAGTAGTAATAGTTGCAGTAGAAGTAGTAACAGCAGTAGTCGTGGTGATAGTAAAGATAGTAGTAACAATTGAAGAACCAGGAATAGTAAAATAAGAATAAGATTGCAGAACAAACCAAAGAATAACAAAATGAATCAGCAGAAGAAGGAAATGAAAAAGAAGAGCAAAACGAATAATATCCAGTTGATTACAGACGAAGACAATGAAGAAGAAGAAGACAAAATGACACTAATTAATGGACGTAGAAAAATATGATATCAAATGACAAAAGTAAAAAACGCTGAGATCTCGTACATTGCAGTATTATACACAGCATCCAAAGTCACAGTACCATTATGTAACTACCTTGTCATTTATATTAGCTGATTTAGAGTTTATCTAATTATCTGCAGTGTAACCTTCCAGATATATTTGTAGGTGTCATTCAAAAACTTCTTTTGGGTAGTTTTATGTTGCTTTTGTTGCTATCCCATAGCTGCTGAGCAATTCTGTTTTGGGCACCATAATGACATTCTTGTATTAATGCAGGTCTTCTTCAGTTATCCCACTGTACCATACAAGAAATTGACAAATGTCGGTGGCACTTGGAAGAATATTTTCTTCTTGTCTGCACGAGCTGTGCGCTCAATGAGTAGATGTCTAACTGTTGATCAATGGGTGAGAGCAATGAATACAGACGGGCAGATGTTGAAGGTTGATGCAGTTTAAGTGGTTATTGACTCTGGTGTGGCCTGCTTGGAACTGATGTTGTTATATGCTGACAATGTGTAAGTTTACTATTGTATGCGCTCTGACAGGGATGTTAAGTGGCGAGTTGTTATATCTTTCGTCACATCCTGAGCGGGCGGATGAAGTTAGACCGAGGTCCTCCTGCCGGTTGTGCTATTATTCGCTTTATCTTCGTGTCGCTCACTACTATGGGGATCGCTTTTATCCAAATCTAGTGATCCAGACCATCTTGAAAACATTATGTTTCTAGGAAACGCTACATGGAAGAGAAATAATGGTCTTGGTCAGCATAACGTGTTTGACCCGATGTCCTGGTCAGTATGTTGTGCTTGACCAGACTAGCGACCGTTTATTCGGAACTGATAGACAACAGTTTGCTCTCTTCAGTGTAGTCTGTTTTCTTTATTTTTAATGCCGTTTTATTTTACTTCTGTTTGTGAACTCAGGCATATCTCATACTTACAACAGGTTAAAGGTCTAGACCACACTCGCATTTTCTCAAAAAATTGTTACTGTCGTCGTTCGAAGCTACTCGTGCGGAGCTGAGTTAAGTCTTGACGCTGTCTCTTTTGTAGCGGGTTACAGTGGCTTTTCATAGATCCCGAGGCACAATAAGGTGGACCAGGCTCCTCAGTAAGCTTGCCGCTAAAGGGATTACAGTATCGATACCTACCTCATTGGGGAAACAGCTGTGGCACAGCCTGTTTCCAGGAGCCCAACCAGGCTATACGATAATGGTCTTGATTTTTCATTTGACTCTGATTATACGTTGTTCCTATCGTTGTAATTCGAAGCACTGCATTTTTTTAAACAATACAGCTAAATGAATCCCAGCATGCAAACGAAGATTCGGTGTTCGAAATTAAATATATAAAAAAACTATAAGAGACAAAACGAAAAAAAAATTGTCGAAGACAATAAGAAAAAATGCCAACTGTATTTACGAAATCCACGACAAACAATAGGATGCAAAGAGAAACCTGTTTTAGAAAAAATATAATTCGTGAAGTATATATATATGCCAATGTGAACAATAGTCATGTCGCTAAACACCGAAGCAAGAGCCTCGTTCGAAGTATTGTTGCAATTAGGCCAGGTCTTAAGTACAAAGAGTGGTAAGTCGAAATGTATGTCAAGGTACAGTTGTCTTTTAATTCATAATCAAGGTCCGAAGCAATTTTCAACTAAACTGCATCTCAGATCTAAATGATTTTTTGCATGCAATCTTAGAATATACATGACGTTATGGAACAATTTTTGTCTCTGAGAAATGTGATGAATTTTGAAAAAGGTATTCATTAGTCTATAATAAAAGCAACCTCAGTGAAATGGACATAATTTTAACATTTTTAAGGTAAACATAGATGCTGTTTTTAAAATACATGTTTTGACCTTCAAATAAGCTCAGAAAATACAAATTCCTGATTATTCGGTTCACCAATCGAATGTGTAAAACAACAAACGTCATTAATGCGAAACGGTAAAGGCGAAACTGCATAGGCTGTATAAGTTATAGGCATATATTCCAGTGTTGGGATTAGGGAGCCGTATCACATGACTTGAGAGACGCCAATATAATCACCTTTCACAAGAACAATAAGACGGAGGAGACTGCAACAATTACAGGGGAATATCACTCCTCAACACTGTGGGCAAAGTGTATGTTTGCATCATCCTGAGCAGGCTGCAAAAGCTGGCCGACAAGGTGTACTTGGAGTCTCAGTAGTTTTTGCACAGAAAGGCCCGCCGTTGATATGGTCTTTCTGCTGATACAATTGCAAGAGAAATGCAGAGAACAACACAGACCACAATTTCTTGCCTTCATCGACCTCACCAAGGCATTTGACCTGGTTAACAGAGAGGGTCTGTTTAAAGTATTGTCTAAAGTTGGCTGACCACCTAAACTACTGAGCATGATTAGTTCTTTTTATGTGGGCAGGAAAGGTACAGTGCTGTATGATGGTCAGGAATCTGAGGCCATAAACATTAACAGCGAAGTTAAACAAGGTTGTGTCCTGGCTCCGACTCTATTCGGCATTTTCTTTGACATCGTGCTTAAGCACGCCTTTGGAACTGCCTCAGAGGGGGTCTTTCTGCATACTAGGTCAGATGGGAGACTATTCAACCTAACCAGACTGCGAGCAAAAAGTAAGAAAAGGGAGATTATCATTCAGGATATGCTCTTCGCAGATCATGCTGCCCTGGTCGCTACACCGAAGCCGAATTACAGATCATCATCAATAGGTTGGTAAAATCTTGTGATCTGTTTGGACTCACCATCAACGTACAAAAAACAAAACTGATAGCTCAGGGTGCAGTTCCTTAGGACCTTTTCTTAAACGATAACAATGTTCAAGTAGTTAATCACTTTAACTACCTCGAATCTAGCATCACCGACAAGCTTTCACTGGACGCAGAGCTGCAGAATCGATTGCCAATCTCTCACAGAGACTGTGGAATAACATCATGCTGACTATCTCCACGCAGGTTGCTGTATACAGATCATGTGTTATTATCCTGCTCTATGGCAGCGAAACATAGACTATGTATGTCTTTCATGTGCGCTGTCTGAGACGCAACTTGGAACTTCATGGAGTGACAGAGTGTCTAACAGCAACCTGTTGGACCGTGCAAAGATTGCCAGTTTAGTTACGATCATCCGCCAGCGCCGCTTGTGGTGGCTTGGTAACGTGTTCAGAATGGAAGATGGCCGACTACCAAAAGATATCAAAAACGGAGAGATGACAACGGGCAAAAGTAAAAATACGTAGAACCATCATATGCTACAAAGATGTTTGCGAGCGTGACCTGAAGGCGTTTGAAATGAACAGCTTCAAATGGGAGGAACTTGTCAAAAAACAGACCTGGCTAGAGACAAGCTGTGTGTGTTGGTCTACAGGTAAGGGAAGACTTGCATCAAGATGTAGACTCTATATGCGTGCCGCAAAAGCAAGGGAAACAACTGATTGCCCCTTCTCTAGCGTGAAGTTCATTGTCTGTCAAAATGATAAGGATGCCAATCAATACATTATTAGTCTGATGTTAAGTTTTATGAGGACCTTGAGGCGCTCATCGCTGCAGTCCCCAAATCTGACAAACTGGTCATCCTCGGTGATTTTAACGCTAGGGTTGGCACAGACCATACAGCCTGGGAGGGGGCCATTGGCAGACATGGTATCGGAAAATTCAATAGTAATGGACTGCTCCTTCTGAGGACATGTGCCGCAAATGAACTACTCATTACAAACACAGCTTTCCGACTACCTGTCCGAAATAGAACCACATGTATGCACCCAAGGTCCCGCCACTGGCACCTCATTGACTACATTATCATCAGACGTAAGGATCGAGCGGATGCTATGGTAACGAAGAGCATGTGTGGTGCAGAATGTTGGACCGACCATCGACTTGTCATTGCCAAGCTAAACTTCAAGATCCAGCCGAAAATGCGTCCCCAGGGAAAGAAACCACCGATGAGGCTAAATGTCTCTCAGCTGAAATACGAACCAACGAGAGGAGGCTTCCAGGAAGAGCTTGAGGGTAGACTGTCTGAGCTTCGTTTTGAGAAGAACGACATCGAAGAGAACTGGGCATCGTTGAGAAACACACTCTACGATACAGCTGTTAAACACATTGGCCCACTCACGCGCAAGCATAAGAACTGGTTTGATGAGAACGATATAGAAATACAGGGCCTTCTCGATGCAAAAGGGAATACCAGAGGGACACACCATCTCCGGCAGCAAAAGCTGCCTTCAATACTGCTCGCAAAGCTGTCCAGACCAGGCTTAGAGAGATGCAAGACTCCTGGCTCAGCAAAAGAGCTGACGAAATTGAGATGTTCGCCGAGCGTCATGACACCAAACGGTTTTACGAGGTACTGAAAGCTCTCTGCGGCCCGCAGCCCTCTAGTAATACTCCAGTTCGCAGTGCGGATGGGGTACTGCTAACAGATAAGGTTCAGATTCTAGACAGATGGGTAGACCATTTTTGCAAAATACTAAACCACCCATCGTCCATAAATGAAGAGGCCATCCGGCGAATGCCCAGGTGGAACTGAACCTGGCGTTGGATGAAGTCATTACTGAGGAGGAAGTCGACAGGGCAATCAGTTCAATATCTATAGGAAAAGCTCCAGGAGCTGATGCAATACCAGCAGAGGTATATAAGACAACTGGCCAATCCATCACCAGAAGGATCACTGAACTTTTCTGTCACATGTGGGCTGGAGGTAAAATTCCGCAGGAGCTAAAGGACGCCTCAATCGTTCACCTGTACAAAAGAAAAGGCAACCGTCAGGAATGCGACAATCATCGTGGAATATCGCTACTCTCCGTAGCAGGCAAGATTCTAGCGCTTACTGCAAAACAGGCTCAACAAACACCTTGAACAAAGCCAACACCTCCCAGAAAGCCAATGTGGATTCAGAGCCTGAAGAGGAACAGTGGACATGATTTTTGCCGCTCGCCAAGTACAAGAGAAGTGTCGAGAACAAAATCAGGATTTGTACAACACATTTATTGATTGGACAAAGGCATTTGATACAGTAAACAGAGGAGGGCTGTGGATGATAATGTCTAAGTTTGGCTGCCCCAACAAGTTCATAACAATGGTGAAACAGCTACACGAAGGCATGTGTGCTCGTGTACTGGACAGCGGTGCAATCTCTAAAACGTTTCTAGTATCAAACGGAGTAAAACAAGGATGTGTACTCGCCCCGACTTTGTTCAGCATGATGTTCGCGGCCACGATGACAGACGCCTTCAGATCATTGGAGCTTGGAATACCCATAAAGTACCGCACATATGGCAAGTTACTCAATTCCAGAAGAATGAAGGCCAAAACCAAAGTGGCTGGTGACATAATCAGGGAACTTGTATTTGCTGACGACTGCGCTCTAATGAGCAACTCAGAACTGAACATGCAGGTTGGAATGGACTAGTTCTGTGCCGCCTGGGAACATTTTGGCCTGACCATAAATGCCAAAAAAACAGAGGTCATGTACCAACCAGCACCAGGCATGCCGTACACAAAACCAGAGACTACAGTCAGCGGGCAGACGTTGAATGCCGTAGACAAATTCACATATCTGGGCAGCACGCTATCGAGATTTGTCAGCCTAGACGATGAGGTGGCAAGCAGAATAGCAAAGGCCAGCACAGCCTTTGGTATAATGCGCTTGATGATCTGGGCACGTCGTGGCATCAGCGTCAAGACCAAACTCAAAGTCTACCGTGCAACCATCATTCCAACCCTACTATACGCTTGCGAAAGCTGGAATGTATACTCTGGACATGCAAGGAAGTTAAACCACTTCCACACAGGTTGCCTGAGGCGAATATTCCACATCTGATGGCAAGATCGTGTCACTGACATCGATGTTCTCTCGAGGGCTAACATGCCCAGCATCCATGCACTGATAGAAAAAGCACGACTAGGATGGGCCGGACACCTCGTCCGTATGTCAGACGAGCGGCTCCCAAAGAAGCTTCTCTACGGCGAGCTGAGAGAGGGATGGCGCGAGAGAGGGCGCCCAAAGAAACGTTTTAAAGACGGTCTGAAGGACTCACTAAAAAGTTGCCAGATAGACATCGACACATGGGAATATCTTGCGCAAAACAGATCTGACTGGAGAAGCGCAGTCAAATCGGGTGTAGCTGCCGGTGAAGACGACCGTGTTTTGAAAGCCCAGTGCAGACACGAGAACCGGAAATCCCGAACAGCGGGAACACAATCCCCTTCTACAAACCTTCTACAACCCCGATATGCACCAGATGTTTTCGTGCCCGCATTGACCTGTTCAGCCACATGCGCACCCACACCCAACAGGGAAATCTGTGACAAGGATGATGTCGGCGGTCCTCATCGACAACGATGGACAGCTATATTATTATTATTTTTATTAGTCTGATGTGGGGTTATTGTGGCATATAGTTGCTTTTTCAAAACTTAAATTGATATCAATTTCAAAATGAATTTGTAGTGTACATTAATAACAATGCAGAAGGTTGCCGTTTTACTATAATAGTTTTTCCGCAGTGAATCTTCTTCTTCTTCTTCTGCGTACACAGTCAGACAGTAACCATTATTTTTTCGAAAAAAGCGGCGGTCGTCCTGAGGCTGTCGCCACTGCCATAGAGCTTGTCTTGCAGTTCCACTGGTAATGGCCACATCTGCTCTCTCTGATCCTCGTATGTCGGGCAGTTCTGCAGCAGATGTTCAGTGGTCATTTTACCAGTACCGCACGGGCATTCGTCGGTACACCCTATCTTCAATTTGTTGAATAGGTGGTACCTCAGTCTGTTGTGGCCAGTGCGAAATCTGAAGACAACGACCTGCTCTCTTCGGTTCAACTGGTAATAGGCATCGTTTTTGGTGTAACCAGTATGTTCGGTTTCCCATTTGGTCATGTATCTGGCTTGGATAAGCCGTTTTGACTCTTCGTACGCGCAGTGAATCTAAGATGGGGCATTTATATTTCGATATTCATGACCCAGTGATACGAACGCATTATGCGTTTGGACTGGAAAAATCATCCTTTTACCCTTGGATTGGACATGACTCAGTGCACTCATATCAAGTAAGGAAGGAAAAAAGAAATTTGACGATTTCGACAGAGAAGTCATAAAACAGGAGATATTGAAACTGTTGACGAAAAATCAACTTGTTACTTTCCTGAAATTAAAATTATCATTAGAGCTTGTGTGGGTTAAAGTCAAAGGACAAGTTGCCGAAAAGAATAGGACATTTAAAATGTGTGATGTTGAAGTGATGACACGTGAGTACCTTTAAACAATAGACATTCAGTTCTGGAAGAAGTGTGTTGAACATGTGCTCCGAGGAAAAATAGAGTACTGGCAACGAGATGAATTACAATTTGTCCAGCCAGTAACAATTATCAACGTTTTTGAATCGATATATTTGTCTCATTAATATAACCTTTTGTGGACATAATGATTAGCAGACTTGGATGAAATTAGAGTATGTTTATCAAAACAAATAAGTATACATACAATAGAAACAAATACATTGCAATATTAAAATGCGTTACACAACATAAAATTATTTGTGTTGTTGATACATCCTTAGGGGTCTAAAGGTGACCGAAGTGTTGTACTAACTGTTGCATGTTGGTGCCATTTTTACGATTGTACATAAAGGGCAACACAATCAATCAATTGATATGTCAACACATTAAGGAGATATGCCTACGAACAAAATGCTTAGAAATTCAGCTGCATACTGTAAAATCTTAAATGTAATGTCATTTCTATCCAATGGTCCTAAAAGTTCAAAAGAATTCGCCGATGTGTAAATGGCTTAACATCTAGGGACTAACAAATATAAATATTTTAGCGTCATCGATATTCTAAGACTGTATGACAAAAATCATTTGGATCTGACATACACTTTAGCAGAAAATTGCGTCGGACCTGGTTCATGAATTAAAAGACGGACTATACTACTATATTTAGAATGTACACATTGAGGCAGAAATTAACAACGTATTACAGAAGATCCATTTAAAAATAACATTTTAAATTATGTAATTAAGCGGAAACCACTACGATACTGTGGACTCAAGTTTGAGCTGCGCTTGAATAGCTTCGGTGTGTGTGTCTATATTCAATGTTCTTGAGTTTCTGAACGGATTAATATTTGCACTGACGGCTGCCCTGCAGAGCTGCTTTACTGTGAGAGTGTCTGTATTCATCTAAGTGGTGTATTTCGCAAGTTACAATGCATTTTGCTTACGGTCTTTGTATCGTTTAGGAAAAACTATATGTTCATTTTCGATTGAATATCACTCAGCTACTAGACGTCGGTAGATAGAGGATGCCTCTGACATTCTCATGAAGTTACACCTAACGACAGCGCATGTCTCTTACTTGGCGATAACAAGGAATATGCGCATCCCGCTTTTCTGCGACGCCGTATGGCAGGGACAGTAGAACAAAATAATAAAGAAGTTCAGGGACAAAAGTCAATGTAAATTCTTAGTTCTTAGTTCGACCGTTTTTTTTGCCGAGCGTGGTCACCCTTGAGCGGGTCCCAACTCAGGATCCAGTAGTTTCTGTCGCGGGTTAGAGTCGTCCAGTGAGAAAGTATTGTGCTTATCTAATGAATCTCGCCAGCAAGTTGGGTCTCCATTTGTCGCACTGGTGCCACATAGTGATTATAGTACTCTATCTTTCGACTTGTCATCTAGCTAAATGACCTTCCCAGCGGTGCTTGTAAATTAAAATGTTAAATTATCCCAAAACGAAAAACAGATTATCTCAGTATTTCGTAGTCATGGAAATATAAATAGAAACACAAGACCCACTAACTATTAGATTACATGTAAACAAAATACTTCCACTCTCCTGATACAACCTAATATCTCTCGTTCTCAATATAGTTCTGCCTCTATTTCTACCCCACTTTCTCTCCCTCCGATGAACTCTTTGTAACCAGTTTCTATAATGGGCAAAAACGCCTGGTTGAATGTAGGGCTGCTTGACTTAATAGAAGGGTTGCTTTTACAAAGCCTTGTTCCAATCTTTGATGTTAGCTCATGAATACGTTTGTCATCAGTGCTATAGAACCATATCTGCCATACGCATCGCTTAAATCGATCGTAGCTTCAAAGACTGTCCGTAAACATCGTTTCTGAGTTTGTATTATTTAATGTGCCGGTGCTGGTCTGAGAAATATGGAAGACGAGGCAAACTACAGATACCAAAGATGGATAGCCGAACATGCTTTCCAAAAAACGTTAAAACATATGGTGTTCTGTGTAAGGATATCATCTTCATCATTAAAGGGTTGATTCAAAGAATGTTCTGATCAAACATAATCACCAACCAAGAACTTGATCACGAAATGTTCTCTACGTGAGGATATCATCTTCACCATTTAAAGCTGAATCAAAGTATTTTCTGATCGAACATCAACAAAAGCCAAGAACGTGATCCACAGTGATTGCCAAATGCAATAGAAACTTGACAGGGTAAAAGAATAATCCGCCAAATTGGAACTAACTATCAACATGAAGAATCCTAAGTTCGTTAACATTTTGCCGATCCACAAGGATTCAATCGTGCTGAACGGAGAGTCATCGGAAGAGGTAGCTGTCTTTACGTATTTTGGCAGCACAAATGAGATGTAAAGGGATACATATGCAGATATAAAAACCCAAATTGGAACTAACTATCAACATGAAGAATACTAAGTTCGTTAACATTTTGCCGATCCACAAGGATTCAATCGTGCTGAACGGAGAGTCATCGGAAGAGGTAGCTGTCTTTACGTATTTTGGCAGCACAAATGAGATGTAAAGGGATACATATGCAGATATAAAAACCCAAATTGGAACTAACTATCAACATGAAGAATACTAAGTTCGTTAACCTTTTGCCGATCCACAAGGATTCAATCGTGCTGAACGGAGAGTCATCGGAAGAGGTAGCTGTCTTTACGTATTTTGGCAGCACAAATGAGATGTAAAGGGATACATATGCAGATATAAAAACCCAAATTGGAACTAACTATCAACATGAAGAATACTAAGTTCGTTAACCTTTTGCCGATCCACAAGGATTCAATCGTGCTGAACGGAGAGTCATCGGAAGAGGTAGCTGTCTTTACGTATTTTGGCAGCACAAATGAGATGTAAAGGGATACATCTGCAGATATAAAAACCCAAATTGGAACGGCAATGACATTCATTAGAATTAAAAACATACGAAGATCCAGAGAAGCGCGTGCGTCAGAAAAGATGCAACTCACGACACATATCGCCCACAATTGTTTGGGGATGACGTATTGAAAAAAAAAAGATTGTTTAAAAAACAAAACAAAATTGAAACAACAATTGCAAAGCAATTTCTCGATTTTGTGCGTCTCGCTTTAACAAACCACATGGGGAAAAGTACAAACAACTTTTGGCTAAGATTTTTAGCTAGAATTTTGTCTGTAAGGTCTACTATTTCCAACTGCCAAAGAATTGTTAACGTTCTCGACACTGAACACAGGAGTCTCACTATCCAGAGATCAAGGGATTTTTTACGAGAAGATGCACGTGAAAAACTGTCGGTCTGCACCGTGATTCTAACCCGCGAGATCCGCCACCCGAGGCGGGCACCATTACCTCTAGAACACTGAGTTCCGTGAGTCATTTTTGGTGACCCTTCATCAAGTTTACTTATCTCATCTTGTATCTGGTTCAGGCTATTAAGACAGAAAATCCAAATCGTCTGCAAGGTCCAGATCAGTTATATTAGCGAGCTTCATGGACACTCCACATTCTCTTTGCAACAATCAGATTTAGCCATGCCTAAATTGTCAAATACCGTTTCCTAGACCACGAATCTGTTATCAATCGATGTGTTCCATTACACGCCTTGTTTAACTATTATTCACAGTTAATCTATCTCGTCTGCACATGATCTTCTTTAGGCGAAAGCCCACCTGTTCATCCCCCATATGTTCATTAATGACCTCTTTTCAATCTCTCTAATAAGATTATGTTCAATATTTTTCCAGAAACTATTAGTAACATTAATAACATCATGTCTTTATAAAGCAAAACCAGATCCCCAGGACACAGCCAAGAACTGAATCGAAGAGACCAGAGTTTGATCTTCAAGCTGAGAAATGGACATGCCCCTCTCAACAAACATCTGAAAAGATCAGACCCAATGCGTTAACCAAACTGCACATTCAGCCATTACCCCTACGAGTCCGTCAAGCACCTCCTGACTTTGTGCTCAAGGTTGGCCGATCTGATGAACCTGCTGCTACCACACATGCCACAATACACAACACATTCTTCACATCACTACAACAACTGAGGAGGACGTGTGCTTTTTTTAGAGTGGCATTGCGCTGTCAAGAGCTGCCAGCTCTCAGCTAAAGGGATTATATTATTATCATCATGCCCTTATAATGTGCAGATTGCTGCAGATCTCTCATTATTAATGACTTGGCTAGTACACAGCTTTATTTCCAGTCCGCTCTATTTTCTACCATTTCCCGCACTTTACCAAGTAGATGTACAATATCTCTGTGGAATGTCTGCTCTGATTACGTCTGCAGAAAAAAGTATTTGGGATCAGTCGCTTTACCAATCTGGAATATATATATATATATATATTTTGTTTTAAATTATCACCTTCATTTAGCTCAACATAATTACATGCAGTCCTAATTTCGCCGTCTGAATGTCTACGGGATCTTGTAGAGGTGGGGGTCTTGTAGAGGTGGGGGTTTTGTAGAGGGGGAGGTCTTGTAGAGGGGGGGGGGGTCTTGTAGAAGTGGATGTCTTGTAGAGGGGGAGGTCTTGTAGAGGGTGAGGTCTTGTAGAGGAGGAGGTCTTGTAGAGGGGGAGGTTTTGTAGAGTTAGAGGTCTTGTAGAGGTGGAGGTCTTGTAGATGTGGCGGTCTTGTGGAGGTGGGGATCTTGTAGAGGTGGAGGTCTTGTAGAGGGGGAGGTCTTGTGGAGGTGGGGGTCTTGTAGAAGAGGGTGTATTGTGGAGGTGGGGGTCTTGTAGAGGAGGGGGTCTTGTGGAGGTGGTGGTCTTGTAGAGGGGGAGGTCATGTAGAGGTGGGGGGTCTTGTAGAGGTGGAGGTCTTGTGGAGGTCTTGTAGAGGGGGAGGTCTTGTAGAGGTGGAGGTCTTGTAGAGGTGGAGGTCTTGTGGAGGTTTGGGTCTTGTGGAGGTGGAGGTCTTGTAGAGGAGGAGGTCCTGTAGAGGTGGAGGTCTTGTGGAGGTGGGGGTCTTGTAGAGGTGGAGGTCTTGTAGAGGGGGAAGTCTTGTAGAGTAGAAGGTCTTTTAAAACTGTTCTATTCACAAGTACATGTACACATTAAACACATTGCTTCATCTATCCATTTGTGCTGCAGATCAAATTGAATATCCCTTATGATATTTATTTAACCTAACTTAATTTCGTATGCCTCTCCATTGGTGCAACACTACATTTTGCTTCTCCAACTAGCGTTTAGAAATCCCGATTCCAATCAGTTGCAAAGCGCGTTTACAGCAGTATTTATAAGACATTCAGCATGCCAATCCCACGCACAACCTATTGTAGTACCCTCACACCCAATGCTGAGATGGAAGAAAAACAACACACACAAAATAATACACACAAACACTCACACGCATATATATATATATATATATATATATATATATATATGTATATATAAACACACCAATACATATACAATCACACACACACACCACATAAGCTGGGGTACACTGTGTGCCCTCGATATTTATTAAAGTTATTAAAAATTTCAAAACAGGCACATCCTCGCCAATCTCGCATATCCATTGCACTTATCCACGATCCCCCAACCCGATCACCGTTTCCCTCTTCAACTTATCCATCCATCCACCGATCATTTCCCCCTAAAATCATCATTCCATCTTTTCTCCACTGTCCGCCTCTAGTTTGCCCCTTCTAATTGCACTTCTTTCCCGAAATTTATTTGATGTTAAAATACCTATCACTTCCTTTTGTCTCTAGCCACTCATACATCCACCTTTCATTTTCCCGTCTCTCCACACATCTCTTCCACGGCCCACAACTCGCTCATTCATTCACCTTTCATTTTCCCGTCCCTCCACACATCTCTTCCACGACCCACAACTCGCTCATTCATCCACCTTTCATTTTCCCGTCTCTCCACACATCTCTTCCACGGCCCACAACTCGCTCATTCATCCACCTTTCATTTGCCCGTCCCTCCACACATCTCTTCCACGGCCCACAACTCGCTCATTCATCCATCCATCTCTAATTCACCAACCCATCTATTCCCCGTCATCATACTGCTCATTTACCAACCCATCTCAACCACCGCCCTCAACCCGTTCATTCACCAACCCATCTCAATCACCGCCATCAACCCGCTCATTCACCAACCCATCTCAACCCCAGTCCTCAACCCGCTCATTCACCCACCCACCCTCAACCAACTCATTCATCCGTCTACCTCTCCCCCCATCCTCAACCAGCTCATCACCTATCTTCTCATTTACACACCCATATTACCTGCTCCAACTCCACAATTATCCCATTACCTTTCCCATCTCTAACCCCTCCCCCCCCCCGAACACAACTCCCCCCCCCCCCCCCCCGCCTCGACTCTTCCTCCTAATATCCCTTCGATCTTCAACCTTGAATTGTACAAAATCCCCCCCCCCCCTCGACTCTTCCTCCTAATATCCCTTCGATCTTCAACCTTGAACTGTGCAAAATTTCCCCCATCCTCGACTGTTCCTCCTAATATCCCTTCGATCTTCAACCTTGAGCGTTACGAAATTCCCCTCCTCCCGCATCTCGACTCTTCCTCCTAATATCCCTTCGATCTTCAACCTTGAGCTGTACCTCGAACTCTCCATTAGCCATTCACCAAACCTCATGTTAAGAGCAGCTAAAGATGTCGACGAATTGGCTCTAGTGTTGAGTCTGTTGAACTACCCTCCAAGAAACAGGTTGTGTTCACTATGTAGTGTCTTCTAAACCCGTATAAAGACGTTAAGTCAGATGTGATTGATGATCTGCAGAGTAAAAGTACAAAAGATGATCATAGTGTGTTGATGGACATTGTACTAAAGGATGTGAATTCTTTCAAGCATTTTTGTAGCAATACGGGCAGAGGAAGAAGCAGCATATAGATATATCACATTCAGAATGCAAAAGTAAAGTGAGGCTTTCACTACGTTATGGAATTCATGAAAATCAAAATTTCTTTAAGCCCCCCCCCCCCCCCCCCCCCCCCCCCCACACAAATTTAAACATTCTTCTGAAATGTAAGATATGTGGTATTGTATGGCTTTGTAATATCAAGAGCAACAAAGGTTGTCTGCGCCAATTAGTGAGAATAAAAGGGTATGACCAAGTTCCTAATTCCCGATTGTGGAACTGTGGGAATAAACCGGGTAGATATTATTAGGACTTAACTATAAGGCGCTAGATTCGTCACACATTGCGGAAAATTGCTGCTAGGAAAGATTCTGGTTTAGAATTCACAAGGCAAATGAAAAATAAACCAGACTAACAAATCACTGAGAAGAGAAATTGCGACAGACATAAAGGCAACAGTAAAGACATGGACAAAGCTGGAACGATAGGATGATTTCCATTGTCTCTTTGAGGCCATATGATCCACAGGAAGCTGAGAGACTGAAGTATATTTATTGAAATAGAGTGAGACGAAGAGAGAGACATAAAAATAGGAATTGAATCATAGGAAAACAAGAGCGGAAGAAAAAAATGTAGGTCTCGAATTCGTTTAGTGGGTCTGATGGCAAACAGAGTATAGTACAACTGAACCTACCACGCGTGATGTAAGTTGCGACTAGGACGTAATTAATTTGGCTAGTGCTATTTTTAGCAAGGATTAAATGCACTTTTTATCTTTACTCTCTCGTCTCGTGCCGCCCAACCCCAGTGGCAAGTCAAGGACAAGAAGAGTACGGGACGATTACGAGATGCAGGGGACTCCGCATCAAGCACCGGTGAAAAAGACGGCGGAGTCCGGAGTCGAACCCACACAACCTGATCACGAGGCCGACGGCTTAACCACTTCGCCAGGAAATCCCCACGTGTTGGACTACTGGTCAGCTATATCATACTATACCAAATATAGAGCCAGGAGATGAAGGAAATAATGTCTCTACACTGCACGCTAGGATAAGAGAGATTTAGTGGGTAATGACATTAGATAGACTGATAGGAGACACAGATATATCCATTACCTGCATGTCAGGATCACATTACAGCTGCCCATCAATTGTTAAACGTTTTCAACGTTTCTAGTCCAGCAAACATATTTAACTCAGTTTTTAGTAGCTTCTGCGGTGTATGACTGTCATTTATGAAACAGCTATTATTAGCTTGTACGTGATCATCGAAATACTGTAAACAATGTCGTTATCTACTTCTTTAGTTAATATTGCCTTTTAGTTGGTTGAATTTGCTAGTTTTCTAGTAAACATACGACTACGTGGCTATTAGGAAGTACATCATTGTTTTCTCTAGAGAATGTTACATGCTAAACGTACTTGTCCTTGTCAAGTGTTGCCATTTCTAGTAATGTGATGTCGGATATAACTTGGCTATAAGCCATTTTAGTTGATTTATGTTGTTGTTAATGAATGTCCACCATTAGTAACATTATTCTTGTTTGCTCCATGAGAAGTGCGTAGTGTGCCGGATTGTAGCAGTTGTCATCAGTTACCGAGGGCGCTGATGAAGGTGATAAGGGTTCTCCAGGCGGTTATGCTATGCTTGACTTCATCTCTGTGTCGCTCACTACTATCCTCCATCTGGTTAGCTAGTTGTCCATGAAAATAGCCATTTTCCAACGAGAAATGCATTTAAGGATGGGGAAAGGGGAGATGGGTAAGTCTTTTCCTGCATATTTTACCAGCCCTGACTAACATGTCCGATCAGTTTGTTTCATTGAAGAGACGTTCTTGCTTTTCCCCTTAATGGGTTTATTTGGTCAGCATTTTTGAAGGTTCATGTCCTTACAATTATGTCCCCAGTTGTGAATGTTCAAGTCGCTATAGGTGTGTTCCCAGTTGTTAATGTTCAAGTCGCTATAGTTGTGTTCCCAGTTGTTAATGTTCAAGTCGCTATAGTTGTGTTCCCAGTTGTTAATGTTCAAGTCGCTATAGTTGTGTTCCCAGTTGTTAATGTTCCATTCGCTATAGTTATTTTTCCACTTTTGAATGTTCAAGTCACCATAGTTATCTTGCCATTTTTGTCTATCCCCAGTTGTGAATGCTCATATCGCTACAGTTATCTCCCCAGTTGTGAATTCTCATATCGCTACAGTTATCTCCCCAGTTGTGAATGCTCATATCGCTACAGTTATCTCCCCAGTTGTGAATTCTTATATCGCTACAGTTATCTCGCCAGTTGTGAATTCTCATATCGCTACAGTTATCTCCCCAGTTGTGAATTCTCATATCGCTACAGTTATCTCCCCAGTTGTGAATTCTTATATCGCTACAGTTATCTTCCCAGTTGTGAATTCTTATATCGCTACAGTTATCTCCCCAGTTGTGAATTCTCATATCGCTACAGTTATCTCCCCAGTTGTGAATTCTTATATCGCTACAGTTATCTCCCCAGTTGTGAATGCTCATATCGCTACAGTTATCTCTCCAGTTGTGAATTCTCATATCGCTACATTTATCTCCCCAGTTGTGAATTCTTATATCGCTACAGTTATCTCCCCAGTTGTGAATGCTCATATCGCTACAGTTATCTCCCCAGTTGTGAATGCTCATATCGCTACAGTTATCTCCCCAGTTGTGAATTCTTATATCGCTACAGTTATCTCCCCAGTTGTGAATGCTCATATCGCTACAGTTATCTCCCCAGTTGTGAATTCTTATATCGCTACAGTTATCTCCCCAGTTGTGAATGCTCATATCGCTACAGTTATCTCCCCAGTTGTGAATGCTCATATCGCTACAGTTATCTCTCCAGTTGTGAATGCTCATATCGCTACAGTTATCTCCCCAGTTGTGAATTCTCATATCGCTACAGTTATCTCTCCAGTTGTGAATTCTCATATCGCTACAGTTATCTCCCCAGTTTTGAATGCTCATATCGCTACAATTATCTCCCCAGTTGTGAATGCTCATATCGCTACAGTTATCTCCCCAGTTGTGAATTCTCATATCGCTACAGTTATCTCTCCAGTTGTGAATTCTCATATCGCTACAGTTATCTCCCCAGTTTTGAATGCTCATATCGCTACAATTATCTCCCAAGTTGTGAATGCTCATATCGCTACAGTTATCGCCCCAGGTGCTGCAAAGCGTGGCCGGAAACAATATGGTGAGAACCACCATATACCTCCCGTTTGTTTTGCAAATAATGAAACGTGTACATAATTGTCGTGAGGAAATATGTATTACTTACTAATCCGGTAGCGTGGCTGATATCCATTCGAGCGTTTTATGATCAATTCTAATCGATGTGGGATATTTGTTCAGTCGCAAACGTCTCGAGCTTCGACCCAGCCTCAAACAGTGGGTACAATGGCAAGAATTGAAAGTAATGACGGCCGGGGGTTTAACCCTTCCTAAACTGACGTAAACTCGCTCGCGAATGTTAAACGATGGTTTTTCGACAATGCTGTTGTTAATTCAAGTTAATGTTATTATCCTTATCATTGATATATTTTCTAAAACACTGTGTGTCAAATTTGTGAAGTTTGCAGAACATGTTTTTTTTTGTTTTTTTTTGTGTGAACTTTTTGAGTAACTGATAACAAAAAAAGGCCAGTCGAGCTTATAAGAATTGCTACTCGCCATCTGCAAAATATATTTCTTCAAAACTGTGGTCAAATGTAGATGGTAAATTATTGTATATATATATATGTTGATATTTGTTTACTTTATCACGATGAACATTTGCAAAATCTATACAAGATTGTTTACGTACACAGTTTTGAAGTGCTAAAAATTAACTTTGCTCTATGTTTCATCAAGTCAGTGTCTAATATAGATATTGATTTGAGACTTTGCAAGACTACCACAACCAGATTCTAGTGTGACCTACGAAGAGTCCAAAAGGTTTATTAGGGCCAGATACATGGCCAAATGGGACACAGAACATACTGGCTATACACAAAATGATGCCTACTACCAGCTGAACAGAAGAGAGCAGGTCGTGGTCTTCAGACTCCGCACAGGCCACAACAGACTGAGGTACCATCTATTCAATAAATTGAAAATAGATGGCACTGACGAATGCACCTGTGGCACAGGGAAAATGACCGTTGAACATCTGCTGCAAAATTGCCCGACATACGAGGACCAGAGAAAGCACATGTGGCCATCACCAGTGGCAACACTAGACAAGCTCTATGGCAGTGTCGACAGCCTCAGGATGACAGCTGCTTTCTTCGAACCAATTCAAGTTGACGTCTGACAGCGTACGAAGAAGAAGAAGAAGAAGATTTGAGACTTAAAAAACTGATTAATATGGTCCTTTATAACAGCAGATGTATAACGGCAGGGTGATCTGACTACGACAAGGGCTTATAAGGCTGAAGACTAAACTCTTAGTTCAGGAAAGCCGTAATACGCCCTCGATAATGCTTCACGATACAGGTAGAAGAAAACAACAAACTGAACTGTTTGTTCTACATAATATAAATTAAAAATGTAGATAATAAAAGAAATAATGAATATGTTGACCCATCTTTAAAAAACCATAATTCATATAGTGCCGTGCATCGTCTGGTATTTCCTAATATATTATATCACATTTGATGTCCAAATATATTATATCACATTTGATGCACTAATATATTATATCACATTTGATGCCCTAATATATTATATCACATTTGATGCCCTAATATATTATATCACAGTTGATGTCCTAATATAGTATATCACATTTGATGTCCTAATATATTATATCACATTTGATGCCCTAATATATTATATCACATTTGATGTCCTAATATATTATATCACATTTGATCGGTTTGTCCTTTTCAACGCCTTGATTTTTTCGCGGATTTCTGTTTCATTTGTCTTATCTGGTCCTGATTCATTTATCAAATTTGTCAATACTTCTATTTGGCTCTAGGTTTTAACTTCCATCTCAAAATATGCACGGTGAATGGAAGATCTCATCCTTTATGCCTGTGTTTTAATTAATGAAATAACGCAGAATACGAGGAAGGCCGACAATATTTATATATTTATGTCCGTTTGACGTCAGTTTGGTATCATAGATTACACTGGTTAAATAAATTAATCGTAACCTCTGGTAAGCAATGACGATGCATAAATCAAATCGCTGTTGCTTCATTACATAATGACGATCACAACAGACGAAATGGAAAGAATAAATGCAAACTAAGATCTTGTGAAATGCAATGGAATTGAACAGAAAAAAGTATGCATTAAATTATAAACAATTTACTCTAGCATAAATAAACATGAAAGAGGAGTACCATAATA
Organism: Ariolimax columbianus; assembly: GCA_036924085.1. NCBI lineage: Eukaryota > Metazoa > Mollusca > Gastropoda > Stylommatophora > Arionidae > Ariolimax > Ariolimax columbianus. Next base: position 11,608,698 of record JAVGWX010000019.1, on the reverse strand, counting down.
CTGGATTTCGGAATAAAGAAAACGTGTTGTGAGTTGAGGCTGACAAATAGATAATAGAATAACATACAAATCTATCAATGAGACGGGTGTTCCAATTGCTGACGCCCATCAGGAGAATGCAGGAACGCCAGCTAGATCTATAATAAGAATGTAAAACAACAACTAAAAGACAACAATCCAGAAAAAACCTTTCAGTGGAAGTGAAATATCGAGTCTGCTAATCCAAGTATTTTGCTTGCAACCAATAATAATTCATCCATCGTCGTCAATGAGGACCACCAACATCATCCCATGTCATACTGCATCATTGAGTCTGTGGATACGCTTGGGACTGACTGATTAAGCCAATGTCATACTGCATCCTTGAGTCTGTGGATACGCTTGGGACTGATTAAGCCAATCTCATGCTGCCTTCTTGAGTCTGTGGATACGCTTGGGACTGATTAAGCCAATACCATGCTGCATCCTTGAGTCTGTGGATACGCTTGGGACTGATTAAGCCAATGCCATACTGCTTCCTTGAGTCTGTGGATTCGCTTGGGACTGATTAAACCAATGTCATGCTGCATCCTTGTGTCTGTGGATACGCCAGGGACTGTAAACCAATGACATACTGCATCCTCGAGTCTGTGGATACGTCTGGAACTGATTAAGCCAATGCGAGCGCGGAAAGTTCTTCTACACGTCTGACAAACAATATCCGCACCAGCTACTGGTACTCTCTCTGCTCTAGACTTTCTGATTGCGCGACTATCCTGGGCTACCTTAACACGAAAGCCTATACTGATTTGCATGCCGTCTGTGACTGATCCTTACACGTTGAACGATTTTGAGCCAGGTTTATCCAGATGTTGATGCCTATTTGACAGCACTTAAGGAACTCGATGAAATCGTCCTTGACCCGCTTTTGAGTTTGTCTCTGTGATCGTTTTCCTTCACTCAGCTCACCATACATGAGCCTCTTTTACAACCATTACACAAACAATAAAGCCACTAAACAGTATGGAGACATTTATTTACATAAGGCACTGTACAACATAGCTATGCAAACTCCAATGTGGATTCCTCAAGGAAAGAGACAGAGGTAGACCAAATAATACATGAAGAGGATAATGCGAGAGGGAACTACGATTAAAATGTCACACCTGGAGTGAAAAAGAAATAAAAGTCTAGATCGCGAATGTTGGCGAGATGTGATCAATATTGTATGTACTAAGAGGGGTGTGGGGTTTGATTGATTCATTGACAAACCAATAAACAGCTAAACAAGTGTTTGAATCAATGCACAATGGGGATGTATCAAAAGGAAACAACGGGCATGTTCATGTATACATGTTACAAGCAAAGAAATGGTAGATGTAACAACAAAAACCTATAAATATAAACAAACAACATTATTATAAAGGAATGGGAGCTGTGACAGACGAACATAGCTATTAAAAAGGAATGGGGGCTGTGACAGACGAACATAGCTATTATAAAGGAATGGGGGCTGTGACAGACGAACATAGCTATTATAAAGGAATGGGGGCTGTGACAGACGAACATAGCTATTATAAAGGAGTGATGATGGCTGTGACAGACGAACATAGCTATTATAAAGGAATGGGGGCTGTGACAGACGAACATAGCTATTATAAAGGAATGGGGGCTGTGACAGACGAACATAGCTATTATAAAGGAGTGATGATGGCTGTGACAGACGAACATAGCTATTATAAAGGAGTGATGATGGCTGTGACAGAACGAGAATATTATCAAGAAGTGATGGCTGTGACAGTAGAACAAGGCTGTGACAACAGAACAAATCTATTATTTCGGAATAATTTCCTTCGGTGAGGACCGACTAAAGGTAATATAAAGTTGAATGAATGAGAAAATATAATAATCGTCAATATTCCCAAGGCAGACTGATACCACAAAACGATACCAAGAGTTTGGAGTTTGTCACAACAATACCAATATTTAAAAAGGAGACAATCGTCATTATGAAAACTGTTAAGTATTCCCCTCCTTAGTGTCCCTGGAATACCTTTACACCTCACGGTAGAAGAGGAGCGACTAAGTAAGTAAGTAAGTGTCCCTGGAAAAGTCTACTCTAGAATCATAGAACGGAGAATACACGATCTATCTGAACCAAATCTGAATGAGGCCCAGTACGGTTTCCGGGACAACGGAAGTAATCATGACCTTATGTACTCACTAAGAGAAGTAAGTTAAAAGACGCTTGAGTTATCTGATGAGATGCACCTCTGTTTTTGTTAACATGGAAAAGGTATTCGATAATATCCCTCATGGAAGGCTCTAGGAGTGCTTGGTGAGGAAAACTATTTCAGGACGTCTGATCTGTGCCACACAGAGTTTTAATAAGAGAGTTTCTATAAGAGAGTTTCTATAAAACTTGCAGAAATTATGTACGAACATCCAATATAAAGTCGGAGGAGATCAGGACCACTAGTATAATTAGATATGATGACATCATGTCGCCCTACTATTCATACGCCTTATTAAAAATATCTTTAACGTCTCAATGGAAGAACACACAAATACGCGGTGGTGTACTGGAACATAAAACCAACATATATATCGCATTTGGCATTTACAGATGATTTGGAAATGATCACCAAGTCGGAGGCACATCTTCAGACCAATTTGCAAGTCTGGAAAGAAGTTTAAAGGGAGAGGAGTATCCACCATCAGCTCTAAAACAACATCTCGATGATCGCGAGAGAGGAGAAGAATGTCCACCTTTAGCTTTCAAACAAAACTTTGATGGTCGCGAAAGAGGAAGGAATGTCCACCATCAGCTCTCAAACAAGACTGTATGGTCGTGAGAGAGGAAAAGAATGATCACCATCAGCTCTAAAACAAAACCGTTTTTGTCACGAGAGAGCAATGAAAGTCCACTATCAGTTCTAAAACAAAACGTTGGTGATCGCGAGAGAGGGACAACACGCCAGATAACGCTTCGAAAACAATCCCACTTCCAATATATTGTAGCAATTACAGACAATAAGAGACACATACAAAAGAGGATTATGCGCACGATAATAGCATCTTGTAGCAATTACAGACAATAAGAGACACATACAAAAGAGGATTATGCGCACAATAATAGCATCTTGTAGCAATTACAGACAATAAGAGACACATACAAAAGAGGATTATGCGCACGATAATAGCATCTTGTAGCAATTACAGACAATAAGAGACACATACAAAAGAGGATTATGCGCACGATAATAGCATCTTGTAGCAATTACAGACAATAAGAGACACATACAAAAGAGGATTATGCGCACGATAATAGCATCTTGTAGACTTGACCATGCAGTAAATAGAGGATACATTAGCAAAGAGAAACTAGCAAGAAAACTATAATTGATGTATGCTGGTCCACGTATGCACCTGCAATGGCATACGTAGTGCGTTGGTGATGATTTTTAATAACATAACATCAGCGATAATCAACTGTTTATCATAGTGGACCAAAAGAAACATATTCCGTTTTGAAAATCAGTAATAATGACCTGCCACTGTGAACAACCGTGCTCGACTACGCCAGACCGCATGGTACTGTAACAAGACTGAAATAACCGTCCATCTATAAGACATATTATTCATTATTGAATTTCACAAACGTTTCATCGCGTGTAGTCATGTCTAGGTTGATGACAGACATGCTATAAATGGCTAAAGACAAGGTCCCAACTCGAGACTGTCATTAGAGAAGCACAGGCGAGAGGTTGAGTAGACAGACGTCGGATGTGACGAGCTGAAGCACCAGACCTGCTTATTTACTCCTACTCAGAGACTTTGCGAATGGCCGCAAAATCAAATTGGATGTCAGGAGGATGTTAGGGCAGCAAGCCATGGAGTCTTCAAACGCCAGGAGATAATGGCAAACGTATAGATTATCTCTTCCACATTGTCTTACTGACCTATATGTGTTTCCGTACTGTTCATTTATCTCTATACTGTTAGTTAAATTAACTGAATCTTATAAGGTTTTTCGAATTTATTTATAACGATATATATATATATATATTAGTGCAATAAATAAATACACATTTTTTGTTGTATGGGAAAGGGGTAAAATAAAGTGGGGCGAGGGAGTGGAAATGTGGTATTTATAATAATGTGTGTGAATATATTTATATGTATATGAAAGACATGCAATCACACGAGGAGGTGTCAAAAAGTAGCTTTAATATTTTAATTTTGATTGTCACATTAGTATTGTAATGGCAATGTTTAGAAAGAGAAATAGACTCATTGGAAGCGACGTGGAACCAGTACTGACATATGGCAGCGAATCATGGTCAATCAGCAAGCAAGCGCATATATTTTTGGAAGCAATTTGGTTTCACAGAAGAATTATGCGGATCCCATTAACTGCAAAGACGACTAAAGGTAGACTATTCTAAGAAGTACACACAGAAAGAGTTATTGCAAAGATCAGAACAAGTCAGTCATCCTTAACTGGGCATGTTATGAGACGAGGCGGCTTGGAGCACGTTGTGACAAAGGGAAAGATAGCAGGAAAGAGAGACTTAAGATGGGCGAGAGAGAAGATGTTGAACAGCCTGAGATAATGGTATGTGTGACAATCAACAACAGAGTTTGTCAATGACACACCAGATAGCAGTGGTTGGGTGTCGATGACCGCTAACACCAACCGGCAGGGTACCTGATAATGATGATGAATGACTTCATTAATATAATGTTAATATTAACTTTAATATTGATGTTATTGTTTGTCCCGCTCTAGAATGTTGTGTATCATATGTTCCTGTGAAGTGTTGCCTATTGTCTGTGTGTGCTTCTTTCCTGACGAAATTACCTTAGTAGAAGTACTATGGCAAAGAGATGTTATTTCTTCGATTCAAGCTGCTCAATTGTGTTCACGTTATTTTAAATATTAAGCGAAGCTGCAATGGTGCTGGAGGTGGTAATCGATGAAGTCCCACCTGTGTAAGTGTTGATGATGGTATGTTAGTACTTCTCTCTCCGTCCCTCTCTCTCTTTTTCTTTCTTTCTCTTAATCTCTTTCTTATAGAGTGTAGTAATTTTTAGAGAAAACAATTATATTGTTTCACTGCCAACACATGCCATGCCGAAGTATCTGATTAATTAATCTCTTAAAATGTTCTTCATCATTTTGGTCCCACCGGCTTCTTTTTGACTTTGCTGTAATATTTAGGTGGACCGCCTCAAATCTTTGTCTCCATATGTTTTTTGTTGTTTCTATAAATGACCTTAAACGGAATTATTCTTCTTCTTCGTTCGTTCTCAATCTCCCACTACCAAACCCTGAAAGGGCTTAAGTAGCAGAATGTAGTCCAGAGAACGGAATGCGTTGGGTTGTAGTTTACACCTTGGCTGCGATATTTGCACCTTTCGGTCCAACACATCCGACTTCAGCAACCATTTTTTTAGTACCGGGTTAGCATTCCCTCTTCGATCCCTTCTCCTTAGCCAGTCTGCCCTGCAGCAGCCTGTTATCCAGGATCACCGCGTGGAGGTGTAGAAGGGTCTTGGAAGCTATGGTTCGCTGGCCCTGACGCTAGCAGTCAGCTATGGGTCGCTGACCACTGCAACATCTTAAACGGAAATGAAAAAAAAACATTTTTTCTAGCCAATTGTTCTCAGAGCTACTCAAACTGATTTTTTGAATCTTGATAAAATGTTACTTGTTTTGGGCTGTAGAAAGTCTTCTTAAATCTTGTACTTTACTGGAGAAAATGAAGCTGAGTTCTCCTTGTGGTAATGCAATGCAAGGCATCTCAGTAAACTCACCACTAGGAGACCACATGGTCAACTTTTACCTCGTTGACCAGGCTACTGTATCACAATTCATTTTGTAGGTGCATGGCGTCTATTTGAGAAGCAGTCTTCGTCAGTAAGTTATACATGACCATTGCGTCACTGCGCGAGCGCTGACGTCGAAAGTTAAGGATTAAACTATTTATGTCCGTCACGTCGATCTCAACTGATTGGTTCAAATTTAGACTCGTATTGAACGAATGAAATCAAAACTATGCCACCTCGTCTACCTCTTATTATTCTTCTTCCCACATCCACCAAGTGTACCTGCCCTTACAATTTGTTGTCTACTGTCTCTTCCCTTAAACATGTCTCATGGACTGAGATGTTGATGTTAGGACAGAAGTCCTCAATCTTTTTATCCTATGCATGACTTCTACCATATGCCAGAATGTCATCCCCCGTCCCATCCACACCACCCCTCTCCGAAAATGATTGTCTCACTCAAACGTTGCATTCCAAAAATTATACATATACTAATAAACGTATATATGTATCTGTGTGTGTTAGTACAAATACTAATTAACTTATTTATGTATGTGTGTGTGTTAGTACATATATATTTTCTTGAATTGTATGTATAGTGTTACATACATCACATCAATAGAAAATGCCATTAGCATGTACTTTGCAGAACGTAACTTGTTACAACCGCCAACCTATTGGGCTGTTATTCGCTTGTTGTAGGCATTGCAGGTTGCCATTATTTTCTGTACGTGAATGTACGATCGCACTGATAGAAAAACACAAACCATTATTTGTTAAACTGGATGCATTGGGATTCTGAAACGAACGTTATATCCCTGGACCACGTAGTCTGGCTCACTTAAAATGTTGATGGATTTTGAAATTTGACTTACAATATTATTTTTTCTAAATATTCGTAAGATCTAGTTAGCAGACTAAACTGAAGCATAATTTGAAACTGTGAAGTGATCCACTGGTTGACGTTCTCCGTGTTAGGATCTAGAAAAAGTATATGTAGTTGGTTAACTATTCAGCCCTGTACCTGAGTTTTAAATATCTGGGTTTGATTGTCAGTGATGAAGGATCAAAATGTAAGGTGTTGGCCAGAATAGCATAGACAAAAACGTGGCTTGCATGGCTTAACAAAATCTGGCAAGACAAACGGTTAGCACTTTGCAAGAAAATCAGATTAATGCGTACACTGATCCTGTCAATATTCCTCTATGCTTGTGAGACATGGACAGTTACAGCTAACTTTCAGCAAAGGATGCAGGCCTTGGAGATGAGATGTTTCCGAAGACTTTTAAACGTCACGTACAAAGATCGAGTTACAAATGAGGAAATACGAGATATAATTACAACAACAATAGGGCCTTATGAAGATCTCTTGGAAACTGTCAGAAGAAGGAAACTCGCTTGGTACGGTCACATATCGAGATCAAATGGTTTTGCAAATACAATCCTCCACGGAAAGGTGCATGGCAAACGACGAAGAGGCCGGCCCAAAAAGAGGTGGGAGGACAACATAAAAAAATGGACCAATCTACGACCAGAAGAGGCGCAGGCAGCGGCCGCTGACAGAGAAGGGTGGCGTGCGGTTGTGAGGATGTCTTCATGTGTGCCCCAACGAGCTCACCGGTTACGGGATTGCCGTTGTAAATGCTGCGCACGATTAAAAAAGGACATTGGCAGTTCACAATTTTAAAAAAAAAGGATCCAGCGCTTACATCATATTAAGACACACCATGCCAATCAGCGGTTTGTCTGTGTTCTCGATTGCATGTATATAAAAAAAACACTTCCGGGTTGAAGAGGGTGGTACTTTTACTCTATGTGTTATTTAATGCAACCACCCTTTCTCACCCGGTATAGACGACATAACAACAGAGATAATGCGAGCGTATTTGAGGACAGAACTGGCTAAAGAGAATCTTTGCACATGCATGGAATGGAAAAAAGGTTCCAGATGACTGGCATCAAGCTACGAGAGCGTCAAACTGGAGGAAAAGAGGGTTCCAGGCGACTGGCCGCAAGCGACGAGAGCGTCAAACTGGAAGAAAAAAAGCGCAAATGTGATTCTAACATGGGTACAGCCCTTTTAAGTTATACGAGAAAATTAAATGCGAAAACACATGAACAAATAATAAGGTTTATTGCAGAGCCCCAGTGAGCTCAACTCAATTTGGATTTCGTAAAGGTGTAGACTGCACGAACGCCATAGTCACCTTAAGACAATTAAGCGAGAGGACAATCGAATATAGGAAGCCGTGCAACATGACCTCTATTGATCAAGAGAAAGCTTTTGATCGACTGAATTGTACTAGCGTCTGAACAATGTTAAGGAACTACAAAATGCAAGGATAAATATTGGATAATGTGGGAGCGTTGTACCATATGAATAAAAATGTAATTAGAAACCTTAAAGGCGTCGTCGCTGGTTTTGAAATAAACACAGGAGTGCAAATCGAATGTGTGCTTTCACCATTACTGTTAAACATTTACACGGACAAAATAACAATAGAGGCCAGCCAAATTGTAACTCAGGTAGAGAAATCCAACTCAATTCATGAACTACTCTTTGATGACGATCAAAAACTAATTTGTGCAGATGAAAATTGACTGAAATCATGTGAACGCGCTTTGTGCAGTCTTTGAAAGATATGATAGGTAGATTAGCACATTAACGATAGACGCTTTGAAGATTAGCATATCACCTGATCCACTTCATATAAATATATAGAATATCAACTTTTTGCAGTGCCTAAAGTTGACATTTATTGGATGTATTTTTACATCAGAAGGAAGACTTGATAGAGAAATAGTAAATAAGTGACAATAGGCGTCTGCTGTGATCTTTCAGTTGTTACCACTACTTAAACTTCGAACATCAGCTGGAATATTACACAGCAACTGATAAGATGAGTATATATATATACACACACACATACATAAATACATAGTTAACCTTTCTTGTTAGTGAAGATACGTTCTTTTCAACCAATCATTTTGTTATATGCAGATAGTATACTTGGAATCCTGGTATTCAAACAGACATGTATACAAGCTGCCAGGTAGACGAAGCTATGCATAGAAGGTTCCCTACGCAATTTTGCTTCTTTTGGCGTATTTGACCTGGAAAAAGGTCGGTGGAGTAGTGTGTAGGATTTATCTTGCTAAATTTTTACCCAAATAACTGATAACAGCCTTCTAGCTTGGATTGTAAACTGTAAATGATATTCTTGTCTTACGTGCACAGCGTGTGCATGGCAACCTATATCGCTTTGTCAATCTATGTTATGATGAAGTACATGACTGACTCTCTTGAGACCAGACGAAGCTTGGAATTTGTGGGATTCAAAACCTCGCAATTAAGCGCTTTGCTTTTACTCACTCTCCCGAACACACACCCCCCTCTCCCGCCTCACCGCACCCCCTTCCCCAGGATAAACGCCTACCTGTCTTGAGAAGCCGACTGTATAATTACCACAAATGGCACCATTGTTAGATGTATTTGACACGTAGACAATGGCAAGCTGTTCTATTCTATCTTTCCCAGTAGCGAATCCTGAGTTGTCAAAGGAGAATACACAACATAGTTTAGAGATGGCTACTTCAGATCTCGAGTGGTCCGCCGGTGTCTTTGTGTATGACACAGACAACAATAACACAACTGCCCCACATATAACATGTCGTAAGTGGCGATTAACTGTTTGACTTGGCATAACATCGGCCATGGTTAGGTGGTTTTTAAGAACAGCATCTACGGCACCTAACAGGCAGCAGGTCTATTTTGCTTTTGTGTTTGAATCTATTAAGATGGACTCGCAGATCGGTTAACCACCCTCCGCGGCACTTGTACCAACGCAGCGGAGTAATAATCTGCTCGAGCCATGCCACCTAAGCAAGGAATCCTCCTCCAGACTATATCCAGCCACGCCTGAACTGGCACCAGCACAAGAGCATCCATCCATGCAGAAGTACAAATCAACTATGACTAAAAATCCGGACTTGACATGTTACGAACATTTTTTAATGCATCTAACAAATCGTCTATAACCAAAAGAATTGTACATATCACCTGCTGAATTTCATAGGTGTGACTTCAGGCATAATTCCCACACACTTTGCATTAGACACTTAGCTTGATTTGATCAGTAGTTCATGCTTCACTTTCAAAATGGGAGGCTTCCGGTTTCTTTTATCTTAAACATCACATGTAGGATTCATTATGAATATTATAAACACAAATATAACACATGTACATGAATAATATCAAAGAGTAGGTCGATCGAAATCAAAGTGAAGAAACATGCGGGGGGTCATAATTGGAAACGGACTGACTACATGATATACTAGCCATGCCCGGAAAATGTTTGTAATTGCTCGTTCATATGTAATAATGTTGGTTATAATTGAAGACCTTTATTTGAGCGGGTGTTCATAAAGCACGTGTTCAAAAAGCGGATGTTCGTATATCGGGATGTTTGTTAATCGGGTGTTAGTATAACGGCGTACTAATATATTCACAACAGTCACATGGTGGAAGCTAACACTGGTTCGTCTCCGGCCGTATACTTTCATCAAACTTTAAAACGTGAATTTCCCATAAAATAATTACAGCCAAAACGTGTTTATTTTATTCGAACATATTTCTAGTATTACGACAACAGTGTCAAAATGTGTAATCTTGTTTTAATATGTTTTCAATTATAATAAAAAACAGGACCAAAGCTAACTATTTTATTTATGCATTTTTCCTCTTATAATGAAGCCAGTGCCAAAATAAGCAAACATGTCAGATCAGTTCAGGTCAGGTCATCCCGTAACCGGTGAGGTCGTTGGGGCACACACTAAAACATCCTCACAACGCCCCGCCACCCTTCTCTGTCAGATGCCGCTGCCTGTGACTCTTCTGATCAGAGATTGGTCCATTCTTATATGTTGTCCTGCCACCTCTTTTTGGGACGGCCTTTTCGTCGTCTGCCTTGCACCTTTCCGTGGAGGATTGCATTTGCAAGATCATTTTATCTCGATATGTGACCCTACCAATCGAGTTTCCTTCTTTTGACAGTTGCCAAAAGGTCTTCAGAAGGCCATATTGTTGTTGTAATTCCATCTCGTATTTCCTCATTTGTAATACGATCTTTGTACGTGACGTTTAAAAGTCTTCAGAAACATATATGAACATATTTTACTATGTAAAGAAGACAGCCAAAATGCGTCATTGCATCTAAACATATTTCTTCACACGATGAAGGCAGAGAAAAAATGAGCCTGTTTTCTCACTTAACGAACACAGGGCCAACATATATAATTGTATCAGTATAGAGACAGAGGAAGATAGAGAGATAAGATGTTAGACAGCCTGCGAGAATGGCACACGCGACATTTAGCAACAGAGTTTATAAACGACACACGTGATGGAAGCGGATTGAGACCTATGATAGCCAACGCCAATCGACAGAGCACCTGATGATGATGACATATATTGCAATATGACAAAAAGTTAGCATGTATCATTGTATCTCAACATATTTTCCCAAATAATGAACAGTTTTTGTTTGAAAATATGTTTGACATAAAACGAAGATTGCGAAACAATATGTATTTTTATCTCATTGTATATCCACACATAATGAAGACTGAGCCAAACTATGTAATTTTATCTCAAGTCTTTCTCCAATATAATGAAGATAGAACAAAAAATGTGTCATTTTATTTCAAGACGTTTCCCCATATAAGGAAGACAGAGCCAAAATGTGTCATTTATCTCAAAGCAATCAATGACCAAAACGTGTGATGGTGTCTTTAAGAGCGACAGTAATCTTCCTCTACTTCCCAACAGTTCCCCAGATCCGACTGATATCATTTCCGTTTCGCCTTCTCCAGTTCTCTGCCAAATTATTTAGTACACCTTTACTGCTGCTTTGCTTTTGAGGTCAATATCGTGTCGATTTCGTGCGACAGTGTCAAAATCTCTTCTTTGGACATGTGCGATCCAGCGTTAACAAGTTATGGTGACATGCATGTTTTGTTGATTATGCAAGTGAAGCATTTCTCTGATGTTCGCAGTGTTTGGTAAAAACAATGATACGAAACTTTCTTAGACAGATTGTACGGAGAGATGGCAATTTTGACATTTTTTTTGTCCATTATTCTCCAACACTGCACACCAAATACAAGCACAGAAAGTACGGAACTTGTGTATGTCCTTAGATTGGTATTTTTGTGGGAGGAGGGCATGACCGAATGGGTTCAATGACTCCCTGCCTGCGTAGAAAGGAGAGCGTGTGTTCGAATCCCTGGTATGGCACAATTTATTTTTCTGTTGGGGGTGAAATAAACAAACATAGCCAGCACACGACGTTACGACAGCAATGCCGAAGCGGCCTGTTGTCCTCAGCCTAAAAATCTCTCGACTACACTAATAATGGGGAAAAAGTCGTGTATGACAGACAGGTATTTGTTTGTACTAATAAAACTAAGTCGTATGCAGTAGCTAAGTCTATTTATGTGTGTCCATTTTTTTGTTGCGGGTCCCTTCCTGTTCTACTATCTCATATTGTTGTTTCGAATGTTCACAATGAGTAGGTTTACTCTTTTGTGCGCCCTGAAAGAGACGTTAAGTGGCGGATTGCAGTAACGTTCCTCACATCCCGTGCGTGCTGATGAAAGTGGACCGGGGTCCTCCAAGGCGGGTGTTCTATACTTGGCTTTATCGGCTTGTCGTTCACTACTACGGGGATCACGTCGAACCCACACCTCGTTAGCCAGGCTACAATGAAAACAGCCCGTTTCTATGGAGGACTATAAGGAAGCCGATGTCAGAGTCTTGGCCAGTATGTTTTGCCTGACGCTGACTAACATGTCTGATCAGTATGTGTTGCCTGACCAGACGTTGGTCTTCCTCCCCACCATCTGATTGCCCGCTATGTTAGTGTGTCCATCTTCGCTAGTTCTTCATTTCATATTTTAATGTATATGGAATTTATTACATTTAGTACCATGCTTTCTGTCTCCTTCATAGTAATGTTCAGTGTCACTTGCGAAGTCTTTCCGTTTTCTCTTGAATGTACTGGTGTGGGTGTGATCATTGTGCAATGTCATATGTGTATTGCAAACGGTGGACAGCGAGAATGGGATCGACAACCATCTCTGTAGGGTGGAGGAAGCTGAGAAGCATTTCATTGTACTACAGCATGGATAACACAAAATCACCTTCTTCAGTACTCTCAGATGTGTTAAAAGACCTACAGTTATCCATTATGAGAGAAAATTCGACAAGAACGAAAAAGTTATTACCAATAGGTAAGTAACAACAATGACAGAGCCAAAATGGGTCATTTTACGTGAACATGTTTTCTAATGTAATACAGAACAAGCCAAAATGTGTCATTTTACGTGAACATGTTTTCTAATGTAATACAGAAAAAGCCAAAATGTGTCATTTTACGTGAGCATGTTTTGTAATTTAGTACAGAGCTAACCAAAATGTGTCATTTTACTTGAGCATGTTTTCTAATGTTCTCTAATGTAACACAAATAGAGTCAGATTACTTGAACATGTTTTCTAATGAAATACAGAAACAACTCAAAAATGTGTCATTTTACGTGAATATGTTATCTAATGTAACACAAATAGAGTCAAATTATGTCATCTAACTTGAACATATTATCTAATGTAACACAAATAGAGTCAGATTACTTGAACATGTTTTCTAATGAAATACAGAAACAACTCCAAAATGTGTCATTTTACGTGAATATGTTATCTAATGTAACACAAATAGAGTCAAATTATGTCATCTAACTTGAACATATTATCTAATGTAACACAAATAGAGTCAAATTATGTCATCTAACCTGAAAATGTAACATACAAAGAGTCAACATGTGTCATCTTACTCGAACATGTTTTCTAATTTAATACAGAAAAAGATCAAATGTGTCATCTTACTCGAACATGTTTTCTAATTTAATACAGAAAAAGGTCAAATGTGTCATCTTACTTGAACATGTTTTCTAATGTAATACAGAACAAGGCCAAATGTGTCGTTTTATTTGAACATGTACTACGCTTATCAATACGTTACCAACTGATAAGGAGTAGCTGCAAAATGTAGTTAGAAGTTTCAAAAGGTGTCATTTGATTGTACCACCAACCTTGTCTTTTGATTATTGTAAGTACCAGACGCTGGTGTCGCAAATATCGTACGCTGAAAGATACAATATGGCGTCCCTACTCGCAATGTGCACAAATCACTGTGTACTGTTGTGTGTTTGTTGTTTTGGCGGCAAAGGACTTTTTATGCAAAGAAATTTCGAAAGGATTTGCCTCCTGTCTAATTATATTGATGCTTGTTTATGCTTTTTGATGCAATTTGAAATAAACACCCAGGTCTGCTGCCAATAGGAGTACTGCCCTATCATGACAATGTCAGACCAAATACGTCTCAAATAACCCATAAGAAAATTTACTAACAAGCGTTGCAACTTCTTAAACTTAACAGCCCCAAATTATTGCGACGGATTTCCACCCACTTGCTCCACTAAAACCCCACATTGGCCGAAGACTTTTGCGAATGACAAAAGGGTTGAAAGTAAAGTGTAAATGTAGCTAAAGACAGCATACCAAAGACTTATATGCTGCAGGATTTGGTGCACTGGTAAAGCGAAAGGATAAAGTGTAACAATGTTGGTGGACAAATGTTTTTTTAAACAGACAGTTTAAGTGCAGAAATAAAAGGTTTTTAAGTTCGAATCTTATTGAGTTTATTTTTAAATATCAATTTGTGACACATTTTCTGACATTGTCTTGTAATGAAGGCCGATACAAATTTAGTTATTTTATTTGAACAAATTATCTCATATAGTAGTCAGAGCCAAAATAGACACGGAAAGAAAGTAGAACCAAAATGTGTTATTTTACTGGAATATTTTCTAATGTACTGGAGACAGAGCCAAAATCGTGTATTCTAGTTAAACATATTTTTACATGTATTATAAAGTCAGAGCCAAAATATGTCATTTCACTTGAACATATTTTCTCATGCAATAAAGACAGAGCCATAATGTGTCATCATGTTTGAAAATTTAATCGCATATAAAAAAGAGATAGCCAAAATGTGTCATTTTATTTAAACAAATTGTACAAAATTATAATCACAGTCCCATAGCATATAATTATATTTCCAATGTATGTTCTTATGTGATAATGACAGTACCAAAATGTGTATCTTCTACAACTATTCTTTACAAACATAGTGAAGTCACCGTCGTCATTTATTAAGTTATGTTCAAATATGTTCCCGTTATATAGGAACAGTCTGATATCACACTATTATATTTGTTTAAGAATTCTGCTATTTCGTTACTTAGATATTCAAACTACAGTAGCTCAAATATGGTACATCGTGTTATGAACAAATACTTCATCATAGAACAATCTCTAGAAGCTGTT
Organism: Ariolimax columbianus; assembly: GCA_036924085.1. Taxonomy (NCBI): domain Eukaryota; kingdom Metazoa; phylum Mollusca; class Gastropoda; order Stylommatophora; family Arionidae; genus Ariolimax; species Ariolimax columbianus. Next base: position 11,593,445 of record JAVGWX010000019.1, on the reverse strand, counting down.
AAGATGCATGTGTGAGATAATTAGTTCGTACTCAGACAATCAAAATCTCGAACGTCCTCTCGTGCTACTGATCGTACCTCATGAAATGATTCGCCTCGACTCTCAAGTTATACTCGCGCTAAACATAATAGAGTCGTTGTTTTCTTCTGGGCGTGTCGTGACAGGTGACTTGAAAAGGCTGTGCGTGAAGATAGCAGCCATGTAAAAGCCATTGCTAGTAAAACCACAATGCAAACAAATAGATTTATTATACCATTACAGCTGGTTAGGGTAACCAAATTGAGATGGGGGACGTTTACTCTGACATCTGAAGTGACAGGTTAATGAGGATGAATGGGAGACACTGCTATTATGGTTGAAGTGTTAGAAATAACTTATATTTTATGTATAAGCTTCTTCTTCTTCTTCGTACGCTGTCAGACGTCAACTTGAATTTGTTCGAAGAAAGCAGCTGTCATCCTGAGGCTGTTGACACTGCCATAGAGCTTGTCTAGTGTTGCCACTGGTGATGGCCACATGTGATTTCTCTGGTCCTCATATTTCGGGCAATTTTGCAGCAGATGTTCAGCGGTCATTTTCCCTGTACCGCAGGTGCATTCGTCAGTGCCACCTATCTTCAGTTTATGTCTAAGCTTATTATCAGATGAGACGACCAGATCACTTTCTGCCTTGCGTGTACTCCCTGACAGATAATTATGTGAAATGTGCAGCTGGGTAGACTAAAGGGTGCCGCTAGAGGGAATTGAACCCGAGATCTCTGATGTGAGCAGCATTGGGTTTAACGACTATAGCAGGATCTTAATATGCGATGTTTCAAACATATTTCCTTTATAATAATGGCAACCGTCACTTTTTAAATATATTGTAAATAGATTCCCCAGAGTTGCAGTGTTTTTATTGTTTATAATGTTAAAATACACTTCCTTATTATTGTGCAACCAAATCGTTGATTGTATCACAATGAAACGTTATCGCCTCCTCGATGTCTCTATGTTGATCTGACAGTAGACAAATAATAAGTACGTGTCAATAATTATCTTTTAAATAATTATATTTCGTGACTTAGTGTGGCTAAAATGCTTTGATATTATTTTGTATTATCTTTAAATGTTTGTTTTACAATTATTTCTTTTTTTTCTAGAGATGTTATATTTTGATTTGATTCCTCGGTCATGCTTATTTATATGTGCTTGATGCTTGAGTTAAATTGGGTTTCACAATAAAGCTGCAGTGAAAAGCCAAGTTTAGATTTCCTTTTTAGTTTCTGTCCAGATCGCGTGTGATTATTGACTGAAAGATTGATTCATTGACTTATCGGCTGAATTATTTTACTATTTGTTTGTTATTAGCGTGGTTGTGAATTGATAATTATGGTTTGTACTGTTGTGGACGCCACTCGTATTGAGGGAATTTGTGGAATCCACTCGTATACATATATATATATAGATAGAAATGTGTGGTGTGCTTATGTGTAGGTGTGTATACATGTATATGTGTGTATATGTATAGATAGGTATGTGGATACGTATAGGTATATATATATGTATATTCTTTCTGTGGGCATCCTCACAACTATATATTTACACTTAATATACTTATACTCTATTTTATATTACATTAACTTTGTTTCTTTATCTATTTATTTAGATATTTGATATTCTATTCAACACCTAATTATCTGCGAGAGCTGGAGGGCACAGGTACAACGGAGTATCTACAAGTGGCCCATGAAAGCTAGAAAATCGCTAGCAAGTTGGAATACATGGCTGCGATGGAAAAATATGTGAGAGCACTGAAAACCTGAAACACCAAGACCAGACGAAAGGAAATCAACACAGATGGGCCTTATAACAGAAGGAAGACCCAAATCATTTAATTTATCTATTCAATATTGCAGTCTTAATTCTTATGTATTCAGTATATATTTTGTCATCTTTTAGAATCATTCCATTTCAATAATTATCGTTGTACACCTCACTACATTGCATCTTCACATTGTTTTGTAAATATATGATGATGATTTGATATTTAAAGGAAAAACAAATATATATATCACGTCGATCCCTCACCTCGCAAGCCAGGCCCTCGTCAAAACAACCCTTTTCCAGAAAGGGCTGCGTTAAAGCCAAGGTCTCAGTCTCTGTTGACCATGCACGTGGTGAAAAGGGAGTTTGTCCATCTTTTTCTCCTGTATTTCAATACTGTCTAATATAACAGTAAAGGCCAATCCGCGAGTGACAGTCCATGCCACAGATCGTACAACCATGCTGCGGAGGCTGGCTTGCTTGGGTGTTCCTTGATCTATTCAGTCTTTCTCGTTTCTCTGCAACCACTATGCCCTCTCCAACTGTCTCCATACAGCTCGATCCTGAGCAATAGTTTCTCATCATTCCAATGGGATGTGGCATGACTTCATGTCCCTCTTGCATGCGCCCTTGACTCGCAGTGTGGGACGACCAATTCTTCTAACTTCAAGGGCCAGCTGTTCACACAGGATATCTGTTGGCAGTCTCTCATCTTCCATGCGGTAAAACATGCACCAACTATCAAGACGTCGGGGGCTCAACAGCGAGTACATGCTGAAATTGTTTGCTCTGTGTAAGACCAAATTATGTGACACTCTCTCTAGCCATCCAATCCCCAATACACGCCGCAGACACCTCATGTGGAAGGTGTCGGGCCGCCTCTTCAACTCAGTGTAAGTGCTCCAAGTCTCGTTTCCATACATGAGGGTGCCAAGAACGCAGGTCTGATAGGTCCAGACCTTGGTGTAGTGAGACAGTGTAAGTGCTCCAAGTCTCGCTTCCATACATGAGGGTGCCAATAACGCAGGTCTGATAGGTCCAGACCTTGGTGTAGTGAGACAGTGTAAGTGCTCCAAGTCTCGCTTCCATACATGAGAGTGCCAATAACGCAGGTCTGATAGGTCCAGACCTTGGTGTAGTGAGACAGTGTAAGTGCTCCAAATCTCGCTTCCATACATGAGGGTGCCAATAACGCAGGTCTGATAGGTTCGAACCTTGGTGTAGTGAGATAGTGCAGTGTTCTCACAGACTCTCTTCGTAAGTCAGGCCATGGCGGTACTCGTTCTGCCAAGCCCACTGTCTACCTCCTTCGCGATCGAGAGAGTTTTGTTGATGGCAGACCCCAGATAAGTGAAACTGTTGACGACCTCCAGAGTGGCGCCAGATATCTTTATGGAGGGGAGAGTGTTAATCTCTGTGAGCAGACCTTTGTCTTTTCCAGGCTTATGACAAGCCCAAACTGCTTGCACTCTTTGTGCGATTTTGTCTCCCAACCTCTGTAGGGCTTCCTCGCTATTAGTCACTAGAACCGCATCCACAACATACGGAAAAGAATATACAAGAATATAGTATGGCAATTTGGATGAAGATCAATTAAATGATTGAAGGTATTGGCTGATATATTTTTGGGAAGAGAACCAATTAGTTACAGTTAGCACATTTTTCCAACAAAATCCAAGAATATTATGCACGAGAACAAGCTAACGAGATATAATAAAAAATGAAATTATAATAAGGAGATATTCGAAACCCTCGCCACAAAGGTGGGTGGCGGGGATTGGGAGGGAGGGGGGTGTGCGGGGGGGGGGGGGGATCGAATCACAATGCAGTAGTGATTAAAATAGCTACCCCGACTTAAAATATATAAATAAAATATACAAAGAAAGATCTCCAAATAGATTTATCAGCAATAAATCAGTCGGACATTACACGGGGATTCCTTGTGAAAGTTACATATCTTCTTCTTCTTCTGCGTACACAGTCAGACAGTAACCATTATTTTTTCGAAAAAAGCGGCGGTCATCCTGAGACTCTCGCCACTGCCATAGAGCTTGTCTTGCAGTTCCACTGGCAATGGCCACATCTGCTCTCTCTGATCCTCGTATGTCGGGCAGTTCTGCAGACGATGTTCAGTGGTCATTTTACCAGTACCGCACGGGCATTCGTCGGTACACCCTATCTTCAATTTGTTGAATAGGTGGTACCTCAGTCTGTTGTGGCCAGTGCGAAGTCTGAAGACAACGACCTGCTCTCTTCGGTTCAACTGGTAATAGGCATCGTTTTTGGTGTAACCAGTATGTTCGGTTTCCCATTTGGTCATGTACCTGGCTTTGAGAAGCCGTTTTGACTCTTCGTACGTCATACTGGTATCTGTTTGTGGTAGCCTTGCACCTTCTTTTGCCAGTCTGTCTGCCTCCTCGTTGCCTTGGATGTTGCAGTGTGACGGAACCCACTGTACCACTACCCTTTTTGGTGCGGACTGCTGGCACAGTTTGCAGAGTGCTGCTCTTAAGTCATTAAGCTCAGTGTTTTTCTGGCTTTTTAGCGCTGTGACTACGGCGAGAGCATCTGTCAGCAGGACTATATGGCTCTCATTTTCACTGTGTGTTACCATTTCTTCCACTGCCGCCCTCAGTGCCTCTGCCTCCGCTCTGAAATTGCTTGTGTACTTACCAGTAGCGAATGACAGTGTTATTTTTCTGCCATTTGGTAGGTTCAGGAATGCTCCTGCCCCTCCGTTCTGTGTAGTGTTTGTTACAGAACCGTCGGTGTATGCATGGGTCCGGTCCATGCTTGGGTAGCTTTTCGTTATGAAGCTTAGGGTAGTGTCTCTCCTTTCTTTTTCAGTCTGGCAGTTTTTGTTTGCAATACCTGGTATATTTTCTACCACCTCTGGAAATATATCCTGCCTCCAAGTAGGTTTTCGTACAGTAGTGATGGGTTTTGGTGTTGTTAGTGCGTTTATGGGATCTTCGTGCATCTTTGCTTTGGCTATTTCTGCAAAAGTTTTTCCGCTTTAGTTTCCCAGTTCCCAAATTGTTTAGTTTCTGGTACATTGGGTGGTCCGTCAGTCTTCGGAGTTTCTCTGACTGCAGCTGGGCTCTGCAGTCTCTTCTGTCGGTCATGGATTGCAGTTTTGTAATCTTTTCAAGTTCTACAATTGGCGTTGACTTCATGCCACCTGTTATAATTCTCATGGCTTGGTTTTGAAGTTTGTTAACTTTATCGAAGTTCGCCTTCGCTGCTGTTGTCCATGCCGCAATGCCATACTCGAGAACTGGTCTCACTCTTCCAGTGTACAGTTTCTTTAGTATGCCTTCGTCTGCTCCCCAGCTTGTGCCAGCAAGTTTCCTCATGATCGCCATTCTTTCTCTGGCTTTCATTCGGTTTCTCTCAATCTGACTTTTCCATGTCATGCGCCGATCAAATGTGACTCCCAGATAGGTTGGGTTGTCGTTTGGCTGCAGGATTTTGCCATTTAGGCTTAATTTGGTACTTTGGGGTTTTAATGAGAGCGAGAATATTGTGCACGTGGTTTTCTCCTCGTTTATTTTGACCAGCCATGAGTTCGCCCACCCTTCCAGCGATGTTAGGGCCGTCTGCATCCGATTTCTTGCTATGGTGAGATTCTTTTCAGAGGTCCACATAGCCAGATCGTCTGCAAACATTGAGCTATGGACTCTTCTTGGTATATTCTCTGTAATATCGTTTATATATACCAGGAAGAGTGTGGGTGACAATACTCCCCCTTGGGGTACTCCCTGCTCGAGTGTCACCTTTTTGCTCATCTGCCCTTGTACTTGGACTCTGGCCGTTCTTTGTTTGAGGTAGTGGTTGATCCACTTGTACATCTTCCCACAGACATCACTTCTTCTTAGCTTGACTCTAAGTCCATCCTTCCAGACTTTGTCAAATGCCTTTTCCAGATCCACGCAAACAGCTACTGTGTGTTTCTGTGCCTGGTAGGCATCTTCTATCTCCTGGGCTATGAGGATGACCTGGTCCTCAGTGGATCGTGCTGTCTAAAGCCGGCTTGCTGTGGAATTCGTATTCGTTTTTCTTCCAGATGCCACATCAGTCAAATACCAAATTAAGTCTAAATGGCAAAATCCTGCAGCCAAACGACAACCCAACCTATCTGGGAGTCACATTTGATCGGCGCATGACATGGAAAAGTCAGATTGAGAGAAACTGAATGAAAGCCAGAGAAAGAATGGCGATCATGAGGAAACTTGCTGGCACAAGCTAGGGAGCAGACGAAGGCATACTAAAGAAACTGTACACTGGAAGAGTGAGACCAGTTCTCCAGTATGGCATTGCGGCATGGACAACAGCAGCGAAGGCGAACTTCGATAAAGTTAACAAACTTCAAAACCAAGCCATGAGAATTATAACAGGTGGCATGAAGTCAACGCCAATTGTAGAACTTGAAAAGATTACAAAACTGCAATCCATGACCGATAGAAGAGACTGCAAAGCCCAGCTGCAGTCAGAGAAACTCCGAAGACTGACGGACCATCCAATGTACCAGAGACTAAACAATTTGGGAAATGGGAAACTAAAGCGGAGAAACTTTGCAGAAATAGCCAAAGCAAAGATGCACGAAGATCCCATAAACGCACTAACAACACCAAAACCCATCACTACTGTACGAAAACCTACTTGGAGGCAGGATATATTTCCAGAGGTGGTAGAAAATATACCAGGTATTGCAAACAAAAACTGCCAGACTGAAAAAGAAAGGAGAGACACTACCCTAAGCTTCATAACGAAAAGCTACCCAAGCATGGACTGGACCCATGCATACACCGACGGTTCTGTAACAAACACTACACAGAACGGAGGGGCAGGAGCATTCCTGAACCTACCAAATGGCAGAAAAATAACACTGTCATTCGCTACTGGTAAGTACACAAGCAATTTCAGAGCGGAGGCAGAGGCACTGGGGGCGGCAGTGGAAGAAATGGTAACACACAGTGAAAATGAGAGCCATATAGTCCTGCTGACAGATGCTCTCGTCGTAGTCACAGCGCTAAAAAAGCCAGAAAAACACTGAGCTTAATGACTTAAGAGCAGCACTCTGCAAACTGTGCCAGCAGTCCGCACCAAAAAGGGTAGTGGTACAGTGGGTTCCGTCACACTGCAACATCCAAGGCAACGAGGAGGCAGACAGACTGGCAAAAGAAGGTGCAAGGCTACCACAAACAGATACCAGTATGACGTACGAAGAGTCAAAACGGCTTATCAAAGCCAGGTACATGACCAAATGGGAAACCGAACATAATGGTTACACCAAAAACGATGCCTATTACCAGTTGAACCGAAGAGAGCAGGTCGTTGTCTTCAGACTTCGCACTGGCCACAACAGACTGAGGTACCACCTATTCAACAAATTGAAGATAGGGTGTACCGACGAATGCTCGTGCGGTACTGGTAAAATGACCACTGAACATCTGCTGCAGAACTGCCCGACATATGAGGATCAGAGAGAGCAGATGTGGCCATTGCCAGTGGAACTGCCAGACAAGCTCTATGGTAGCGGCGAGAGTCTCAGGATGACCGCCGCTTTTTTCGAAAAAATAATGGTTACTGTCCGACTGTGTACGCAGAAGAAGAAGAAGAAGAAACAGATGGACGGAATATATGTGAACTGTTCCAGCACAGCGAGGCTGCGGGTTATTATTCTTGGGTTCGAATCTTTAATGTTAACACCGTCAGACGAGTTACCATGATAAGCTTCACTGTTTGGAACTCTTCTGTAACTCCGTACAGTTCCGAGTTGTTATGTGTGTGTACTGGTGATACAGGTGACATCTATGTAAGACATCCTCAGCAGTTTGTAGATTTAGTTCACAAGTGAACAGGGATTAGGCGGGTAGTCGAAGTTTGTGCCGTGTGCATATGTCTGTTCCGTCTGATGTGCCCTGTGCTGAGGTTAACAGAGGTGATAATCCATCAACATGTAATAATGACAGTTTTATCATGCTGAGATCGGAGGCGACAAACCATCAAAAGGTAATAATGACAGTTTTATCATGCTGAGATCGGAGGCGACAAACCATCAAAAGGTAATAATGACAGTTTTATCATGCTGAGATCGGAGGCGACAAACCATCAAAAGGTAATAATAACGCTCCAATCATTATGAAAACAGAGGCAACCTTTAATACATTAACGGTCAAATATGGGAACAGGTAATATCTGGGGCTGGTCTCTCGCTGGCGCGATTCTTCTTCGTACGCAGTCAGACAGTAACCATTATTTTTTCGAAAAAAAGCGGCGGTCATCCTGAGGCTGTCACTGCCAAAGAGCTTGTCTTGCAGTTCCACTGGTGATGGCCACATCTGCTCTCTCTGATCCTCGTATGTCGGGCAGTTCTGCTGCAGATGCTCAGCGATCATTTTCTTGGTGCCACACGGGCATTCGTCGGTACCACCTATATTCAATTTGTTGAATAGGTGGTACCTCAGTCTGTTGTGGCCAGTGCGAAGTCTGAAGACAACGACCTGCTCTCTTCTGTTCAACTGGTAATAGGCATCGTTTTTGGTGTAGCCGGTATGTTCAGTTTCCCATTTGGTCATGTATCTGGCTTTAATAAGCCGTTTTGACTCTTCGTACGTCATACTAGTATCTGTTTGTGGTAGTCTTGCAGCTTCTTTTGCCAGTCTGTGTGCCTCCTCGTTGCCTTGGATGTTGCAGTGTGATGGGACCCACTGTACCACTACCCTTTTTGGTGCGGACTGCTGGCATAGTTGACAGAGTGCTGCTCTTAAGTCATTAAGCTCAGTGTTTTTCTGGCTTTTAAGTGCTGTGACTACGGCCAGAGCATCTGTAAGCAGGACTATACGGCTTTAATTTTCTTTATGTGTCACAATTTCTTCCACTGCCGCCCTCAGTGCCTCTGCCTCCGCTCTGAAATTGCTAGTGTACTTACCAGAAGCGAATGACAGTGTTATTTTTCTGCCATTTGGTAGGCTCAGGAATGCTCTTGCCCCTCCGTTCTGTGTAGTGTCTGTTACAGAACTGTCGATGTATGCATGGGTCCAGTCCATGCTTGGGTAGTTTTCCGTTATGTACCTCAGGGTTGTATCTCTTCTTTCTTTTTCAGTTTAGCTGTTTTTGTTTCCAATACCTGGTATATTTTCTTCCACCTCTGGAAATATATGCTGCCTCCAGGTAGGTTTTCGTACAGTAGGGATGGGCTTTGGTGTTGTTAGTGCGTTCATAGGGTCTTCGTTCATCTTTGCTTTGGCTATTTCTGCAAAGTTTCTCTGCTTTAGTTTCCCATTTCAAAAATGTGTTAGTCTCTGATGCATTGGATGGTCAGTCAGTCTTTTTTGCTTGCTTCCAGTGTTCGATAAAGGAATTGACAGAAAGGCACCACCAAGAGTGGAGCCTGCGGCTTAATTTGACTCAATACGCCAACACTGTAAAATTACTGACAGACTGAGAGCACTTTCGTTGGTCTAATAAGAAACATGTGCTGGAATTAGACCTGCGGAAGACAGGTCAGTTTTACCCTCCTAATGAAAGAGAGCTGCTACGGTAATCCTGCTCAATCCTAGAGAAATCACAGGTTTCAGACACTTGGTCATTTACTGACTAAAAAGCCCTCTATTGATTCGATGGGTCTAATAGTGAACTGGTGCTGGTATTAGACCCTCGGAAGACAGGTCAGTTTTACCCTACTAATGACATGGCGTTGCTACGGTAAATCCTTCTTAATTCGAGAGAAATCGCAGGTCGCAGACATTTGGTCAGCGTTCTTGACTGATAAGCCAATGGTGCTAGGCTTTCATCTGAGGATTTACGGCCGAACGCCTCTAAGCCGGAATCCCGCCCTAAATCTCAGCACCACCCCGATGGAAGAATACGATATGATTGGGACACGGTCGAGCCGCAGAAAAAGGTCTGCCGTCTGCCGATCAAAGCGGCCAGGAAGCTGGTCGATATTTACCCCATACGGCGATGAGGTGTGAAACCACTAAAAGAAGACTTAGTTCTCGGTCGGGGTGTCGTAAGCAGTAGAGCAGCCACCTCACTGCGAACTGTTGAGGCTCAACTCTTGATCATGAGATATGTCCGCACACCAGGCGAACAACATTTCAGTGCCATGGCCAGGCTTGTCCCCTGGTTAAAGTCACTCCTGCCTCGCTGTTTACCTCTGTCTGCTATCAGTCATCCCAATGGACGCAGAAAAGATTCAGCCCAGCGGACATTGCACCTCTGACCCATTGTGACAACCTCTCAGGTGGCAGGGAATGCTAGGCGTGCCATCACTGCAGATGAGCCGAGAAAATAAAGGGAGCGAAGAGATACTTCACTCACATGCATATGCTACGTTTCTGGCAGGACGTGACGATCCTGGGACACAGACATAGTGGACTGCCTCTCTTCCGAGATGGTACAAACTAGTACATAGTCCATCATAGCATATCATTGCCACACCCTATAGACACGAATGGGGAAGACTCGATAGTCCTGCAAGACAACTTCCCTAAGTGAGACAACTCTGACCAAAAACAACTGCTGCCTTGCAGATAGTTTGGGGACAGCCAACGGCTACGGATCGCATCCACACAGAAACGCCTGTTGAAATCGGATGCACTGGGCCACATGCTTAACGAAACAGTGCAACGTATATCGCTTTATGATGACGGTACAACCTATCAGAAAAAAGTGTGGCGCTCATCCTGTGGAGTCCCGCCAGGCAGCGAGAGTGCCGGGCCTCACGCCTCAAAGGGGCATACCCAATGCTACTGGTGGTCACCCACCAATGTGCTGTGGAGTCAAGGCACAAGGTGATGGGGCAAAAAATATTGACCAAAAACACAAGACCCTCAGAATATTACAGTGGAATGCGGAGGGAGTCATTAACAACAAAGCTTTCCCTAACACATCACTTGCATGAAGGTAAGATTGACGTGGCATGTATCCAAGAAACGTATCTCAACAACAACCACAAATTCTCAATCAGAGGATATCAGACCTTTCGTCCTAATAGAGAAGGTCACAGAGGAGGAGTTCTGATACTGACTCGTAACTGCATACCGAGTAGCGCGGTAGCTGTCAATCACACCGGACAAGCAGAAATTGTAGGAGTCGACATAATGACCCAAGAAACGAAGATCCGCATCTTCAACCTGTACGGCCCACCAAACAAAGACCTGTCGCTCTCGAGTATGGAAGTCAAGGACTCCAACTGCATAGTTGTTGGAGACATTAACAGCCACTCGGAGAGATGGGGATATTCGGACACAGACAACAGAAGTGATAAAGTGGAAGACTGGAAGATAGACACAAATCTCTATCTTATCAACGGGCCAGAGGACAGCCCTAGCTTCTATTCTGAACATGGCATATCACCTCTACTCCAGACTTGGCCTTTTCCACGGTGGATATTCACCACAAAATAGACCGCCAGGTGCTCAACCAATAGGCAGGTAGCGACCACAGGCCAATTAGGCTAGAAGTTGATATGGAAGTAGGCCCACAGGAAACAAAACCACTCTCACGTTGGAACTATAAGCGAGCCGACTGTGACAGATTTGCAATCCTGACAGATGGGCTGTGCGAAACCATCAACACACGGAATAACAATATGAAACCCATGTTGGAAAGCCTAAGCAAAGCAATAATGCAGGCAGCCACCGAAACCATCCCAAGAGGGGCAAGGAAAAACTACAAGCCTTATTGGAATGACGAATTGCAGAAAGTTGAAAACGAAGTCTCAAATTCTAGGAACATAGCAGAGAGAGAATAATCTTTGGAGGCAAATATCGCCCTCAAAGCCACCACGGCGAAATACAAATACACTCTAAACCAAATAACAAGAGACAGCTGGAAAAACAAAACAGAAACCTCAATTTATACAAAGACGGAACAAACTATGGAAGTTAGGCAGAGCCATGAACGACGAAACTCCATTAAACAAACAAATTACCATCAAGCAGGGTGACAACATGCTCACTGGAAAAAAAGCAGCAAACGCTTCTATAGAACATTATGCCAGAGCAAATCACATTGATGTTCCTACAAATAGGCGTACATACATTAATGAAGAACAAGAGAGGCACAACAACATCAAAATGGCACCAGAGGAGCACATGATGGCAAAACTAACAATGAATGAAATGGAAGAGGCCATGAGAACTTTAAAGAAAAAGAAATCCCCAGTTGAGTCGGTAATGTTTTTTTCAGACCGCAATGACTTCCGGGTTGACCTAGCCTTAAATGGGTACCGGTTCAGTCCGGGAAGTAAAAGCGGCGAGGGAGTGGAGATGGCTACCGCCCTCATATAGCCGAGCCTTTGAAATGTGAGATCGCTAACACCTCACACCCCTACGGAAAATATAATGTCCGTATATGGAAACGCGAAATTGGAATCAAGAAAACAATAGGGAAGGTCACATTTATTTTCACATGCAAAAAGTCAACTGAGATGGGCTGGTCACCTTGCTCGAATGGCAGCCCAAAGGCTAGCAGAGGAACTAGTATAGGAAATTGATTTAATGAATACGAGAAGGTGGACGTCCGTAAAAAGAGTTTCAATGATGTTCGGAAGAAGTTTCTTAAGTGTTTTAAAATAGACAATAACACCTGGAAAAACCTGGCTAAAAACAATTCAAACTGAAAGTGTGCCATCAAAAAGCACGTTCCAATCGCGAGGGCCTCAATGTTCAGACAACCTACACCATACGCAGCAATAAGGAAGTCTAGAACAGATGGAATACCAGTGGCAGTTGCTGATTATGTTTGCCAGTCGTGTCATAGAACTGTCCGCACTCGCTTGATCAGTCACAAGCCCGGTCACACACGTAAGGATGTAGAATGAAATGGGACGATGTTGGTGTCCTCATGGACGACGATGGACGACTGTATAATATAAATATGGCAAGAATTCCTCTAAATCAACCCTCGCACAAGCATATACCATAAGGTGGCAGAATTGTAGATCAAAATGTTAATTTTTTTTAAAAAAAGGATATGTTAATACTACAAAGGAATGAATTGGAAATAACTGCCACACAAACGTCGCAAAATAGATCATTATACTTCCCCACCTGACCAAGCGACAGAATTGGACATCCAAAAAAAATTGAAGAAATACAGTTAGCTAATATAGTTTTTAGGAACATTAAATATTATACACTGTCATTGACTTTCTGTTCAACTTAGTATCCTTCATTTGCTTTGAACAAAAATATGATTTGCAAATTGATATTCAAAACATTTTTGTGAAACACATTTCAAGGGAGACACCTCAAGAAGATCAAATACAAAACTCGAATATTATTGCGGTTATGTCCCTCACATTACCATCGTTTCGTGTGTGAGACGATAATTGACCAAAAGCCACGTCAAACCTCTAGGGTAGAAGATTCTCTAACTACTGACTTCCACATCATGAAATTCTAAAAGAACTAAAATCAAACGAGTTGAAAGTACTCGTATGGTTTCCAAATGAATCTATTGGACCACATCATCATACGTGACAAAGAAATAATAGCTTAAAGGACTACTTATTTTCATTGGTTCCAAAAGAACAAGAATCAGAATCTCCAAAATAGGTTCATCGTCTTTTGATTTCATTAGCAGTTTTTGATTATCTATACACGTTTTTTCAACGTTTCAGATCTCATCTGTAATTGTTCCGTATCTTGTAGACACTTACACCGCCGGGTTATACATTAAGTTTCTTGATTTAGATTGCGTGGTTTCCGTCAAAAATGAAAATATATTTTTATAATGTTCTTAACCCTTATGGTTAGTGCATATTTATAAACTTATGTTGTTCCAAATTAAAGTTCGTAATGTTGAGTGTTATATTTGCACTTGCATTTGTCAAGATTTTAAATTATAACTGATACAAATGTAATACATATCTTAAACATAGTCAGGATGTCATACATTTTGATACACAAATATAATGTTTTAAAATCCTTATTTATGTATGTTTTATCAGGCAAGAAGCAGACTGCGGTTAATATATATATTTGATGCTCGTCCAACACGTGTGATTAAGATCACTTTCTCGGTCCAACCGTGTGGGTAATGTTGTCCTGTCCGCTGAAATGGATGACTTGCATGGTGATTTTGGATTAAAGTGAGCAAGATTTACGTAATATGTCAACCTCACTCTTTCGTCCGAAACTACCTTTGGCCAGTGGCAAGACATTATTGAGACCAGTGGAGATAGCAAAGGATATAAATCTTTTCTCATGGTTTACTCTGGAAGCCTTTCCCGCAAACACGTATCCTGCAAGGCAGCAGCAAGGATGTGACATCTAACAGGTTGGGAATGTAAGATGGCCAGGGCTGATTATCTATGTTCATAATAAATGGTGCAGGATACTGAAAGTACCAAATAATATTACAGATATTCACAAAGTGTTGCCTCGGAGTGAAAGTCAAAGCTATTCACACAACAACAGACGCACTATGACCAATCCGGCTTGACTGAAACACATAGGAGGCATTGAAGATAATCCAACCAAACTGTGATGATCTACGCAAACCAAAGATTCAAGTCACAAAAATGTCATCAATGGCAATGACAACTGAATAACTAATCGATCGTTGCTGAAAATCGATTTGCACCATATAACCATGAACTGTCACACGATATAAGGATGGCAAGTATCACAGACAAGGTAATCAGTGTTACAGTGGAGAACTGCCAAATTCAAAGTCAAAAACGGAAATAATGTTTCTGCATGCTCCAGGGAAGCTTTCACAGGAACAAAATATCATAGTGCAGAGCTAACATATGCAAACAGTTGATAACTTTACCTGAACACCATCTTCAAGTGCCCTATCGGATGATGTTGGCAATCGTTGACTTCCATTTCTTCTCATCATCTGTATCGATTATGAGTTTGTTCGCCGTTGTTAGCTTTCTTTGAAGTCTGTGGTAGTTTCACCTACCTTTGTCTCTACAGTCCATGCCAGAGTTACCTTCTTTCGTCTCTACAGTCCATGTAAGCGTTACCTACCTTCGTCTTTGCAAAATGTGGTATCTTTACCTTCCTTCGTCTCTACAGTTCATGTTAGCGTTACCTACCTTCGTCTTTGCAAAACGTGGTATCTTTACCTTCCTTCGTCTCTACAGTTCATGCTAGCTTTACCTACCTTCGTCTCTACAGTTCATGCTAGCTTTACCTACCTTCGTCTCTACAGTTCATGCTAGCTTTACCTACCTTCGTCTCTACAGTTCATGCTAGCTTTACCTATCTTCGTCTCTACAGTTCATGCTAGCTTTACCTACCTTCGTCTCTACAGTTCATGCTAGCTTTACCTACCTTCGTCTCTACAGTTCATGCTAGCTTTACCTACCTTCGTCTCTACAGTTCATGCTAGCTTTACCTACCTTCGTCTCTACAGTTCGCGCTAGCTTTACCTACCTTCGTCTCTACAGTTCATGCTAGCTTTACCTACCTTCGTCTCTACAGTTCATGATAGCTTTACCTACCTTCGTCTCTACAGTTCATGCTAGCTTTACCTACCTTCGTCTCTACAGTTCATGCTAGCTTAACCTACCTTCGTTGCTGTAGTCCATGATAGTGTTATCTACCTTCGTATTTTTAGAAAACCTCGAGTATGATGTTCACAACATGATTGGCGAGGCAAGTGCTACCTTTGGATGTCTGGTAACTGTAAGCTATGACATAATGCATTCCGTTATCCGGACTACATCCTGCTACTTGCAAAGCCGTTTTCGGTGTTTGGTAGCGGGAGTTTGATAACGAACGTCGAAGAGGAAGAACATCGCTATTGGCTGACAGCAGAGCCGACGTCATTGTCATTACTATGTGTGTTGATCCAAAGATAAACAAACGCATGTGACGTGAGGCAAAACTTAGAACTTGCCAGTATTTACAAGTAGTTTTAGCTTAGTTACATTAAATATGCTATGTAATAACTACCAAAGTTCTGATATGGGTGTGTACCCGACAATCTTACACATTTTTAGACAGAACAGATTCATTTTGGGGTAAACTGTGATTGAAACCGGGACAGAATTTCAAACCAGCCGGGACAACGTTGCTAAGCCGGGACGATCTCGGTCAAAACGGGACGCATGTTAAGCTACTTTTTGTAGACCAAACAAACAGGTCAAGTGCCAAGTCTGCTAATGTTCACTGACACAGACAAGTGCCTTTTAACCTGTTATTTCTGTCTTTCAGCTTTACGTAATTGTCCAGATAAACTTCTCTGCAGCTGCCATGAACAATACTCCTCCAAGTAATTAAGTTTACTTTTTCTATAAAATGAGATGAACATTCGAAGATATGGATATAATCAAAACAAAAGTGCCAACTTGAAAACCAGTAAGAGTGAAAGAGCTCTTCATGCCTCAGAAGTTGTACATTCTTTTGAATTGTAACTCTTACCGGTTTGGAAACAAATACTAATCAAAGCACAAGATGGCGGCATTGAGCCAAGAAGAGTACCTGAAGCGGTACATGTCCAAGAATCAGCTTTCCAAGGAGGACAGGAAAAAGAAGAAAAAGAAAGTCCATTCTGCAAAAGATTCTAAGTATGTCTATCAATCTTTATTGGTTTGCTGAAAGTTATATTGGTAATTTATGCGTTGATTCATGAAAACAGAAAATTATGTAAAGACTAAGAAAAGTCATAACAATGTTATGGCACTTTGATAAAAATTTCAAATTGACTCTACAGCACTACAAATACAACTGTTAGAAAGCCCAAGAAAAATGCAATCCAATGATATATCAACCATGTCTCTATGTCTTTCCTGAAAAAAGTTATGATTTTTTTCTATTTAAAAAATCGCAATAGGGCTATAGAGAAAAATATAGACTAGGGACTTGGGCAAAGTTGATTCCAAAAAGGAGGTGCAGTTGACAATATATTGATTATCTCAGCTATTCGTGATTGAACACCTGTAAAACCATACATTTTTGTATTCGGGAGAACAAAATACAACCGATGAAGATAATTGCATGACTTTTCAAAAAGGCACAGACTAATTAATATTCAAAATGGCGACCTCATTTGCATAATTTTCAACTAAAATAATGTTGTAATATTTGTTTTCTTCATGATACACTACATATGATATATCGTTTTGATCGTCTTTTTGAGAAGAGCATTAATATATTCATTGTTTGCTATTATTTGATTAAAATGCTTGGAGAATTAGTATACAGAACAAATTATTACTTACACAAATTTTACTCGAAAATTAGTTTACAAGGTTAAAAAACATGCATAGTTGTTAGAAATGAAAATGAATGTTAAAAATAAAAAGAATATACTTACAGAAGGCCCCCTGGAACATACTTACAAGCTGCAGTTGATTAGTCAAATGTGGTATCTCCAAACATTACTTGTTTTCTTTGTGTTGCTGTTAAAACCAAAGTTGATGCACATAGCTGAACATCATTCAATTTTTCAGTACACAAGCTAAAATAACAGGAAATTTGGAAACAACTAATCAATTTAATAAACAGAAAAAAAATATACAAATATAACAAGAGGCACGTATGATATGCAGTTTAATTCATAAATGGATGTATTTTCCAAACAAGTGTCACAAACAGCAAAACATATGGATTAACAGTCTTTATTGGGTAAGTCTGATATGTTAATTGTTTTTGTCGTGCAGCATTTTGTTGTTGCATGTTTCTTTTTCTTTTACTATTTGACAAATTAAGATATATTTATATCATTTATATGTTCTTAATGCTCATGCAATTCCCTTTTCTTCCATATATGACCACATGTAATATAAAACAGTGACATTTTAACTGTAACACTAGATGAAATCTCCAGAGTGACAAGGAGATGCCTGGCTTCAAAGATGAAAATATTCCTATATCCTCAAAAAGCTAATTTAAAAAAAAAAAAGGACAAATATGGCTATATCAATTACAAAAAGAATTTACAGACAGTCCTTGGAACATACTTACCAGTAAAGATGATTATTCGAACTTGATGTCCCCAAGAGCGAAATCAGCCAACATCGCTGTCACCGGCATTACATAATCCTCTTTTGGAGGAGCTTCACCTGTAGTCCAATACTTTACGCACACACACTTCTGGTCAGGTTTGTTCTTCTTCCCCCGCTCCATTGTAAAGGATGTTACCTTCCCATGGTATACAACATCAACATCAACTTCTTCCACAGACCATACATGAAGAAACGGAATGCCTAAAATGGAATCATTATTGTCAATGAATAGCTGTAGTTTAGCTTTCACATTATCGTCTATTTCTTTAAAAATTTCCAATTCTAATATTGGTGTATTGTTTAAAATGGCACCCTCAATAATTATTTTATAATTGGCCCTTCTCTTCTTATCTGCTTTCCTCATGATTAATTTCTGCTTAATGGCCCGAGCTGCATCTGTAGCTTTCTTATTGTCAGCCCGCAGCAACCTCATCTTGGCTCCATGATGGACAGCAAAGTGGATTAGGTCAATCTGCTCGGAGTCGGGAAATGTATCCAACCACTCAAGCACATTGTTCTGTACCCCTTTTACTTTCCCATCTATGAAACCAAGGGTTGCATTGGGAGCTCTCCGCCATAGAGCGTCCATCATGCCCAGAGTTCTTTCAGAACTCATGTTGTGAACTGGAGCTGAAGCAGTATCCACCAGCATGGTGTCTGTTGGCACTGCTAGAGCCCCAGTCAGATATGGGCACAGTTGACGTTCCAGCTTCAAGATGAAAGCATTAGCCAAATTTTTTACAGCCAGCCTAAATATGACTTTTCAACATCAATAAATGTGAGAGTTAAAAATGTATGGTCTGATTCAATGTCACCACCGAATACATCCTGCTTTCTGGAGGTGATAGATGATGGTTTCGCCGCTAACGCTCTCAGGGAATCCAAGCATTTCTTGAAGTAACCTGCTTTTGCCTGCAGAGAAAAATTGCATAAGATCAGTGTCAGTAATAAAGCGCAAGGCCAGGCACAACTTGAAAAATTTGTATCAGTAGTTTCTTTAGTAGCAAAATGGTCAACAATATCTGATAGACAAAATTTAGAGCTTGAGTAATATTCTAATGAAACTAATGTATTTACTGTAAAAGTTATTCCAAGTGGTACTTACTGCTTCAAGATTTGAAAGTTGCTTGTCATTCTTGTAAAACAAACACATCCATGGCCCAGTCAGGATTTTGAAGAACAGTCCAAGTGCTTGAAGCTGAACCTGGATATCGGGGTTCTTCAGATAGTTAAGTATGGTTGCCGCCATTTTTGTGCGACTACACTTTAGCTCGAAGTAATCTTTGAGTTTCTCCCGCAGGACAAAAATGGTGGAAGCCATGTGAAACAAAACATTCAGTCTGTTCCCCACATATCTCTGGATAGTGCCAAGCTTCAGCTTTTCACCTCTTAGGAAGGTCTCAAATCCTTCTGGGTCACCTGTGCCTTGTTTGTGTCTGGAATGAATAAAAAGCAATTTATTTAAATAAACACTACAATTAAAAACATAAATTCACCTATTGCAAGATTGACATAGGTAACAAATCTGTATTTTTTCTATTTAATTAAGTGGATCTATTAAGCTGCTTAAAAAACACATTTTTTCAATAAACAAGACACACATTGGACATTTAATTTTACCTCATTTTGCAAATGCAGTGAATAAGTTCAGCTGCAATACATCCAGTCCTATGTTGAGTGGCTAGTCCCCATTCTCTGTCTAGGTTGGCAAGTGTTGTTCTGGCAGAAAGTGCAAGTCCATCGAGGGGATGAACATTGCAGTTCAGCTCAAGCAAATCCATGTCAAACTTTTTCTTCATTTCCTCAACAACACAGTGATTAACCGGTGCTCTGTCGGTGATTGTGCTCTTAATGGTTTTAAAAACACTTTTCTTGACATTGACAGCATCAATCTCTGACAGATTACGATACACACAATATGTCTCGATGACATCAAGTAAAGCTTGACTGACGTGCTTATAGTAATCACTTGTTGTTCCTCCATGAAGCATACCTATATCCAGGACAAATGTCTGAAATAAAGAGTCTTTCACATTAGTAGTCACATGGACTTCATTGATATGAGATCCTTTTAAACTTGTGGCATCCCATGACAGAGTAGTGCAAGATGACTCATGCAATATATATCCAGTCTTAATTTGAGACAGAACACCTATTTCATAAGCTATCTGTGCTATAGTGGATGGAACAGGTCTGCTTGAAATTTGTTTACCACACAGAAGGAATACCCCATAGTGAAGGATATCACAACAATGCTGAACACTGACATTACATATCAAACTTTTATACATGCATTTCCTGAATACATGGTCATACGTCTTACCATCTACCTTTACCTGTATAACCTCGTTGTTGATGTCATCTATCTTTTCTTGTAACATGGACATCTGATTCTCATGGGATGCTTCTAGGTAGCTCAAGTTCTTTCTTGCGTGAGCAACCTGACGTTCATGTTGTCTTTTCACTTGTTTCTTGTGCACCTTAGACTGGCGCTGGAAAAGAGCAAACTTATTCTGCAATAATTTAAAATCCTTATCTTTCTTTTCAAGCTGTTTCTGGATGCTGTCATGTCTCAACTCATAATCTCGCAGCTTCTCGTTCAATGCATTACTTTTCACCTTCAACTTCTCTAAAGAATTCTTCACCTTTTTGTAATTCCTCAAAGCACTCTTGCATTTGGCTTTCGAAGAGCTTAGGCTTTTTACCTTTCTGCGAATAGTCTGATTGACCACCTTTGGAGCAAAACGTGCCAGTTCTTGCGCATTATGTTTTTTTTGATCAAACAAACGCCTGCGCAATGTGACAATGGTCTCTCTCAAATTATTGAGTGTGCGCTGCTTGGTAACACAGTTATGACAATCATAACGAAGTTTTTTTGGGGATGGGGGCCTAACCATTGCAGCTGAAACAGTTGATACATCAGTAGGTGAGGCAATCTCTTGTGTCTGAAACAAAACAATTGTATTAGCGGCATCTTTAAAATATACAGGAAAGGGCTGCTGACAAAGTAGTACAAGTGAGTCCCAGTTGCTGCTCAAATTGTTTTTCTTCAACTTCAGATTTTTTTTCAAGACATGCAGATCATTGTAGAGCTTTATTTCATCAACACGCTTATCCTGTTCTGCAGATGTGGTTGGAATAAGTGTCTTGATTTTCCATATCAAAGCAGTAATTGAGGGATCTCGTGTTTCCACAAAAAGCTGCACAATGTATCCTTTCTTGAGTGGATACACTGGCCCAAAGCGCGCTAAATGTGCTTTCAGATCAGCAAAACACTTCTTGTTTATTGGTGGGGATGGTGTCCCAATCGTTGCAGTTGACACACTTGATACTTCGGTAGAAGAGGAAATCTCTTGTGGCTGCAACAAAACAACAGTATTAGACACATCTTTAAAATGTATAGGAAATTGCTGCTGAAAAAGATGTACAAGTGAGTCCCAGTGTGTACTCAAATGGTATTTCTTCAACTTGAGCTCTTTTGCAAGACCTTTAAAGCCCAGCTGAGCTTTATCTCATCTACACACTTATCTTGTTCTATACACGTGGTCGGAACAAGCGCCTTGACTTTACGTATCAGAGCAATGATTTTGATATCTCTTGTTTCTCCTATCAGTCGGGCAATGTATCCTTTCCTGAGTGGATACACTGGATCAAAGCATGCCAAATGTGCCTTCAGGTCAACAGCTGACTTCTTGTTTGCCATGATCAGTAGATCTTAGAATTTCTGAAAAAATGTTAAATATAATAATTTTAAAACAAATTTGCAAGACACACAGATTAATGTTTGAACCAAATATTAGTTTAAGCAATATAAAATCGTATTTAAAGTTATTAATGTACTGAGTTACTTGATTAATTGTAATCAGAACCGCTGATGGTGAAGGACAACAAAAATGGCGGACGTCATGAAATAATCAGTTTGGTGAAATTACTAGCCTCTGCTAAGTTCAAACTACATGACTCAAATGCCGTGATCTAACATAAAAAATAACAAAACATACAGAGAGTGGATGCAGAATTTAAATAAATAGACATTATGTATAAAAAACTATTACTTCAGTTGGTTAGACCATACTAATCTGCCATTGAGTACAATAATAATGAGTAGAACTAGAAATATATGGTTCTTAAATTGCCAGATTATCATTAACTAGGTATAATAAGTATACGCAATATTTATTCAAAATAAATGCAGAACCTGATGGTAGTGATACAATTCATAAAAATAATACGAGTATGATCGTGTTTAAAATTACTTATGTAATAAGTTACTTATATTGATTAATTGTAATCAGAACTACAGCGAAAGACGACAGAAATGGCGGACGTCATGAAATGATCAGTGTGGACAAATTACTAGCCTCAGCTAAGTTCAAACTACATGACTTAAGTGTCACGGTGTAACGTCAAAAATAACAAAAGATACAGATTAGTGGATGCAGAATTTAACTAAATACAAACTATATATCCCAGAACAATTACCGTTCACACTAAATAGCATGCAAACTTACGTGTATTTGTCAATAGCTCAGAAATTCCGAAATTTAGAAAAAAATGTCGTTCACATGTGGTCAGTGGTGAAATGGGTCACTGAACTAGCGTGTTTGACTTTTATACAGGCCAAAAATCACGGGATTGACCTAGAAATAAAATAATCCGTTAAAGAGTCACGCTAAGATAGGTCAGTAGCCATTTCACATTTTGAGTTAAAAAACTGGCTAAACTGGAACCTGTTTCTAAAAATAGAAATAGGTAAATTCCGATGTGCCTAATAACATTAATTAAAGACACTAGACTTACTTTTTACTAGACTACTAAGTATGAGTCTATAAGAAAGAGTTAGTCAATAAATATAATTTATTATATAGTGACTTTTAAGACAAGACACTTAAGAATAAGGGACACACTTGACAGTGGCTTGGGTGACATAAATTCAAAATTGAATTACAATTTAATTCTTTTTTAATTAATATATAATTATATTAGATATAAAGTATAATAAGTAACGGTAAATTAGTTAAATGTGCACTGTGGTGTTAATTGTTATTACTTCAACTTGGAGTCACTGGAGTGAGTACACGACTATCGACACTATCGTATTCAATTAATGAATTATTAATAATATTTAAAATCTTGAAAGCACCCATTCATTTCATTAAATTGTTAGCTCCAATGCAAATTGCAAAGAATCGATAGATAATGAATAATAGGTCACAACTAACTCACTGCAACTGCGGACGGACAGAAACAAAAATTTCATTCCTGGTACGACTGATCCTCCAGACGACTCACCTGTAAATGGGTACCTGACCTATGAGTTTGGGAAAGTTGGAAGCAGCAAGGAAGGGAACAGGCTACTGTCTACCTCACCTCACATAGGCTGCGACTTAGTACAAGAAGAGTTTTCATCATCCCCGACTTATTTCCAAGCATTTGGCTTTTACAATAATCAATCATTCCTTCAATTCTTCCAATGTGAAACATAGGTCTTAGCTAATAACTACATCTGATCCATTTTTATTTATATGAAGCCTGTATCAAAGCTTTTGCAGTTGCTGATTATATTCATATAATGGCAATGTGCGTTTAAAAAAAGTATTTGGCTGCCAGTTCTAAACACATTCAATTCAGGGTTTCGATTGGCTTATTTAGCTGTCTTCGAACTCATGCGAACAATGATCGTTGACAAAGTGGTCTTCATAGATAAGGATGAACAGCAATAAGTAAGTAACATGATCTTTGCAGATCATTGTTCTTACAACTGCCAACTAATTTGGCTGTTATGAGTTTCTTGGCAGGTGTGCAGTACATTAGGTTGATATTGCTTTCCGTACACGAAGAAGCGATCGTCATTTAGACGAAGAGTAAAAATTAACTACTTACAGTTCAAAGAATCCACAATTTCTTCTTAGTACATGTCAAACGTCAACTTGCATTTATTCAAAGAAAGCGCTAGTCATCCTGAGGATGTCTGGTGTTGGCACCGGTCATGGCCAAATATGCTTTTTCTAATCCTTGTAAATCGGGCAATTTTGCAGCAGACGTTCATGGGTCTTCTTCTCAGCACTTATCAGTAGCACTTATCATCAGTTTATTGAAAATATGGTACCTCAGCCTGTTATGGCTTTAGAACACCACCACCTGCTCTCTTCTGTTCAACTGGTAATAAGCATAATTTATTGTATAGCTAGTATGTTCTGATTCCCATACCAGAATAAACATGGAGTTCTTTCATGTGATTTATGTTCTAGTGCCTACCTCATTTCAGGAAATGTCAGTCATGCAGTTTTGCTTTTTCTTGGCAGGTTGATAATTATAGATGATGACATTGATATAAAAAATAGGAAGTCAGGGGAAGCTGCATTTGATGAAGAGTTCAATGAAGAAGCACCAACAGTTGCAGAGTTCATTGATGAGAGGCCAAAACATATTCAGCAATTAGAGGCATATCGTAAAGATTCAAGGTGGAAAGTTTTAGGAGATGAAGAAGGTAAGAAAGAAAGTCTTCATTATTCTGTAGCAAAAGTTTCTTTTATCAAGGATAATATTTTAAAAAAAATTAGCCTGTGCTTTGCATTGGGAATGCAGGGCTAGCATTCTATAAATTCTTCTGGTGGACCCAACAATGGAAAAAAATGGTGTATTATTATTTGTTTCATATTTATAGTAAAATTAATAATGAGTTTTATTTCAATCTTGGTATTGAGGCCAAAATAGCAAGAACAAAAACAGCGCTTGCACGGCTTAACAAAATTTGGCAAAATAAACGGTTAGCACTACACACGAAAATCCGATTAATGCGTGCATTGGTCCTGTCAATACTCCTCTATATTTGAGAGACATCGACAATTACAGCTGATCTGCATCGGAGGATACAGGCCTTGGAGATGAGATGTTTACGAAGACTTCTAAACATCACGTGCAAAGATCGAGTTACAAATGAGGAAATACGAGAAAGAATTGCACTAGCAATAGGGCCTTTTGAAAACCTCTTGGCAGCTGTCAAAAGAAGGAAACTTGCTTGGTATGGTCACATATCGAAATCAAATGGTCTTGCAAATACGATCCTGCACGGGAAGGTGCAATGCAGACGATAAAGAGGCCGTCACAAAACAGAGGTGGGAGGACAACATAAAAGAATGGACCAATCTCCAACCAGAAGAGGCACAGAGAGCGACAAAGATGGCGTGGGATTGTGAGGATGTCTTCATGTGTGCCTTAACGACCTCAGTGGTTACGGGATGACCTGATTGAGTCTTGCAGGCTGAATGTGTTCTGAATACACTTGAGTACAAAATACGACTCTCAGTGTAACCACAGAAGACAATGTACTGGTTTACTTCTAGAAACGACAGGGATGTAATGGTGTCTTGTTTTCTGTAAAAACAATGAATATAATGAAACACAGAATATAGTATTATTAAAGTCTGATGGCCTTGTCCCAGGCTGTCTGCAGTTTTGTTGGTGAGGTGAATATCTGTTTTTGCCAGGTGTTGTGAGGATGGCCCTGAGTGCGTCTCCAGGATGAGTATGGCCTTTCCCTGTCCCTAACCACCACAGTTTGTCGGAGCATCTCGTTGGCTGGGAATTTCCTTGGGAGGCGGACAACGTAACCGAAGAGGAAGAGGCGACAGTGATCAATCATTGAGACAATGTCTGCAAGTTAAGTATGTCAAACTACCGATAATTCATCATCACTACAAAGGCCAGTACTTTCATCTTCTAAGTCTTGAACTTATTCATCATCAACGTCCGATTCATTCTCATTCTCTTCAACTCCATCAACAAATTTGCAACCACTATCGTCTGACTCATAAGTATCTTCAGTCCGCCCCAAGTTTTGAAGAAAATTGAAGACCATTTTAAAAAATCACGGCTCGAAAACCATACGTGATAGAAACGATCTGTAAACTGCAATGGGAGCCGCCATTACTGGTAGTCACATGACGGCTAAATTTAGTGTGCCTATTCTCAAGTAAAACACAAGGAAAAATAATTTAAATCAATATATCCATGGCGGCCGGCTGGGAGTGAATCGATAGCGGGCGTCGCGGCCGGGCTGGGATTGAATGGATTAAAAGGTTACATGCCTTCATTAACAAATTTTTTAGAATCATCCCTGGCCTGCAGTGATTCAAAAAGATACATTGTTAAAGCATTTGGGAGAGAACAGGACAGAGCCAGGTGTTACTGAAAATTTAAGGAAGAAACTAGTATTTAATATGCCACACAATTCAGTATCTTCAGGTAATCTCTGTCGTGGAGTCGCCAAGATTAATTTAAGAAAAGAAAGACTAAAACCCACATGACAAAACGACGAAGAGATTGAAACAACAAATACAGGAGTCGTCTGAAAAGTACTAAAAGTTTCTCAGAATAGAACAGCTTGGAACAGATTGATTGAGGGCCAGTGCATGTCAATGTGAGAAAGGAGAACAAGAAGATCAGAGAAATCTCCTTTGACAAATAAAGAAAAGCAAGCCTTTGCTTAATAATAAATTTTAGAGAAATTTGTAATAGATTCTCTCACTCCGATGTAGGACTTTGTTGTGTACGAAGTCTCCCTTTATAATGTATTTGACAATGTGTTGTGACTTTATTTATTCGTTTCTCGCTACCAGTCATTAGTATCCACCCAGGTCAACTTTCTTTGTGTTCTTTTGATACCCAGGAAAACAAGTTCTTCTTTTTGATCTATGCAACCCACGATGAGGCTCTAAATGAACACCTGCAATTTGTGTTAGTAATTCGAAACACCTTGACATTGTCATCTAAGTAGTCAGTATTGTTGCTAATGACTTCACAAGTGTCTTGCAGATGGTATCACAATACCAACAACAGGATGTTGTAGGAGTCGTTTAAAGATAGCTCCCCAACTAGTGATATGCAACAAATAGGAACAGCGTTCTGCTGTCCATCTTTTAAGCAGTAAAGAGATTAAACCTATTAAAATTCATTGGGGATGTATGCAAGTGGAGTAGGCTGTTCTGAAATGTGAGTTCTGTGACAAATTGTTCTCGTCCAGGTAACTACGGTAGCAGTGAAAAAGGCAAATGCAATGTTAGATATGATAAAAAGGAAATATTAAACATAGGAGCAAGGAAGTGATTGTCAAACTACATAAAGCATTTGTTAGACCTAGATTGGAGTACTGAGTACAGGTGTGGAGTCCTTATCAAAGATGAGATATGAACATGCTGGAAAGGATATACAAAAGAGAGCGACAAAGCTGAAAGTGTGAGATTCCAGAATTTCAGTTATGAGGAAAGACCCAGAAAAACCGGCCTACAGTGTCAAGAAGAGAGAAGAATTTGAGGTGCTTAAGGTTTATAAGATAATCACAGGACAGGATAAATTAGACTAACAAGGGTTTCAAAATACAACCATCTACAAGAACAAGAGGGCATAGCTACAAATTAACTAAAGAAAGTTCTAGATTAGATATTAGGAAATATTTTTTGTAATCTGAGAGTGGTGAATGCTTGGAATGTATCACCACAAGAAGTAGTGGAGGCAGGGACAATTAATGTATTTAAGAATAGATTGGATAGCTCTTAGACCAAGGAAGTGTTAATGAAACTGGTTGTAGTGTCTTCTAAACCAATATAAAGACGTTAAGTTAAGGTCATTCTCACAGAGTAATGAGATGTAGCAGTTGAAATGATGGAAAATCACAAGAGTGACTGAATGAAAAAGCCACATTTCTGGACATCAGTCAAGGCTCAGCACATCACATATTCCATGATGTGCTTGAGTTCCACAAAGTGTATCTGACACAAGTATGTTGCCTGAGTGATTGCGCACATGACTAAAAGACTTTTTTCCAGAAAAACCCTTGCACTTTCATAGCTTCGAGACTTGTATTGAACACATTGGGGACAACATAGAAAAATGATAGTTGTGTACCATTTTTTCGTAAGAAATTTTGAGAAATATAAAAATTTAAGGTGTTTATTTGAACCACCCTCATGTATGGGATATTGTTTCTGGTACCTTCTTTCAAATTCACATGGATGCTCTAGTCTCGACAGGATCTGGCCCGTGCCAATGTCTTGAGTCTGATAGCCTCTTGTTCCCTGAGAAATTAGACCTAACACTGTCAGTCACTTCTTATATGGTGTCAGTTTTGCAGTTTCCCCATTCTCATCTTTGTTCTGTCACACACAGCCCATCTCGGAAACCATTCGCGCAACGCAAGAGAAAACAAGATTGCGTGTAATTAATTACTTTTTGAATATATATATATTCAAAAAGTAATTAATTATATATATATATATTGTATGTTAAAGATTCTTTAATTCATGAAAGTTGTTCTGTTTTAAAACTGTATAGGTATTTATATTTTAATTTTAAATAATGTATAATTTTGTTTCTTTGAATGTTATTTGTGTTTGAACCATTTTTCATCACGTGAGCTATATAATCAAATAACTCACTAAATGTATTTTTTAAATACTAATTATTTAAAATATATATCAAATTATCAAATACAGATGAAACCTCTACATTAGATTACGGAGTTATATCACAAAGACATGCAGAACTGCAGGGATCTGAAAGAGGCAAGTTGCCATCAAGGAAACGTCATGATTCTAGTAACTCAGATTCCTCTCTAGATCGGTCAAAACCTAATACTGGTAAATACAGCAGTAGTGTAACCACAGACAGAAAATCTCAGAGGCATGATTCAGACTCTGATGATTCACCAGCAAAAAAAGACAGATTTTCAGGAGCACATAGAAGTATGGACTCCTATTCTCATAATTCACCATCAAGAAAAAATGTTCATAGATCTCAAGACAACCATGACTCAGACTCTGATGCCTCTCCACCCAGAAAACTGCAAGCTAGAGGCCAGAATGAAAAATTACCTTCTCCTAAGACACAGAGGTTGTCTAAAGCTCAAGCAGAGAAAGGGTCTGATGATTCTGATAATTCCCTTCCCCGGAGACATGCTAGAAGGCATGATTCTGACCAGTCACCACCGAGGAAGAGCAAACAGGGATCCTCTGATTCTGACCAGTCTCTTCCAAGAAAATTGGCAGCAGTCCCTGATGCTGATCAGTCACCGCCGAGGTATGTAGCATACCATCTGTCTTTTAATAACTTTCTTCGCCTTCCTTCAATCTCAAGAAGAAATATATATTTACTCTTCAATTTTAAAATCATATATAAGGTGTTGTTTCTAGAGCACCTTATCAATCTGAGATACTATCTTCACACTCAACATGCTTTTGTCGTGTTTTGATTGGTTTTTAAGATGTGTATGGCTATTAGCTTGGCTTTTTTTAACGGGCTTTTAGGATGTGTAAATTGGCTTTTGGCAGATATTAATCAGCATTTGGGATGTTTTAATTGGCTTATGGCAGGTCTTAATTGGCTTCTAGGATGTGCTAATTGACTTTTGATATGTGTTGATCAGCTTTTGACATGTGTTAAATGGATTTTGGCATGTCTTAATTCACTTTCGGAACTTGCTAATTGCTTTTAGCATGCGAATATTGACTTTGAATTTCGGTATTTTTGTGTGCAAGAATTAATTGGTTTTTGGCAGTGTATTTACTTTTTGTATTTTGATGTGTTCGTGGCTTTCGGTGGGTGTTAATTGTCCACTGACATGTGTAAATAGGTGTTTAATATGAGTTAATTGGCTTTTCACATGTGCTATTTAGTTTTTGGCATGTGCTAATTGTTTTTTTTTTGCATCTGTTAAATGGTTTTTCGCATGTGTTAATTTATTCTTGGCATGTGTTAATTGATTTTTGGAAAGTGTTAATTAGCTTTTGGCATGTGCTAACCATTTCCTGTAGAGTTTATTTTTTGAGATGTGTCCTTCACAGTGCAATGGAAATAAGAAAATTTAGCAAAATTTATTATTAATAGACCTAAAAACATATAAATATTATATATATATATAAATATATATATATATATATATATATATATATATATATATATATATATATATAATTAATCAATCAAACAAATTATCTAATACATGAAGTATTCATTAAAAAAATATATATAATAATAAATATCATCGCACGGGGGGGGGGGGGGGCACCACTGATACACCACTTAATTTTCTGCTCGTGTGTATTTGCATTTTTGTGTTATACTATCAATACGACTACCGATTTACTTTTCATCAGAGTCTAAATCGGACTTGTATTGAATATTCACATGTAAGGCCAAAAGCAGACCGCGAAAAAGGTGGCTTACAAAAATATCTGAAACGGTGAATTCAACTGTGCATTAGGCATACAGTTGGGCTTGTTCTAGAGATATCTTCATATGTCATAGTCTGTGTTCAATACGTTTATTTATTATTTCCCAACTACAGGAGACTTCGACACGAATCAAGTGGCTCAGATCAGTCACCACCTAGAAGAAAGCAGACAAAACTGGACTCGTCTAAAGGTGACAGGGATTCACAAGACAGAAGGGTGGTCTCAAATGCTCAACACTCACGTAAATCCAATCATCAATATGGAGAACAGAAGAAAGCTACAAAGACACTCGGAGGAGCAAAGGCAGGGTTGTCATCAGCAAAAGAAATGCGCGACGAGGCAAAGAAACTCAGAGACAAGGAAGACAGATCATTTCAGAATGTAAGCATTATGGTAACAAAGTGGTGTCAGCGTGTGATTGTAGTTTTATACAAAATTAATATGATTTTGTCTTGCATTTAATTTACATCATTTGTTTGTTTATTAAACATCTTGTATTTTTTGTGTGCTTATTTCTCTATTCCCCAACGGCGGTGTGCGTTGCATTATGTTTTTATTTTGTGCCTGTTGGCCCAGTGCATCCGACTTCGGCATTCATTTTATGTAAGGGTCTGCCTCCTTCTGCATTTTCTAAGGGTTTGCTTCCCCAGGGTAATGGCTGGTGCCAGTGATTGGGGAGCGAACCCAACACCTTTGGATTGCGAGCCGTGTCATTTAACCACTAGTCCATGCCGTCCCCGAAACGTCTTGTACCTTGACTTCCTCCTTGTGGTGGCTCTTCTTATATTACGTGGTACACTCAAGAAGGTGCCATTGATCCTTCTCACTGTTTGTTGTAAAAAGGAAGCCTTCAGGAAACAAAATCATGAAATGGTGAGTAGTTGAATCCACCAAGTTTCAACT
Organism: Ariolimax columbianus; assembly: GCA_036924085.1. Classification (NCBI taxonomy): domain Eukaryota; kingdom Metazoa; phylum Mollusca; class Gastropoda; order Stylommatophora; family Arionidae; genus Ariolimax; species Ariolimax columbianus. The sequence continues at coordinate 11,562,528 of JAVGWX010000019.1, read as the reverse complement.
GGCCTCAAGTGAGGTGAGATTGTGTTCCTAGTGCTATTGGAGATGGTCGATACACTTTGATAGATCGTGTACATGCTGTGAATGTAAAAGAACACTTAGTCCTAGTCAACCTGTACTTCTACAAGTGAAGACGCCCTTGTGCAGGTCCCAGCTCTGATGCGATCTGGATGTAGCCTGGAGGAGGATTTCCTGCTTAGCTGGCTAGACTCGATCAGCTCATTACTCTGCTGCATTTGGATAAGTCCTGGGGAGGGTGGTTAACCATTTTAATAGACTCAAACACTAGAACAAAGCAGACCCACAGTCTGTTAGGTGCCATCTATGATGCTCTTAACAAACCACCTAACCATGGCCGTTGTTATGCCATGTCACACAGTTAGTAGTCTCTTGCAGCATGCTCTGTGTGGAGTAGTTCTACTATTCTTGTCCTTGTCATACACAAAGACCCAGGCGGACCACTCGGGATACTATTTATTTGTTTATTTGTACAATGCAAAGCTTCTCAACAAGCTCACCATTGTAATGATCAGTGTCGACCACCCTCAGCCTGTTTCTAGGCACACGCCTTGGGTATGAGTTAACGTGAGCCTTAGCGCACTTTTACACCATGTATTTGTATCCCCACTTCAACCAATGAGAACAAGTACACCAGTACAACCGGAACCTATATAAGTGGAAAATAAGCCATGCATTTGAATTTTTAAAAATCACTTAAGATTACATTTAACGGAAATGGGTTTAGAAACAAGGAGTACAAATTTAAATGGGTTTTTTTTTTCGTTCACTGTTTTCTCTATTCCCCAAAGCAATGTGCGTTGCATTATGTTTTTATTTTGTGTCTGTCAGCCCAGTGCATCAAACTTCGACATGTATTTTATGTAAGGGTTTGCTTCCTCCTGCATTTTCTAAGGGTTTGCATCCTTGAAGTAACAGCCGGTGCTGTGATTGGGGAGCTAAACCCAACACCTTCGGCTTGTGAGTCATATCATTTAACCACTAGCCGACACCGTTTCCTATTTAAATGTTTGATCTAATGACTCATTTTAACTATGAAACACTGACACGTCTTCAAATTAAAGTCATTAACAATGGATTCCATGAAGTATGTAACTTAAGTGAGTCAGAAAACTAACTGCTGTCTATTTTGCAATAACGAAATGACTAGCAGTCCTAAATTGTACTTCCTTACCAGTTCTGTCTTTAAATCCATGTGATAGAGCTCGTGTATATTATATAATTTATCTGTGTCTTGTATTATGATCAATGGTGTTATGTCTTTCTTTCATAACTTTATTGTAACCTTTAGATTTAAACTTTATTTACTGTAGCACCCAGTTTTTCCAGCATAAAAACATAATAGGACCAGTGTTTCCTTTCCAACACGTAAAAGGTCTCTATAGAGGGTTGTGTATGATATTGTAAACAAGTTAATAGTATTAGACTTATATTTGCAAGTTAAAATTAGGTTGTACATAAATTATCATATGGATGGATAGATGGAATCATAGAAATTCAACAACACAGGCATATAGTGGCTGACTCAACATGCCTGACCATGAAATCATATAAATTCTAGAACACAGACTTATAGTGGCTGACTCAACATGCCTGACCATGAAATCATAGAAATTCTAGAATACAGACTTATAGTGGCTGAATCAACATGCCTGACCATGAAATCATAGAAATTCTAGAACACAGACTTATAGTGGATGAATCAACATGCCTGACCATGAAATCATAGAAATTCTAGAACACAGACTTATACCAACTGAATTAACATTTCGTGACCCAAGAAAGAGAGCTTCTGCTTCCCCCTACCAATAAATAAAACAGGCAGATGAAAGAGTACTAAATAAGATTGTTTCTGTTTATTGTCAATTTGTACTTTTTTGCTGAGGTATGTAGGTGGTGAGGAAGTAGACCAGGTTACACATTTTTTATATTTGGGCTCCAGAATTGACAAAAATTGCGACTGCTCAAAAGAAATCATCATCAGAAGACTAGCCATGGCAATGCAGCGGCTAAACAACCTCAAGAAATTATGGCAGAACACTAGCTAAACAGCCAAAGTAAAAGTCTTTGAGAGTCTATGTCTTTCCCGTGGTAGCATATGACTGTGAACCATGGACGATTACCAAAATATCTAGAAAGAGAATCAAGTCCTTCGAGTCAAAATGTTACAGAAAGATCCTCAGAATACTCTGGACTCAGAGAAGAATAAAAATAGACATTCTGCAAGAGTTGACGAACACAGAATAGAACTGGTTTATCAATTCCGTCATGGGCAGAAAATTGAAATACTTTGGTCACATCAGGAGACACAAAGGTCTTGAGAGGATAGTGATGGAAGGTATGGTACCTGGCAAAAGAGGCAGGGATTAAACCGAGAAGACAATGGCACCAAGATATCTGAGAATGCCTGGGCATGACTTTGGGGGAGGAATAGATTTGACTAGGGAACTAGTTTCTTTCAGACAGATTGTGATGCGATCTACGTTCTACAAAGGACATGCTACATGATGATGGTGAGATATGGGCTTTATCCCACCAAATAAATGGATCCCTGCTAAATGTAGTATCTTATCCTCTAAATTTCCGTGTATCATCTATATTATTGTTGAACTTGATATCATATGTCCTTGCTTTCCAGATAGGTGATGACAAGCTTGGCAGGAATGCGAAGACAGTACTCAGAGACAAAGAAACAGGAAAAAGGAGAAACGTGGAAGCTGAGGAGGCAAAGAATGAAGAAGAGACAAAGAAAAAAAATGAGCAGATACAGAAATACAAGCAGTGGGGAAAAGGGTAGACAATTATTGTTCTTCGTTAGTTTATGCAGAGTTAATCTACCTGTGATATAATTAACACTTATGAAATGCTAAGGCCTTGACTGAATTATGATTCAAAGACATGTTAATTAACAAACAAATAGTTAAGTGAATAGATAAGGTATGCACATAATACAACTGTTCTTATGGTTGCATCATTGATGTTTTCTTCGTAAGAAGAGTTCTCGTGATGAAATCCATTGTTGTTTGGAGCTCCTCTTTAGCTCCATACAATTATGAGTCTAATTTTGAATCATTCAGTCAGTGTATCTTCCTTAACTGGTCATACAGTCATGTAACATGTGCTCAGAGGTTTGTTTGCTCACTTCACATGTGTAGTCAAAACTTGTACATGTGTATCTTCAGTCTGTTGTGCCCTGTTCTGGAGTGAAGAATGGTGATCCGCCCCTGCTGGTCAAGGTTGTGATGATCATTAATTTGGTTGTTCCTTTCTCTTCTGACAGTCTGGATATCTCTTTCTTTCTTAAAGTTTGTGATTTAAATCACTTCTTGGTCAATCTCTTCTGCTATCTGCTTTTTCATTCCCTGGCACATCATGATAGAATGGTAGCCACTAACGTATGATCCACTTTCAGGCAGCTACCTTGCTTAGTTCAGTTCTCAGGTGCAGCAGGAGTTTGCCACCCTTGAGAGCTTGCAGTATAGATAGTGCATTTGTGAAGAAACCTACATGGTGGCAGTCAGAATTGTTATTATAAATCATTTTTACAGCTTGTAATTATAAATCATATTTACAGTTTGTTATTATAAATCATATTTACAGTTTGTTATTATAAATCAAATTTACAGTTTGTTATTATAAATCATATTTACAGTTTGTTATTATAAATCATATTTACAGTTTGTTATTATAAATCATATTTACAGTTTGTTAATATAAATCATATTTACAGTTTGTTATTATAAATCATATTTACAGTTTGTTATTATAAATCATATTTACAGTTTGTTATTATAAATCATATTTACAGCTTGTTAAAGTGCTTGAACCTACCTCAGCTGTATTATTACAGCAGAATTTTCCAGTGGGAATACTCATCTCACAATGGTTCTTGAGATATGAGAAATATACCAGCTTCTCCAATCTTTGCAACATTTGTTACTGATTCATCTGTATGATAACATAATTAAAATGGTATCAGATCACGTATATATTTTTTTAGGACCAACAGCTGTTAAGCAGGTTGTGTCTTTACATGATAAACGGGCAGCCTCCTTACAACCTCCATCTCTACAACAAAATGAGGATTGAGACAGATGACAGGTGTCCATCTGGGGAGCATACCATGACAGTGGATCACATCCTACAAAGAAGCTGCATGCTCACACATGAAGAGAGGGAACATTGATTACCTTGTGAGATAGATATGAGACAAAACCTGTATGGAGATAAAACAGCCATATAAACAACGGTGTCCTTTGAAAGAGAAACCGGGACCTTGTTCGGAGGATGAACGAAAAAGTAGAAGAAGAATATCAACACATTTAACAACTACTGAAGTTAAAGCATTCATCCATTCACCATTTTGTTCCAATCTGGTCCCTTTAGAGGAAGCATGTATCTGAGCAGTGACGAATTATAATGGAACATTTCTGTTTGCGTGATGAGGTTCCCAGCATCCAATCAATCAATTAAAACCTTTTCAGTTCCCTGTGAAGCAATAGGCCTTCCACAAATGCATATCAGATTATCAGATTCTATAGGATGGGGTAGCTGGTATAATGCCCAGCCCTTCTTAGTTGTCTGGCAGGTTACTATTTGCTCCCCGTTTAGTCTCTGTAACACTTTGGCAAGTTTCCAACATACTATATCACAATTTTTCACCACTAGGTAAGTACATATTAAGCCATGGTGATTTAAAATCTTTAACTATTGTGTAGCTTGAGAAATATATTTCTGTTGATTTCCTGTGTTTGTTTCTAATTGATGCCAGGTTAAAACAACAGGCTTTGAAGGATTCACGTCTGGAAGACCAGGTGCATGAAGCATCCAAGCCATTGGCTCGTTTCAGAGATGATAAAGATCTGGACCAGATGATGAGGCAGGAGGAGAGAATGGAAGACCCCATGCTGGCTTTCATCAGAAAGAAGAAGGCGAAAGAGAACCTGAAGTCTGGAAAGAAGGCACAGAAAGGTTGGCTCCGTTTTAAGACTTCTACATTAAGTTATTGAATGCCATCTACATGATTTTTGCCCCTTTCGGAGTGTATGCCATTGACAATTCTCCTCTGGCAAGTTCAGTCTTGATTTGCCCTTTTTGTCTCTCTCCAGCTGAGGTCCAGAAGTTCTTTTTGCACATTCTCTTCTCCAGGTAGTTCTTGATCTACATCTCTTCCTCTTTCCCTGTGCATTCCATGTTAGGTCCTGTCTGACCATGTGGAGGTTTACGTAGTGTGTGTCCTATCCTACCCCAATGTATTGTATATATTCAGTCCTATTCCTTGGCATAAATTTGATTTCCTGATTGTATACGTTGTCTATATTTTTTTAAAGTGGTACTTTTATATGTGATTATTATTTCTATTGTGGTTTTACTACAGAATTATTGAAATTGCAACCATAAATCAGAACGGGGACAGAAAACGAACGATGGCTGCAGAATGAGGGAAATCTAGGAGTTTGTTGCTGCCCTGAAAGCCAACATATGTTATCATTACATTACGTTAGCAATTATCACTTGAGAATCACAGAAAGAGGAAGACTGAAACAAGAACACATTCTAATATTGATGGAGTAGTAAGAACTGCAAAGACTAATTTAATGATAGATGTTTTCAAGAATTGGAAATGGAAAACTGGTTGAAAGTTCTTGAGAACTGATGCAGTTATTTGAGAAAAATAAAAAGTTCGTCATATCAGAGCTCAGGTAACTGCCTCCATATTGATTTTGTGTTTATGCGTGTATTTTGTGGATACATGCCTTACTTTGCATCATTCTGCTTACATCACCACTATTTGTTTTTAATGATTTCTGATTCATAAGGGGAACATATTAGTTTGAGGATGAAAGTCAGTAAATATGTCACAAACTGGTATTGGATAGCGGAAAAATGCAGTTGGTAGTTTCTAAGTGTGTCATTAGGTGGCAGCAACGGGTAGCAAATGTTAGGTTTCGCATGCACTTGTGCAACTCAGATACAAAGTGGTGTCTATTCTCACAGTGTACAATCAAATAATAGTATGCTGTAGTGCACTTTTGGGGGGACAAAGGGGCTTTCTGCAAAAGGATATTCACCAGTCAATGCAGAGGTGCATAACTGAGTTGATAAATCTTCTCAGGAACAGTCAAAAATTGCTGATGAAGCTTGACCCGTCGTCCTAATTTGAGCTGACAGATTTGTAATAGTTATAAGTGTAGCAACTGTGACTGGGTGTTTGTGTGGTTTTACCTATAATACGTGATCAATTGAATTTTCAGAAAGTGTGCTTATGTTGGAAACCAAGACAATTAACTGACGAACGCAAAATGAACTAAATAGGTCTTTTCTTGCACCACCCATGTTGTTAAACAGGTAAAGGAGAAGATATGCTGAACAGGATTGTTGCTGGGGAGGAACCATGGATGCACTAAGAGAAATGTTTTGTAAATAGCAAAAAGATTGAATGTGAAGCCCAAGAGTCCAGAAAGACAGACCACCTAGGAGAGGAAACTACACAAGGTTTGCGCAAATGATGCTCAAGAGTCCAGGAAGACAGACCAACTAGGAGAGGAAACTACATAAGGTTCAGGCAGGTGATGCTCAAGAGTCCAGTAAGACAGACCACCTAGGAGAGGAAACTACACAAGGTTCAGCAGGTGAGGCTCAAGAGTCCAGAAAGACAGGCCACCTAGGAAAGGAAACTACACAAGGTTCGGGCAGGTGGTGTTCAATAGTCCAGTAAGACAGACTACCTATGAGAAGAAACTACACAAGGTTTAAGCAGATACGTTCGCAACCCAGGAGGGCAGGACAACCAAGGACTATCGTCTAGCAAGCCTAAACAAGAAGTCCAAAGGGAAAGCCAATCCTAGACCCCAATATCTGACCAAAGATGGCCCCAGTTAATGGGAAAAATGACCTCAAGTCCACTGTGTATCAACGTGCTAAAGGACTGCGTGGCTGCTGAGAGAGCAGTTATGAACGTAGGAGTCTGGTGGGCAAGAAATGCGGCACCAGGCTCATGTACTCCAAATAGGACATACCTGCTTCTTCCCTGACAAAGAGCAACTGTCAGGGTTTGTAGTATAACTACCCCATCAAACCATATATAAACATGGTGTCAATAAATATCTACCGCCTTGCAGGTTTGGTAGCCAGGCCGGTTGAGGACAACCAAAGGCTAGGGATGCGAACCTGAAGAAAATGCTTGCTGAAAATGGAAGCGTTGGACCAAAAGGAGCGAATAAAACAGCTCGTTGCTGCAAACCATGACACTGCGTATCTCATTCAAGGATTATCAAGGACCCGGACTATACAGAGAGACACCATAAGGTACACACACAGACAAAGGCATGTTTCTACCACCATAGACACACTGATGCATCTGCCACTCAAACCCCGCATGTGCTGCAATGGAACGCTGAAGGCGTACACAACAAAAAAGAAGCATTGTCCAGAAGACTTTTTGATGAAGGGATACATATTGCCTGCATCCAGGAAACATACCTGCACCCCAACCACAGATTTTCCATCAGAAGTTATGAAACCCATAGATTGAATAGAAATGGGCATAAAGAAATATTGATCCCATCAAAGATGATCTTGGTGGAAACAAACTGAGAAGCCGAAACAATGGGGGTGGACATAACCTTACCAAATCAGACAGTTTATAATACGTACTGCTTGCCAAAAAAAAATATGGCCCTAGAAACCATGAATATAATAGACCAGGCAACCATAATGGTAGGAGAATTTAACAGCCAGTCTGGGAGGTGGGGTTAGGCACAGACCAATGCAAGAGAATGGGAGGTTAACATGAACCTTTATCTGACCAGTTTCCCAGAAAATCCTCCCATGTTCTATTCAAGGCTATGGATGCCAACATCATCCCCTGCCTTGCATTTACCACCTGTGACCTAAGCCAAAAATCCACAACAACAGTACTCGCACCTCTTGCAGAAAGCGACCACAGACACATCAAACTTACAATAAACCTGGGAAATATTCCATCAGACCACAAGCCATTGCCCAGGTGGAACTATAAGAGAGCAAACTGGCAGAAATTTGCCACAAGTACAAATCTTTACTGCCAGTACATCAACACCCACCACAAGAAAGTAGACAAGATGGTGGAGAAATTCAACCAGTATCTTCTAAAGGCAGCAATGGAGAACATCCTAAGAGGCGCCAGAAGAAACTACAAACCGTATTGGTCACCTGAAGTGCAACAGATGGAACTTCAACTAACAGAGGCAAGAGAAAGAGCAGAAATTGGCCAAAATCAAGATAGCAACATCGTGCTCAAGACAGCTGCTGCACGATATAGGAAAACAGTCAACCAAGCATGCAGGAAGAGCTGGCACGAGCATACAGAATTTGATAGAGAGAGCTGGAAGCTAGCAAAGGCCTTGAGTGACAAAAACAGCTACCAGCCAACAATTGCAATTGAAAATAAACGAAAGGTACTAACTGGGTAAAAAAAAAGCAGCAGATCTTCTAATCCAAAATTATGCAGAAACTAGTAGAAATAAAATCCCTGCAGACAGAAAAAGGTGTATTAAGAAAGAAATAAACCACGTGCAGCACTCAATGCGAAGACCTGAGGAACATCTGAAAGTAAATATCACTAAGACAGAACTGGGGTTAGCCATTAGTAAATTCAAGAAAAGGGAAAGGATGGAATCACTAATGAAATGCTCTCTAACATGTGAGAAGTAGCAAAGAATAAACTGCTACTCATCTTTAATACAAGCTGGAAACAAGGAACTGTCCCCGCAGTGTGGAAGGAGACAAGGAATATCCCCATCCTTAAACATGGGAAAGACAACATGAAACCAGGCAGTTACAGACCTATTAGTCTACTCAGCTGTGTGGGGAAACTAATGGAACAAATAGTTAACACTAGAATAACCTGGCATATGGAATCACAAAATTTACTTATCCCCTAGCAGGCAGGTTTTTTTAGAAACAGATATACCGATGATCAGGTGGCATATATCTTGCAGGAGATAGATGTATTTCAAGAAAAAAAGAAAACACATTCTGGATAGACCTAGAAAAAGCCTTTGATAAAATATGGAAGAGCAGGTTAAAACTGTTGCAAATGGGTGTAACCAACAACATGTACAAATGGATCAGCGATTACCTAGATAAGAGGACAGCAGGAGTGCAGCTCCAAAAAAAGATTAAAATGGAACAAGGCGTTCTGCAGGGCGGAATACTCTCAACCATGCTGTTCCTCATATATATCAATGATATAATCACAGAAATCCCTAAAAGAGTACACAGTGTACTATATGCAGACGACTTGGCACTATGGACATCTAAAGAGTACACCTGAAGCTAGAAACCAAATGCAAGAGGCCCTAAATAAAATATGGAAAAAGAAATGGCAAATCGCTATAAACGAAACCAAAACCGTGTACACCATCTTTTCCCAAACCCCAAGAAGTGATCCTAAAAGTAGATGGCCAGACTCTTCTGCATCCAACGTATCTAGGAATAACAACGGACCCAAGGTTGACATAGAAAAACCAGATTTAAAAAAGCCATCAACAAAGCTAAAAACAGAATGGCCATAATGAGAAAGATATCAGGCGCAACATGGTGAGCAGGCACCGGCACCCTAAAGAAACTGTACATAGGTTATGTTAGACCAGTGCTAGAATACGGTATAGCAGCATGGTCAACAGAATAACTTCCAAAAAATAAATACAGCCCAAAACCAAGGTATACATATCATTACTGGAGCTATGAGAACAACACCAATAAATGCAATGGAGAACATCACACAAATCGAATGTATGGAGACGCGCAGAGACCAACAAACACTCCAGCAGCGGGAGAAATTCAAACGAATGCCAGATCACCTAATATATGACAGGATAAATCGCACGGGAAGAGGGAGATTGAAGAGAAACCACTTCATATCAAAAATGAAAGAACTTGCAAGAGCAGACCAAATCTTAAGCCAGGCATTAGTTAGAGATCCAAAACAAACATCCCAATCCCACCATGGAAAAAAGCCAATTCCCCAGAGAAGGCAGAAACCGTAGAGGGAAAAATGGAACTCAGATTTAGATGCGCATGATGGCGTCACTTCTCGTGTAAACAGCAAATACCAACTGTCAAGTTTGCAAAATTTCATTATCCTCTGACTTATAGTTTTCTCAGCAGACCGTTGAAAACATGGCAGGTGTGATATGGAATCTTTCCAGAGTTGATCAGCGAGCGGTGATTCAGTTTCTAACAGCTGAAGGATGTCTACCAGTTCACATTCATTGCAGAATGCAGGCAGTGTTTGGTGACAAATGTGTGTCGAAGACAACAGTGAAGAACTGGACAACAATGTTTAAAGAAGGACGTGAGTGAACGAAAGATCTTCCGAGACCAGGTCAGGTGCATATTGTTGTGTCAGAAGACGCCATCAGCAAAATTGATGCAGCAATTAGGGTGGACTGTCGTAGGAGCTTACGTTCGCTAGCAGAGGAATTCGCTGTGTCGCTAAGGACAGTTCAAATGGTGGTTACCAAGTACCTGAAGTATCGGAAGGTATGTTCACAATCGGTACCTTGGTTGCTGACCAACCACTATAAGGAAGAACGCATGGGATGGAGTTTGAACCACCTGCTGCGATACGAAGAGGAGAGTGATTCGTTTCTTTTGTGCATAGTGGCAGGTGATGAATCGTGGTTCCACCACTTTGAGCCGAGCAGCAAAACTGCTAGCATGCAATGGAAACATCCCAGATCACCGAAACCAAAAACATTCTAGTCACACATTTCCGCTAGTAACGTTATGCCATCCGCTACAAAGACACACAAGCTGCATACAGCAATCAAGAATAAATGACCCGGCATGCTTTCGCGTGGTGTGATTCTGTTGCCTGACAATGCGCATCCACATGTCGCGAACATTGTTCAGTAAGCGTTAGCACAGAAAAGGTGGGAAGTACTGCCACACCCAGCCTATAGCTCTGAAATGTCCCCTTGTGACTTCTATTTGTGCGGACCCTTAACAAATTTTATGAAGGGTCAAAGTTTCAACTCCAATGCATACGTCGTGACCAAGTGGTCCAAAGAGCAACAAAAGTCTTTTTTTTTTTGGGTCGGCATCCGTCGTCTACCCATGCAGTGGAATGCTTGTCTGAATGCCTATTGCGACTTTTTCTAACTAACCTTGTGGCATGTTTGCTTCATAACAATTGCTATATTTAATTCTGTCACATAACAGGCTTACGGTTGTATTCGGAGGAAAGGTCTTCTGATAAAGAAGTATAACATGGGAATTCATGGCAAGCTCTACAATTGGATAAAGTAATTCCTGACTGAGCGAACGATCTTGACAAAGGTGAAGGATGTGATCTCTTCTAATTAAGTTTTAGAAGAAGGATTACCACAAGACTCACCCCTAAGATGTAATCTTTTCCTAATCTATATCAATGATTTGGCTGACCAGATCAAAGCTGAAAAAGCGATGTATGCTGATGACCTGGCAATATGGCTGAGCCATCAAGACATTGATAGTGGGGCACGAAGGCTAAATGGAGACCTGAGGAGACTGCATGACTACTGACAAACATGGAAACTAAAAATCAACTGTGAAAAGACAGTGTATACCATCTTTACCAAGAGCCACAAAGTTGCCAAACAAAATGTAATTTTGAGATTAGAGGAACACCAATTGATTAGAGAAGAACAGCCCAGATATTTTGGAGTCACGCTTGACCGACAGCTCAGCCACAAGCATCACATCCAGAATGTGAAGAATAAAGCTGTGAGACGTCTACAGCTCTTAAAGAGGCCTGCTAGGACATCATGGGGATCAGACAAGGATACTTTGAGAGGCTTATACCTTTGTTATTTGTGCTCACCAATAGAATATAATAGTGCGCACCTTACAACTTGTTCAAAATCTAACCTGGAATCCCTGGATAGGGTTTCAAAATAGTGCTCTACGCTTCAGTAGTGGAGCAATGAGGACAACACCAACTGCAGCTTGTGAAATCCAGACACAAATGGAACCCCTTGCGATGTGGAGGGATAAAGCAGTTATGAAAGTTTATGAGCGAAGTAGCAGAATGAAACGGCATCATCCCAAAAGACTCCTTGTGGAAAACTGGCAGCCAAAAAGCAGAAATAACAAAACTATGTACTTCACCATGTTAGTGAAATCAAAGACACGTATACCATCTACCAGAAAGAAGACAAGAGTTACAGAGGTAGTAAAAGACATACCTCCACAAGCATTTTTTAAAACACCAGAAATACAGGCAAAATTAATAGATGATACAACCAAAAGATCAGATCCAAGTACTCTCATTCGAGCTCCTCAAAGAACTATTGATGCCTGTCCCAATGAATGGATACATTATCCATACACTGATGGATTTGCGTTTAAAGCCACCATCAAAGCAGGTTATGACGTTTGTATAAAATACCCAGACGGATCCTCTGATGAACTGTCTAATGCTTGCGGGGAGGTTTGGTCCAATTATGAAGCTGAGATCACTGCACTTGAATCCACTTTGTACCATCTGAGGACCGTTTTTTATGCCTTTCCTTCAAAGGCCCAAAACACAGTTATTTTTACATATTCAATGGCAGCTCTTCAAACATTAGAAGCTGCTGGTCATTGTAGACCTGACCTTATCCAAATATCTCTAGACATTGACCACATTATCACTTCCAGTGCTGTCAAAATAGTTCTGCAGCGGATCCCTAGACACTCAAAGCACACCTGGCAATGACAAGGCAGACAGACTAGCAATCAGAGTAGATCAGAGCACCATTTTTCGACTAAGGACCCAACACATCCCACTAACCAAGCACCTGAACAGAATCCAACCACAACATACTCTGCCAGCTGTGGACACACCCACATGAAATTGTTGGTCATCACCTCTTTGAGTGCTCAGCACTCAATGATTTTAGGAAAATGCTTCTTCCTCTGGTCAGATACATGGAAAACTTTGTATGGCACTAGACAACAGCTGATAAACACGTGCAGATACCATTACATGGCATTGGGTTGAAGAGCGAGAGCCCGGATACTACTGGATCCGTAACAACAACAATTCTGTCACATCAAATGATGTAACTTTCAAATGTTTGTAATATAGCCACTGTGTTCGGTTTCATTTGAACACACCTGCTATATATGTTTTGTCTTTGTTTCATTTTATATGTGTTGTCTTTGTTTTATTTTAAAATGTTGTCTATGTTTCATTTTTAGAGTTACCACGGTACAAAGGACCAGCTCCTCCACCGAACCGTTTCAACATTGTGCCAGGGTACAGATGGGATGGTGTGGACAGGTCAAGTGGTTTTGAGAAGAAACTCTTTGCTTCCTTAGCTAACAAGAAAGCAATACAAGAAATAGCATACAAGTGGAGCACAGAAGATATGTGATTGGCTGTTTAAGTGTGTTGTGAGAACATTTGATTTGTAAACGAGAAAGTAAATGTGTTTTCAGGGCATACAACCTATGATTGGTTGATGTGTAAATGTTGTGAAAACATGTGATTGGTTGATGTGGTGAAATTGTATGTGATTGGTTCATTTTGTGAGAACAGATATATGACTGATCGATGAAAAGTATTATAAGCATAGGAAATATGTGGACAAGTTATGCCAAACTTTGCATTTATATTTACTTTCTATTTAAATGTCATTGTCCCTTCTCACTCTCTTTCAATTGTTCTCTTTCCAACCATTTGTCTCTTGCTCTTTCTCTGTCTCTGCTCACATTGTTTTATCTCTCGTTTTGATTTCCTATTGCTCTGATTCTCTCACAGTTTCCTTTAGTATAGTTTTTGTTCTCTCTATCTCTTTGTTTCTCTTTATTTTTGTTTTGGCTGTCTATACATGGTTTGGGTGTATTTTTTTCTTTTTTGCATCTAGAGGTAAATCATTTTTGTTGGGGTATACTTAAATGAATGGATAAACTGTGCAGACAGTCCTTGGTTTGCAACTAATCATACTTAGGGCAGCTGGTCATAGGTCTTATAAGTTTCTACACGCAATGTGGGTGGCAGAGCACATGCTATTCCATGCATAATTACTAGGTTCAACTCCTGTTATCAGCACACCTCAGTTTACTCACCTGTAAATGGGTATCTGTCTTAACTGGCAAAATGTCGTGTATATATGGTGATGTATTCAGCATTAAAAAAAAAGGCTGTCGAGAGTGTCTCCATTCCCACCCCCCCCCCGCCCCCCCCCCCCAATTTTTTTCCCGCACATCGTTTTTGTAGGCCGAGTTGGTCCCATAGGGTGTCACAAGGGCGTGGTAAAGGTTAATGTTAGAGGAGAAAAAGGCAGCGAGAAAGAAACATGCCACCACGTTTCATAATAAAACTTAAACTTAGTGCAATAAAGTCTCAACACTTCATCCCTAACAGCATTATCTCCTATGAGATTACTTTTTATTCACTGAGCATTAGGTCACAATGTCCAACAATATTGGTGATAATTGCTGGTCAGTACATCACTCCTTAAGTTGTAGGGTAAGAGACAAGTGTTTTCCTGGTTTCTCTGCCTGATTAAAAAGTTAGTTGCCCATTGCAAGCAATGATGGTGACATCATAAGACAGTTTTGTCTAGGTGATGTAACTTGTGCTGTGTTTGGATTATAGTGACAGTTTTGTCTAGGTGCTGTAACTTGTGCTGTGTTTGGATTATAGTGACAGTTTTGTCTAGGTGATGTAACTTGTGCTGTGTTTGGATTATAGTGACAGTTTTGTCTAGGTGATGTAACTTGTGCTGTGTTTGGATTATAGTGACAGTTTTGTCTAGGTGATGTAACTTGTGCTGTGTTTGGATTATAGTGACAGTTTTGTCTAGGTGATGTAACTTGTGCTGTGTTTGGATTATAGTGACAGTTTTGTCTAGGTGATGTAACTTGTGCTGTGTTTGGATTATAGTGACAGTTTTGTCTAGGTGATGTAACTTGTGCTGTGTTTGGATTATAGTGACAGTTTTGTCTAGGTGATGTAACTTGTGCTGTGGTTGGATTATAGTGACAGTTTTGTCTAGGTGATGTAACTTGTGCTGTGTTTGGATTATAGTGACAGTTTTGTCTAGGTGATGTAACTTGTGCTGTGTTTGGATTATAGTGACAGTTTTGTCTAGGTGATGTAACTTGTGCTGTGTTTGGATTATAGTGACAGTTTTGTCTAGGTGATGTAACTTGTGCTGTGTTTGGATTATAGTGACAGTTTTGTCTAGGGGATGTAACTTGTGCTGTGTTTGGATTATAGTGACAGTTTTGTCTAGGTGATGTAACTTGTGCTGTGTTTGGATTAAAGTGACAGTTTTGTCTAGGTGATGTAACTTGTGCTGTGTTTGGATTATAGTGACAGTTTTGTCTAGGTGATGTAACTTGTGCTGTGTTTGGATTATAGTGACAGTTTTGTCTAGGTGATGTAACTTGTGCTGTGTTTGGATTATAGTGACAGTTTTGTCTAGGTGATGTAACTTGTGCTGTGTTTGGATTATAGTGACAGTTTTGTCTAGGTGATGTAACTTGCGCTGTGTTTGGATTATAGTGACAGTTTTGTCTAGGTGATGTAACTTGTGCTGTGTTTGGATTATAGTGACAGTTTTGTCTAGGTGATGTAACTTGTGCTGTGTTTGGATTATAGTGACAGTTTTGTCTAGGTGATGTAACTTGTGCTGTGTTTGGATTATAGTGACAGTTTTGTCTAGGTGATGTAACTTGTGCTGTGTTTGGATTATAGTGACAGTTTTGTCTAGGTGATGTAACTTGTGCTGTGTTTGGATTATAGTGACAGTTTTGTCTAGGTGATGTAACTTGTGCTGTGTTTGGATTATAGTGACAGTTTTGTCTAGGGGATGTAACTTGTGCTGTGTTTGGATTATAGTGACAGTTTTGTCTAGGTGATGTAACTTGTGCTGTGGTTGGATTATAGTGACAGTTTTGTCTAGGTGATGTAACTTGTGCTGTGTTTGGATTATAGTGACAGTTTTGTCTAGGTGATGTAACTTGTGCTGTGTTTGGATTATAGTGACAGTTTTGTCTAGGTGATGTAACTTGTGCTGTGTTTGGATTATAGTGACAGTTTTGTCTAGGTGATGTAACTTGTGCTGTGTTTGGATTATAGTGACAGTTTTGTCTAGGTGATGTAACTTGTGCTGTGTTTGGATTATAGTGACAGTTTTGTCTAGGTGATGTAACTTGTGCTGTGTTTGGATTATAGTGACAGTTTTGTCTAGGGGATGTAACTTGTGCTGTGTTTGGATTATAGTGACAGTTTTGTCTAGGTGATGTAACTTGTGCTGTGTTTGGATTATAGTGACAGTTTTGTCTAGGTGATGTAACTTGTGCTGTGTTTGGATTATAGTGACAGTTTTGTCTAGGTGATGTAACTTGTGCTGTGTTTGGATTATAGTGACAGTTTTGTCTAGGTGATGTAACTTGTGCTGTGTTTGGATTATAGTGACAGTTTTGTCTAGGTGATGTAACTTGCGCTGTGTTTGGATTATAGTGACAGTTTTGTCTAGGGGATGTAACTTGTGCTGTGTTTGGATTATAGTGACAGTTTTGTCTAGGTGATGTAACTTGTGCTGTGTTTGGATTATAGTGACAGTTTTGTCTAGGTGATGTAACTTGTGCTGTGTTTAGATTATAGTGACAGTTTTGTCTAGGTGATGTAACTTGTGCTGTGTTTGGATTATAGTGACATTTTTGTCTAGGTGATGTAACTTGTGCTGTGTTTGGATTATAGTGACAGTTTTGTCTAGGTGATGTAACTTGTGCTGTGTTTGGATTATAGTGACAGTTTTGTCTAGGTGATGTAACTTGTGCTGTGTTTGGATTATAGTGACAGTTTTGTCTAGGTGATGTAACTTGTGCTGTGTTTGGATTATAGTGACAGTTTTGTCTAGGGGATGTAACTTGTGCTGTGTTTTGATTATAGTGACAGTTTTGTCTAGGTGATGTAACTTGTGCTGTGTTTGGATTATAGTGACAGTTTTGTCTAGGTGATGTAACTTGTGCTGTGTTTGGATTATAGTGACAGTTTTGTCTAGGTGATGTAACTTGTGCTGTGTTTGGATTATAGTGACAGTTTTGTCTAGGTGATGTAACTTGTGCTGTGTTTGGATTATAGTGACAGTTTTGTCTAGGTGATGTAACTTGCGCTGTGTTTGGATTATAGTGACAGTTTTGTCTAGGGGATGTAACTTGTGCTGTGTTTGGATTATAGTGACAGTTTTGTCTAGGTGATGTAACTTGTGCTGTGTTTGGATTATAGTGACAGTTTTGTCTAGGTGATGTAACTTGTGCTGTGTTTGGATTATAGTGACAGTTTTGTCTAGGTGATGTAACTTGTGCTGTGTTTGGATTATAGTGACATTTTTGTCTAGGTGATGTAACTTGTGCTGTGTTTGGATTATAGTGACAGTTTTGTCTAGGTGATGTAACTTGTGCTGTGTTTGGATTATAGAAGCTGCATTGGTCATCAATCCCATTCTCTGGTCCTGAACTTCCTTGGACCAGTGGCATGACGTAGGTCAAGACGACTTCAGGTAATTCTTGTTGCAGACACTCTGGTCCCACCTCTTTGAGATCAGGTGTGGCTTGAAACCTGCCGGGCTCGAACTAACACGGTTTCCGTTCATCGATTTGTGAGGTGAGTGCCTTACCTCTCGACCACAACGATGGTAGTTACTAGATTGTTTGCTTTGTCTTAGTATGTGCAAAACTGTGGTTGTTTGTTTCAGTTAAGTTTTGTGCATTGATACTGTTTAGTCATGTGTAAGTTGATGCCAAGTTGATAAATAAAACTATATATGAACTCGGTGTATGTGGGTTTACATTCATAACCTCTATGTAAACTCAGTGTATGTGAATGTATATTCATAAATAAACCTTTATATGAATTCAGTGTATGTGAATGTATGTTTATAGTAAACCTTTATATGAACTGAGCAAATGTAAATGCATGTTATAATATAAATATGAATTCAGCGTATGTGAATGTATGTTAAACCATTATATGAACTCAGGTATGTTGGAAAAATAAACCTTTATATGAACTCAACATATGTGAATGTATGATGATAAATAAACTTATGTATGAACTGAGTGTGTGTTAATATCTGTTGATCACTATAGCTGAGATGTCAGTCACATATCTCTCAAGATGCAAAAGCTTTCGGGGTTGAAGTAGCCTTCTTGGGTTGAAGTAGCCTTCTTGTGTTGAAGTAGCCTTCTTGGGTTGAAGTAGCCTTCTTGGGTTGAAGTAGCCTTCTTGTGTTGATGGAAGGAAGCTGAAAATACCATGGACAAAAGAAATGATAAATAGGAAAATTGTGCATCACTACATATTACATAAAATTTGCTCCTAGACAACATCGCAAGAACAAAAGCTTAGATTATTCAGTCATATGAAGAGGTATAACATTCAGCTAAGGTATGATGATAATGGAGTGCTTGATTCCTTGGAGGAGGAAAAGATGTAGATAAAAATGAAGATGACATTGTGGATGTCTTTATATGATGCGGGCAGACTTGCCCTAAACCGAGATACGGTGGCGGAGACTATGTTCTGAAAAGAAAATGTTGCATGAAGAATGCAATCCACGACATATCTTCTTTTTACAATTTCAGACATTCACTTGAATTTGTTCAAAGAAAGCAGTGGTCATCCAGGGGCTGTTGGTACTGGTGATGGCCACATATGCTTTCTCTGGTCTCCGTGTGTCGGGCAATTTTGCAGAAGATGTTGAAGGGTCATTTTCTCGGTACCACAACTGCATTCGTCAGTAGCACATATCTTCAGTTTATTGAATAGGTGGTATCTCAGTCTGTTGTGGCCTGTGCGGAGTCTGGCGACCACCACTCTCTTCTGTTGAACTGGTACTAAGCATCATTTTTTGTGTATTCTCTGTTTCCCATTTGTCCATGTATCTGGCCCTAATAAGCCTTTTGGACTATTCGTAGGTCACACTAGAATCTGGTTGTGGTAACCTTCCACCTTCTTTCACCAGTATGTCTGCCTCCTCGTTATCTTGAATGTTACAGTGGCATGGGACCTACTGTACTACGACTCTTCTGTGTTTGGACTGCTGGCATAGTTGATAAAGGACTAAGTCATTTAGTTCTGTATTTTTCTGACTCTTTAGTGCTGTAACCACGGACATGGCATCCGTTAAAAATACTGCCTTGCTTTCGCCTACAGCGCATCTTTTACTGCAGCTTTCAATGGCTCTGCTCTGAAATTACTTGAGAAACTACCAATCTGAACCTAGGTCATCGTCTGCTGTGAGGTCCGACTGAAGACGGATCTACTGTGAGTCAACGTCAGACAATATCTTCTTTCCCACCAATCCTCGATTAAGTTAGTACCTCTAAATATACCCACAACTAGAATCCTGTTTACAAAGATAATAGCTGAACCTGTTATCATTTCTAGCATTGTCCCACGCAACAGTGCCATAAATAGACATATGGGCGTGTCCCAGTGTACTTGAGTAACTTCTGTTGTGGAAGGTTACGTATTAAAAAGGGCGTCCGGAATAATCTTGGAAAACAAAATCCCCTGAATGTCGAAATCTTTAGATAACTGTAGCTAGGTCAGATGTCGGAGAGTAACTTAGTAGCCGCCTTCGAAGGAGATAACAGAAGGTCATGGACACAACGGAAATGTGTATAACCGGCAATGAGGACACATTTATGGCAGGGTCAGGCGACATACATCTGGCAAAGTTTACAGGGTCATCTTTGGTAGCTTATTGTTTTAGTTTGTAACTCGACGTTTAAGTGTACTCGTTTACCCAGATGTGAAATTGTAACCCGAAAGCATAGATAAAAGTAATGGTTAAAGTAGTTCCTATGACAGACACTGTTGTTGTGGATGAAGTGTTAGGGACGTCATGCACGAGGCGTGTTCAAATGAAACTGGACCAAACTACAAGTGAACATTCCTACGATGCGCACGATGACGTCACTTCTGGTGTAAACAGCACATACCTCTGCAGTCTGTATACAACCAGTTTCTTGGACGGTGGTTTACCGATGTGTGAGTCCTTAATATACTCAAAAACTAGAGCAAAATAAATCCGCAGCCTGTTAGGCACAATCTATGCTGTTCAAATCACCTGGCCATGGTCGGTGTTATGCCATGTCACACAGTTAGTCGCCTCTTACGACATGCTCTCTGTGGGGCAGTGGTGCTATTCTTGTCTTTGTCATACACAAAGATCACGACAGACCACTAGGGATGCGTGTATATGCAGACGATGTGTTCCAACATATGAAGACATGCTAAAGAAAATCACTGAAAGACAAAATCCGGCGGAAAAAAACAGAGGAGGATGATGTAGAAACATTGACATTACACATGCTCGCAAGGACAAATGGGTTCAGACCTACGCTAAAGTCAGGAGATATGCTGAGAACAGAATATAGTGGCCATGACATGATCAGACCTACGCTAAAGTCAGGAGATATGCTGAGAACAGAATATAGTGGCATGATATGATCAGACCAACGCTAAAGTCAGGAGATATGCTGAGAACAGAATATAGTGGCATGATATGATCAGACCAACGCTAAAGTCAGGAGATATGCTGAGAACAGAATATAGTGGCATGATATGATCAGACCAACGCTAAAGTCAGGAGATATGCTGAGAACAGAATATAGTGGCATGATATGATCAGACCAACGCTAAAGTCAGGAGATATGCTGAGAACAGAATATAGTGGCATGATATGATCAGACCAACGCTAAAGTCAGGAGATATGCTGAGAACAGAATATAGTGGCATGATATGATCAGACCAACGCTAAAGTCAGGAGATATGCTGAGAACAGAATATAGTGGCATGACATGATTAGACTCCTTGAACAGTAGTCCTCTGACTACTACTTCTTCGTACGCTTTCAGACGTCAACCTTCATTTTTTCGAAAAAAAAGCAGCGGTTATCCTGAGGCTGTCGACACTGCCATAGAGCTTGTCTAGTGTTGCCACTGGTGATGGCCACATCTGTTTTCTTTGATCCTCGTATGTCGGGCAATTTTGCAGCAAATGTTCAGCGGTCATTTTCCCGGTACCACACGAGCATTCGTCAGTGCCACCTATCTTCAATTTATTGAATATGTGGTACCTTAGTCTATTGTGGCCTGTGTGAAGTCTGAAGACCACGACCTGCTCTCTTCTGTTCAACTGGTTATAGGCATCGTTTTTTGTGTAGCCAGTATGTTCTGTTTCCCATTTGGTCATGTATCTAGCTCTAATTAGCCTTTTTGACTCTTCGTAGGTCACACTAGTATCTGGTTGTGGTAGTCTTGCACCGTCTTTTGCCAGTCTGTCTGCCTCCTCGTTTATTTGGATGTTACAGTGGGATGGAACCCACTGTACCACAACTCTTTTTGGTACGGACTGCTGGCATAGTTGACAGAGTTCTACTCTTAAATCATTAAGTTCAGTGTTTTTCTGGCTTTTTATTGCTGTGACTACGGCCAGGGCATCTGTAAACAGGACTATATGACTTTCATTTCTTTTGCCTGTCACCATTTCTTCTCCTGCAGCCCTCAGTGCCTCTGCCTCCTCTCTGAAATTGCTCTCTGACTACTAACCTGATGAAATGCTCCAAAGGATGTCAGAGATGGAGACAAACTCGATTATAAACTCTTCCTTCTAACTACCAAGAGACAGCAAAATCTAGCGCTGAAACACCCGTTTCGCAATCCCAACGCGCCGTGTTCGAATCACGTAGTGTCCAAATTGGTAGACACGGAATTTTGTTCGCGTCTCCACGTAGGGAAAGGAAAACAATGCCAACCTACCGTACTGCATACCTGTCAAGAAATTTAAAACGGACAAATAAGTTGACAGTTGTAAAAGCGGCGTTCTGCAGAGGGTGTCCTACTTACTTAACCTACTTCTAACTAAATGCTCAGCAGCTTGCCAGACCAACTCATTAACTTCTAGTCGTTGGACACTTCCTATTACTAGGAGTAGAGGGACTGACGCTCTAACACTAGAACCATCTGGATAGGTAAAGACGGTAATCGACAGTTGGTAATTCTTCCATGAGCGAAAAGCTCACTTCAAACTACCAGCTTACCTATGGACAGACAATGGCTAACCTGAATACAATGACTTGTCGAAATAAGGAATGCCAGGTCGTCAATGACGCGCAGATATCACAGTTTGTCAAACGTGACGCAGCGTATCTGAGCCGTCTTTCTAGTGGCCGAACTGTCTACGGCAAAACTGCGGCATTTATATCAAAGCAAGCAAAGTCTTCTGCGTTTGTTTTCGTGGCTATATACTCGCGTATTAGTATAAACAAACAGGAGAAGATAAATATAAAAAAAAGGAAACATTGACAAAATAAAAAGTCATTTGTTAGTCTTGCGTCACGACGATCGTACAAATAATAACAGGACAAAAAAATAAAAGCAAAATGCAATGCACTAATACAACAAACAGAACAGGAACTAGAAGTTGAACAGCAAAAACATAGATAAGAAGACAGGATAGGAAATGGAGAACAAAATAAAAACACGAAGAAGAGAATGAAGTAGAAAAAGGCAACAAATTACATGAACGAAGAGAAAGAAGTTCACTTTGCGTAAATATGAACACGTAATTAGAGCCATAAGAATAGGATAAGGAGAAGAAAACGTATGATAAGGAGAAGAAAACGTATGATAAGGAGAAGAAGACGTACGGTAAGATGAACAATATAAAGAAGAGGAAAGAGACGTTGGAAGAGGAAAGAAGAAGGAACACAATTAATTAACGATACGATTTGTCAACTTTCTTCTTTTTCTGCTTCTTCTTCTGTTTCTTTTTCTTCTTCTTCTTCTTATGTTACTTCTTCTTCTGTATCATTATCTTCTGCTTCTTCTTCTGCTTCTTCTTCTTCTGCTGTATCTTTATCTTCTTCTTCTTTTTCTTTTGTTTCTTCTTTGTCTTTATCTTCTTCTTCTTCTTCTGTGCTTTTTCTTCTGTATCTTTATGTTCTTCTTCTTCTTGTTCTTCTTCTTCTGTACCTTTATCGTCTGTTTCTTCTTCTGCTTCTTCTTGTCTATCTTTTTCTTCTTCTTCTTCTTCTGCTTCTTCTTACTTTTTAGCCAGACTAGTGAGGCATGTTTCCAGGACCACCGCTTAGAATAGGGTCATGGTCAACTGGTTGGCTGGCCTTGATGCAAATGGCCAGCTTTCGGGTGCTATCGGCTCATTCACTGTGCTATATCTTCGACCCACGATTGTCAAAATTGACCTCAATTGTAACCAGAAAAACTGTACAATTATCTGAAAAGGAAGGAGAGCAAAAAGACAAAAGAAGAAGGAAGAGGCGTAGAACATAATGAGATGAACAACAACAAAAATGTGAAAAACACAAAAACACGAAATCGAATATAATTGTCCCTATTTGTGTAACATAATTGGACATAACTGACACTGACGGCTTACAACCCTGGTAGATCTGGCTACAGGTAAGGGGGCGGCCGCGAGGAGGTGGACAGATGACAATAGAGTGATTGTGCAACAACACGGGATCACATTGATCGACCCACTTGACACAAGACACACGGCTTAAGCTCTTAAGTTGAACTTCGCAGAATTGACGCCATTCGCCCTAATCGTAGACAATGTCGGTTTTGGTTTGGCTAGGAAATGTAAACGGGATAATAATGGACTAAAACACATCGCCTGGGAGAGATTGAGCCATGTCCGGTTAGCAAACTGCCCAAGTGGCAAAGCCTTGGAATGCACTACCGCAGAATGTGGTGGAGACAGTCACTTAATGCATTCAGACATAGATTGGAAGCTCACAGTAATTTCAGTATCGGTGGAGTGGAATAGACTGGTTATGTACAGACTCCAAAGAACCTTCTAAACAGTATAATGAAGTTGAATGAAGATACATCACTCACACGCTGAGACATCTACAATCTCTTGGGGTCCTGATAAAAACAATACACATACTGGTTGCATAAAGACATGTTGCATGTATAGTCTTCTAAACCAGTATGTTGACATTAAGTTAAGTCAAGAGGCGAGGACAAAGACGAAGAATTTGAAGCAGAGATGAGAACAGAAGAAAGAAGACGATGAAGAAGACGGAAAAAGAGAAAGTAAGAAATTTATTTAACATCCATTATGACCACAACTGTTACCAGAAATAAAAATAGGAACATGATCTGAAATATTACTCAAGAAATAGCTTAATTTGTGAGGTCATAGCAGTCACCTCTATTGAAATATGTCACGGAACAAGAACACAGCACATATTATAAATACCACAGGCATGATTTCATCGTTTGAACGTGTAACCCCGATAACACGTTAGGTAAGCGAAATGAGGCTTCCTATGCGTTGTCACGTCCGGCGCAAACATGAAAACGTGGCATCGCGAAAAATATCCACTCCAAATAAAGTTCTTCAAACTACAGTAAACATTCTTAAGTGAATGTATCCGGCAGTTTGATAGAAGCCAATATGTTATTATATCACATTCCAAAATGTTTTAAAAAGCTGTTTACATGGACATACCAGGCAAACTTGTCGATTTTCCGTGGTGAGATTTCTTGTTTTTGTTTGTTTGGAAAACAAAAGCAACTGAAATACACTGTGGATCAATAAATTTAAAAAATAAAAGCACTCCAGATCTCTCTGGACCACAGGTATTCAAAAAATGCATGGTAAGTCCGTGTGTCCTGTGCCAACCATTCTAGGTGTACCCACGTCTTTCCTATTGCCTTTACGTTTGTCGCGAGCTCTCTTACCCAGTTGTGCTCCGGGTACCTCCACTTCTCTTGCCCTGTGGGTTTCAGATCAGAGACAGTCTTGGCTCCAGTACTTCTTGTTTTGTCTCTGTTCAAATCTCTACTCGCTCTCCATTTTTCTTACTTTCATCTTTGCTGCAGCTGTTAATCATGTTTTGTGTTACGCTGTCTTTCCCTAGAATTAATCCATACGTTTTTTCATAAATGTTTTATGTGTTGCCAGTGCTCTTCCGTATTCTATATTTATAACATCCGCTGGAGCACACGATACCAATTTGATATTGTGGCTTGAAATGTATTTTGTCTGTGGTTGTTCAGGGGGAGTTTCACACTGAATATGTCTGTGGTTGTTCCAGGGGAGTTTCACACTGAACTTGTCTGTGGTAGTTCCGAGATAGTTTTACACTGAACTTGTCTGTGGTTGTTCCCAGAGAGTTTCACACTGAACTTGTCTGTGGTTGTTCTGGGGGAGTTTCTCACTGAACTTGTCTGTGGTTGCTCCGAGGGAGTTTCACACTGAATATGTCTGTGGTTGTTCCGGGGGAGTTTTACACTGATCTTGTATGTTTGTTCCGAGGGAGTTTCACACTGAACTTCTCTGTGGTTGTTCCGATGGAGTTTCCCACTGAACGTGTCTGTGGCTGTTCCGGGGGAGTTTTACACTGAATTTGTCTGTTTGTTCCGAGGGAGTTTTACACTGATCTTGTCTGTTTGTTCCGAGGGAGTTTCACACTGAACTTGTCTGTGGTTGTTCCGGGGGAGTTTTACACTGATCGTGTCTGTTTGTTCCTAGGGAGTCTCACCGCAGTGAACTTGTCTGTAGTTGTTCCGGGAGAGTTTTACACTGAACGTGTATGTATTTGTTCCAGCGGCCATTTTAGCATGCTATTTTGACTGAATTTAGCATCCAAAATTGTCGGTAAATAATAACCCCGCTTGCCCATAATTAATGTCCCCGATTGTCAGTAAATAATGCCCACGCTATGTGAGACATCGAAGGCACTAAATCAGTTCGTTGATTGACGCGAACCACAGCATGTCCCGGACAGTAGTTCCAAGCACGTCTATGAAGGTTTAAGATATATGCCTGCTACCTAGTCGTTATGTATTTATCGCCTACCGAGGCATGGACTGAATTCGACACTTTCTCATATTGGTCACTGCTGTCTCACATATTAATGTTAGAGCTGCAGATAATGGACACGTCAATAGCCATTCCCATACCGGAGGTTGTAGTTACCTATACAAAGCACTTTTCTTCTGGACATCGGCTTTGTCACTTTAGCACAGAAGCTTATCTTAATGACGTCTTTGTATGTCACTCTAGCAGTGATAGAACAGCAAATATGGCGTCGTACCGGCTGCAAGTCTACATTGATCTGGTGTTTTTGTTCATTATGGACGCTGCCAGGCCACGAGCTGTGCATCGAATTCATACTAGTCGACGATTTACATTTGTGTTAACCGAAACGTGTCGTTGTTTTACATTTGGATTGGTTAATTCGTTATTTTTTGTGTGTTTTCTTCTCTCCGATTATCCTGACATGGACATCATCTATATGAATTAGCACTAAGCTTAAAATATGTTTCGTATTATCACGGCATCATGCACATGGCTGAACTTCACGAGATTGGCGACAATCGCCTTAGCTGCTGACAGCGTTGGTTTTGGTGTGACTGTAAAATTTAGACACGACTATAATTGACTGGAACACGACCCGGGAGAGATGCCCAACACATCAGGCATGCGATGAGTGATGTCCTTACGACCTATTGCAGTTATGGGAAAGGCAAGAAACGCAACAATATAGGTCATACCCCTCCGCTGCCTTGCGAGGTACTTGTTTACGGGAAAGGCTTCGGGAGTAAATCGTGAGGACAAATCTGCATACTGTGCTATCTCCAGACGTCTCGATACAATCTGGCCAAAGGTAGCTAAGGAGGAGGGAGGTTGACAAATAACGCAGTTTCTTCCTGACTTTAATCCAAATCACCGCGCAAGTCACCCATTTCAGCGGAAACAGCAACAGAAAAGACTGTCCCAACGGCTGAACAAAGAAAGTGGTCTTCATCATATGTGATAGACGAACATCATCACAGAAGCCTATCTTGACAACGTCTTTGTTTGCCATTCTATTAGAGAAGCATATCTTATTTCCTTACCAGATAGATTGGTATAATAGTATCCTTTAATTGATAAAAGTCGTTAAAATGTGTGATTTATGTTCTTCCTAGAAAGACAGAAGTGTAAGCAGTGAATGTACTTAATAAATTATGAAACTAAAGACAATTAACTCGAACAAAACAAACTATAAATGCAACTAAGCAATTGGAACGCCAGTGTCTCAAAGAGAAACAACAAGTTGTCAAAAGAATAAAATCCAGTCGGTTATTCTCTTGATACACAGGCAGACAGACAGACATACTTACAGACAGACAGCCAGACATATAGATATATAGATAGATAGATAGATAGCTAGGAGGTATGCGGACTGGTAAGTAAGTATCATGCTGTTTTGTTCGTTAGTTAAGCAAAGGCAAAGGCCGCCGTCCATCGTAGACGATGATGGCATAATTAATTTTGCTAGCGTTATTTTTATCCTCACTCTCTCGTCTCGTGCCGCCCGTCCCCAGTGGCAAGTCAAGGACAAGACGACTAGGAGGCGATTACGAGATGCAGGGGACTCTGCATCAATCACCTGTGAAAAAGACGGAGGAGCCCGGAGTCGAACCCACACCTTCTGATCATGAGGCCAACGGCTTAACCACTTCGCCACGGAATCCCGTTAGTTAGTTAGTTAGTTAGTTAGTTTATCAAATACGTACTTTATTAAGTATTTAAATATTTATAAAGGTTAATAGCTATGTATACACAAATAAAAAAACCAAGCGAGGCTGCGTCTGCAACATTGACATGTTTTCCTTGGCATACGCTTTTCTTCTTTCGCTAATGAACGACAGTTTTCATGTACTATGTAGTTAAGTACCTTTTATTTTATTCGTATGTGTTTATACAGTTGTTGTGATGTGTTTATACAGGTGTTGTGATGTGTTTATAAGGTTTTGTGATGTATTTATGCATGTGTTGTGATGTGTTTATACATGTTTTGTGATGTGTTTATACATGTGTTGTGATGTGTTTATACAGGTGTTGTGATGTGTTTATACAAGTGTTGTGATGTGTTTATAAGGTTTTGTGATGTATTTATACATGTGTTGTGATATGTTTATACAGGTGTTGTGATGTGTTTATTCAGGTGTTGTGATGTGTTTATTCAGGTGTTGTGATGTGTTTATACAGGTGTTGTGATGAGTCCGTCACTTATTCCAAGCTGTGTTAGTACATGCGTGTATTACCCGTGGTCAATGCCATGAAAAGGGTTGTTGGACGTAATGTAGATTTTGTTCTTGTTTCTGTTCCACCGCATTGTCTGATACACTCATTACGTTGTTTTACATAAACTTTGTTGAAAGTTACAAGTAGATTGTCAGTTAGATATGTAGTATATTGTTAAGTAGGTAAGTAATATATTGTAATAGATTGGCAGGTAGGTAGGTAATAGATTGTCAGGCTGCTAATATATTGTTAAATAGGTAGGTACTAGATTGGTAAGTAGGTAGGTAATAGATTGGCAAGTGGGTAGATACGTATTTAATTAGGTATACATTTTGGTAGTTTGGCAGTTACAGACATACATGCAGACATATACACAGACAGACTTGACACGGACACAGACAGATGGACAGATAAGGGATATAAAAATGAATCTTTGATGTGTCATTTAGTCTATCGCCAAGTCTCAAAACCGTCCACATACTAGCCATTATAATGTAAAACATTTCCTGTCGCCAGTCTCTGATCAACCGAGGAAAAGTGTCGGCGCTAGGTTGGGTACGTGATGGTAAAACCCAGAATGAAAAGGCTCTCAAACTCTGTTACAAGCAGTCTTCATTACAAAACGCGACGTTTAAGCTGGGGAGGGGTAACAAACTGGTCGCATTAGGTCAACCGGACGAAATATTGAGTTCGGAATTCAG
This sequence comes from Ariolimax columbianus, assembly GCA_036924085.1. Classification (NCBI taxonomy): domain Eukaryota; kingdom Metazoa; phylum Mollusca; class Gastropoda; order Stylommatophora; family Arionidae; genus Ariolimax; species Ariolimax columbianus. The sequence goes on along the minus strand of JAVGWX010000019.1, from coordinate 11,533,728 downwards.
CAATTTAATATGCTTCTTAAAGGCCACGCAATAAATCACGCTGATTAACAGGTTAATGGGAAGGAAGACTAACTTCTGGTCAGGCAAAACATACTGATCAGACATGTTAGTTAGGGTCAAGCAAAATATACTGGCCAAGACCCTCACCCGGCTTTCCCGAAAACCTTACTGGAAACGGGCTATTTACATACATCCTGGCTAACAGGGTGAGGGATCGACGTGATTCCCGTAGTAGTGAAGGACACGCAACTGAAGCCAACCATAACACAATCGGCTGGAGGACCCCGCCCACCTTCCTCGGCAAGATCGGAATGTGAGGAAAGCCACGACAACCCGCTACTTAATGTCCTTTTCAGGACCCACACAAGAGTAGTCCTGCTCTTTGTGAGCATTAAACAACAACAACAGATGACAACGTAGTCTTGCGGTCAAATGACACGGCTCATAATGTGAAGGTGCTGGGTTCACTCCCCAATCACAGCCGTTACTCCGAGGAAGCAAACCCTTAGAAAATACTGGACGAAGCAGACACTTACAAAAAATAAATGACAAAGTCGGATGCAATGGGCCGACAGACAAAAAATAAAAACATAGTGCTTTTGCGGAATAGAGAAATAAGGCGAACGCAAACAAAAAAAAATCCAAAAAAAAATTAAATAAAAGCAACAGCAATTTAATTTTTCATTTCTGCAAGTTTTATTTAATTTAATGTGATTTGTGTCCACTTGCGTGTTCTTCTTTCTCTCTAATTTTATCCAACTTCCCTGTAGCATAGCTAGCTGAAATTGTGTAAACTTGTTAATCTGTCAAATTATGACTGATTGTGGAAAAGTCAATCAAAAGATCTTATAGAAAAACGTAATATTTGAAAAAAATATTTTCTTGTATCGACAGCAAGATCAGCAAGGAAGTTGCATTCGAACAGGTAAACACCACAAACAGATACTAGTATGACGTACGAAGAGTCAAAACGGCTTATTAAAGCCAGATACATGACCAAATGGGAAACTGAACATTCCAGCTACACCAAATACGATGCCTATTACCAGTTGAACAGAAGAGAGCAGGTCGTTGTCTTCAGACTTCGCACTGGCCACAATAGACTGAGGTACCACCTATTCAACAAATTGAAGATAGGTGGTACCGACGAATGCCCGTGTGGAACCGAGAAAATGACCGCTGAGCATCTGCTGCAGAACTGCCCGACATACGAGGATCAGAGAGAGCAGATGTGGCCATCACCAGTGGAACCACAAGACAAGCTATATGGCAGTGTCGACAGCCTCAGGATGACCGCCGCTTTTTTCGAAAAAATAATGGTTACTGTCTGACTGCGTACGAAGAAGAAGAAGAAGAAGACGAAGAAGAAGAAGAAGAAGAAGAAGAAGAGAAAGAAGAAAAAGAAGAACAGGCAAACGTGTTCATTGAGTGAACAATCCCGAACTACCCGAATTAAACAACGAAAATGACGCAGGTGAAGAAATTGTTTTCGAGATTTTGCAGTGGTTGATGTACTGACTTCCCAGCCGAGCAATCGAGGTTGTCTGCAGATGGTGCGGAATTTTTCTGATCGCAAAATGGATTCTGAGGTCGGCCCAGTATCTTTCTTCTTCTTTGCGTTAAGGATCTTTTCGTCATGCTATATATGTAGGCCAGTCGCCATGATGAAGTATGTAGTCTTCACCAGGTCGGAGCGGCTGCCCCACAGCTTTTGTCTTATCACCGCACTCTTTGACCAGGTCTGGCATCTCATTTCCCTATAGATTGGGCATTCCTGTAGAATGTGTTCAGGATTGTGGCCTCCTGTTCCACATGGACATACATACGTGCGTGAGATCTTCAGTCGGTATAAATGTTCTAGTAGCCTGCAGTATATAGTTCTCTGGCGAAATAAGGTAGTTTGTTGATTTCTTTTGAGTTGGTGAATTGGGTCTGGTGTACTGTTTATGTTTCTGTCTTCTTTCCATTGGTGTATATACTGATGATGTTCTTGATCTCTCTGTATGGTACTCGATGATTAAATTGTGCCTTTTTGCTGCCATCTTTTGCTAGAACATCAGCTCTCTCGTTTCCTCTGATTTCGCAATGGGAGGATAGCCACTGTAGCGCTATTGTTGTGGATCTCTGGAGTTTTCCTAGTACTGCTCTGATCTCTGATAACAGTGGTTTGTTGTTTGTTGTTTGTTGTTAATATTGCCTCTAGTAGTACACTGCAGTCTGTAAATACAACTATCTTTGTTGGTGGCTGCTTTTCTGTTTCAAGTATTCTCAATGCCCTCAAGAGGGCCATATATTCTGCTCTTTGGGAAAGTAAAGGCGACCTGTGTGATGTTTGACAACATCACCTGTCCTGTCGTTGGTCAAGAAATATATAGACCTAACACCATATTTCCCATATGCGCCACTGGCGTGTTATAAGGATCTTTACTTTACTTTACTGACGAAACCGACATGAAGAAGGCTCATTTTCAAATAATAAAGTCGACAATGAATGTTGACAGCACTATTTAATAACAAAAATTTGTTAAACCAAAATACCAACTCACCAAAATAAACACCAAAAATGAAATAACATTTACACTCACGTAGTCCTAAAAACAAAACATTAACATTCTTAGTATAAATCAACATTATGCGGAATGCGACGACCCATCTGTACTCCATTACCAAAGAGGTCTTCGTGAAATGCTTCCAACAATCGCAGAACAGCTGACAGAAGTGTGTGGTGTCTTTAGGAGAGTACTCTGAAGAGGATTGGGTATTCACACCTCCAATTGCATTTTTCCAGTCCAAAAGTCGTATACCTTATGAAGAGACCTCGTGTGTGTATATAAGACCAGGCGCTTCTACTTCTGGGAGTGAAAAAGATCATATTGTGCATATACTTAAAATCGAATGGGCAGAGAAGTAGATGATTGGTCTATTGTATTTTTGTATGATAGTGAGATTGTCTCATTTTGTCGTTGATGCGGCCGTTACACAAGAAATTTGAATTTAGTTACCTTGAGAATGTACCCTTATTGGTCGGATCTGTTACTCTAAAGGTTTGTCAGAACAATGGAGAAATCAGAGGCGAGAACTGTGATACAATTATTGATGTTGCAGGGAAAAACACCTACAGAAATACACAGGGAGATGGAACCAGTGATAAAGGAATTGTGTGCTTCATATGCTTCTGTAAAATACCTGGTGTAGGCAGTTTAAGTGTAGCCGTTCCCATGTTACTGATTTTCCAAGATCAGGAAGACAATCCTCAGAGTGCAGCGATGGAAATGCTGCAAGAGTGAAGAAAATCATTGACCAGGATAGGAAAATGATAATTGCAGAGATTAGGTCAGAAAAACTGAATAAAAGTTTTTAGAATTTTACACAACAGACTGAACATGAGAAAAGTGTATGCCAGCTGGGTCCAGCATCTGCTGACATGTAAACAGAAACAGAGGGTTGATTGCTGTGGCCAGTTGCTCAAAATGAGTCAGTAGAAAAAGCATGTTGCCGACCATGGTGACAGTAGATAAGACTTGGGTTCACCATTATGACCCAGAATCCACAATTTCCAGCATGCAGTGGAAAACCACAGGCTCACCAATACATGTCATGCCAAGAGCACAGAGACAAGTGATGCTGACTGTTTTTTGGGATGTCAAATGTGTCATATTGAAAGATTACCTGTCTCATGGCAACACGGTTAATGGGCCATATTATGCAGATCTCCTTACCAAACTAAGAAAGACTGACCAGAAAACGAGGGATAGCGCGGACTCAAATCCTGCGTTTGCTTCAAGACAATGCGCCCTCCCATAGAGCATGGCTTGTGCTGCAAACAGCCAATGATTTGAATATTGAAATTCTTCCACATCCACTATATTCTCCGGATTTAGCTCCATCAGATTTTGTTCTGATCCCAAAACTTAAAAAACATCTGAAAGGAAATCATTTTGAGTGACGAAGATGTCATACTGGCTTGTGATAACTGGTTTAGTTCGAAAAATAGGTTACTTTATTATGAAGGTCTTCTCAAGATCAGGCAGAGATGGCAGCAATATATAAATGCATGGGGTGGCTACATTGAGAAGGAATAAACACTGTGCCAAATTTAAACTTTCTCCTCCTATTCCCTCATGGTCAGGGAAAAGACTTATGACAAGCCGCTTGTATATTTGTTAACAATATTCTTCCTATTCCTTCCTGTTTAAAATCATGACCTTAATGTGTCAGTTACATAAAAGTGTGGTCGGCTGTCTACTTAAGGGGTATAGTCTCAGGCCCCGGTCATAGAAAAGTTAGGAGACCCATGAACCTGGACCGGTTTGTTGTTTCCGTGTCTAGATAAGAACGCGCCATGATCCGACACAAATACAGCGGTAATATTTGTGTTTGTTATCAAATTGACGGTAAGGATAGCAATGATAGAAATAGACCAGCAAACATTGCGCCTTGGGTCTCAAATTGGTGACGAAGATCACAACAATAGCAGAGACATGTACATTTTAAGTCAGGGCGTCTCAAACTGATGGCCCACAAGATGATTGACGTTGTATCTATCGTTCATAAGATACCAATGAGTGGACACACATATAAGGAACTATGCACCGAATCAGAGATTATGTACATTTATTCCAAAACAGAACCACGGTTCAATCAGAGAAAAGAAAAAGATTACATTTGAGTGTATTTATCAAAGAAAAAACGGTTACAAAACAAGCTAAAAAAACAGATCCAAAAAGCGTATAGGATATCATTTAAACATACAGCAACTTGAAATGTATATTTTAGTGTCACTGTCATAAAGATAAGGAAGTCGACAGCGTTTTGTCAAGAAATTTCATCTTTGGTTAATGTCAACTCTTGTACGTTTTTCCTGTAGCAATTAAAGAACAAGTATCTGTCGCTTAGCGTCAACACTGCGTACTGTGAAATAAGTTGTTATAAGAGATGGACGTTGTGCGAACAGCAAAATATTTACTAAGCAAAATAATATGGATAACATAGTGTACTATAACATTCCCTAGTGTTTCACCGAAGTGACGTTTAATTACATTTGAATTCACTTCCAAATCTATACTTCCATTTTGCTGCTAATATTACTAGAACTTCGTTTCATTGCGTTTCAGAGCCAACCTAATGTATTGTTAGAGGAAAATTAACCACCCTCCCTCTCCCCCCCCCCCTTCCCCAATAACCTTTAAGACACGATGATTGAAGACGTTTGATGCTCTTCCCTATTATTCTAAGCAGGCACTGTTATACGCGAAAGTTTTATTTGTAAGTAGGGAAAGTTCACATTAAAATAACGAAGTTTTCATTGAAAGAATGATAGAATGCGCAGTACAATGCATACTTAGGCCAGTAACATATGTGTATTATGGCTATTAAGAGATGTGTAATGTGTTACAGGTTATATATGTTTTTGTTTTTGTTTGTGTTCTCGTCTCGGTGCGGTATCTGACCATACCCATTTTTTAAATTTTGATTAAGCTCAACCTTAATCAACTTTTACTAGTTTTTTTCATGTTTTTTTCCCAGGTTATATATGTTGTAGTTACGGGTCTATTAGTAACCGGGCTTTCGTCATGTACAATTTTACGTAAGACATTGTAATTACATTCTTCTGTTTACAGGAGATCTGGACTTGACGTGTTGCGGGCGAGATGCTGTTGTTTTCACTACGACCGGTTAGTTCTCCTGCTCCCTGATCTCTAAATAATCTAGAACATAATTGTTGAACTATATTGCCGGTATAACAGTATTGTGCCCTGGACGTTATGTGGTCAGACGTTGCCCAAACGGAGGTTAAGCAGTCGGTTTAATGTAGAACGCACTTTATGTGGTCACACGTTCCCCAAAAAGGACGTTAGCCAGCCAGTAGAACGTTTTTCAAACGGACGTTATGCGATTGGATATTGTCCACACTGACGTTATGCGGTCGGACATTATTTTAACGGACATTATGTGGTCGGGTATTGTTCAAACTGACGTTATGCGGTCTGACATTACCTTCGGAACGTTATGCGTTCGGATATTACCTTCGGGTCGTTATGCGGTCTGACATTACCTTCGGAACGTTATGCGTTCGGATATTACCTTCGGATGGTTATGCAGTCGGACATTACCTTCGGGACGTTTTGCGGTCGGATGTTATCTAAACAGACGGTATGCGGTCGGACGTTATCTAAACGGACGTTATGCGATCGGATGTTATCTAAACGGACGTTATGCGGTCGGATGTTATCTAAACGGACGCTATGCGGTCGGATGTTATCAAAACGGACCCTTTGCGGTCGGATGTTATCTAAACGGGCGCTATTCGGTCGGATGTTATCTAAACGTACGCTATGCGGGTGTACGTTGACCAAACGAGGGTTACGCGGTACATAACTGTATTTGAAATGTTTGCCTTTTGCATGGCTGTTTAGAAACATATTCTTCTCACACGAAATAATGCTCATTCTTGCGTGAAGATGATGCCTATCTATATGTAATTCGCTGAAGAGTTACAATGGCTCGAAATGGGAGCAAAGAAAAGTAACACTGTAATCTTCCATGCTTGTCGTAAGACTATAATAATAATATTGGGCATGTGGATGTTACCACATCTTGTAGAAACTTTAATACACAGAAGCTTGAATAGAATTGGCAAGTTAACATTTGATTAACTGGAGTGTATTTGTTGAGACAACAGTGATGGAAGGTATAGTGTAAGGCAAAAGAGGCAAGGGTAGACCAATAGGACGACGACACCAAGATATCCAGGAATATATGGGTATGATAGTGGCGGAGGCTGGAGTTTTGGCAATAAAAAAAAAAGTTTCTTTCAAACATACTGTGATTGGTGTGACGTTATATAAAGAACATACTTCGTGATGATGATTTGCTGCAGACAAATGCTCCATCATGATATAGTTGTCCTGCTGGAACCCATATTTTGTAATGTATATATTATTATATTAACTGATAGTCATAAGTTGTAGCAGTTGATTAATGCAGGCGAACATGGCTACACCATCAGATTCGTACTGCGAGACGTGATCTTATGTAACTGTAAAGTTGAATCCTGGAATGGCAGACTCTGCCACACTTGGGAGATACACGTGGGGAACCAGTTTGGGGGTCGTCGTACTTTCTGTATTTTCAGACGGCTCGCTTTATCTTATCCTTTGCGATGAGGCTTTGCTCTGCGATCTGGACGTCTTATGTGAAACTATCGCGACAGGTAAAGTGGTTCAATGCAAGCATTTCTCCGAAGGTGATATCAGTTTTGTAGTTTTTCATATATATTTTTATGGAGTCTCTGTAGCCTTTTTTTCTGTGCACTTAACGAGCGTCTGCCTTTTCTGAGCTCACTGAAGAGCATCTGCTTAGAGATGCGCTCATCGGACAAACGAACAACATGTTCCGTCCATCTTATATGCGCTTTTTGCAGAGGCGTATGCTTACTTACTTTATGTTTCCTGTGCACTGCACCAGACATCATGTTTTTAATGTTCATCGATGTGAATTGCCTTGTAATTCGCTTTCACCGTGTCATGTTGCAAGCTTCCAGAAGGCTTGGACAGATCATCAGATGGTCTGAGTATTATTTTACTTTACAGTCACATGTCTCATCATTCCTATATCCCAATGTCAGTAAGTTCTTCCGACATCGTCAGACACCAATTCGCAGTTTATATAGTGACCTCCATGCTGCATTAGACAAGTGGTGTCCAGACCATAGTTCCTCCCACAAGTCGATCCAGGAAACCTGCAGCAGTTCATTCCATTTGTAGATGCTCAATTTACCGGACTAGTCTTTCGGAACAGTGTTGGCTGTGCAAATCTCCGTCTTGATTTCAATCTTGTGCACTGCACGGATGTCCAAACATAGAGTGCCTTTAGTCATTTGCTTGTTTCTCTTTTTCAGTTTATGATACGTTACTTCTTCGTGTCTCAGTTAGGGTTATGTCGATTATGGAGTATAGTTTATCAGCGGAAGTAGATTTCAAACATAAGCGTATTGATTCTCAACATATTTAACTCGTTAGGAATATCAGAGCTCGATACTTTTAGAGCTCGGTACTTTCAGAGCTCGGTACTGTCATAGCTCAGTACTTTCAGAGCTCGACTTTCAGAGCTCGGTACTTTCGGAGCTCTGCACTTTATCTTGCTAATGAATACAGGCGGCACCTACATTATATCAGGGCTGCAATATTTAGTTACTAATAGTTAATTGATTTTCTCTCCTTATAAACTAAGATATAAACTGCCAATATAGACTGAGTCTCAAGAAGTTATGATCAGTAATTGAAGATTGACACCTCTAAAATGAAACTGTTTAAAACGATAATGCAGATTTTAAGAGATTGAAAAACAAATCTATTATTAACTAAATAATTTGCTTAAGTTTAAAGCTCAAAATACAGATTGTCTTTAAGCAATAGTTGTGCTAAAATAGTATTGCATCTAATGCGGTGTGATAGGATGGCTTTGTTATAGAATGGCTTTGCGATAGGTTAGCTTTGTGACAGGATAGCTTTGTGATAGGATGGCTTTGTGTTAAGATGGCTTTGTGATAGGATGACTTTGTGATAGGATGGCTTTGTGATAGGGTGGCTTTGTGTTAAGATGGCTTTGTGATAGGATGACTTTGTGATAGGGTGGCTTTGTGTTAAGATGGTTTTGTGTTAATATGGCTTTGTGATAGGATGGCTTTGTGTTAAGATGGCTTTGTGATAGGATGGCTTTGTGTTAAGATGGCTTTGTGATAGGGTGGCTTTGTGTTAAGATGGCTTTGTGATAGGATGGCTTTGTGATAGGATGGCTGGCTGTAGATGGGGTCGTTTGAAACAAAAATGAGAGGACTATGTTCTGAAGTTGAAGCAAGTCACATTTCAAGCAGTGAAGTTTCTTACTAGGCATGAGCAGAGCAATTCATACAATAATGAGAGGTTGTGTATGACTATGTTTTTCTTGTTGTTGTTGTTGTTGATGAATGCCCACAATGGGTAAGACTTATTTGGGACTCTGAAAAGGATGTTTCGTCATTGACCGAGTGCAGCAGCTTTTCTAACATCCCGAGCGCGCGAATGAAGGTGGCGCGTGGTCCTCCAAGCCGTTATGTTATGCTTTGTTACATCTGCGAGACATTCACTACTACATGAATTACCTTTAGGCACGTTACCATGAAAACAGCCCATTATCATGAGATCTGCATGAAAGTGGGGTGCGGGTGTCGTCCAGGATATTTTAAGTGACCCTGACTAACATGTCCGACGTTAGTCCCGGGGCCCCCCCCCCCTACCCCCCCCCCCCCCCCCCCCCACTGAAGAGGCTAGCAGGGAACAATATAAATACAGAGATTTACTGATGTGCAGCTAGCAGACAACCCTAATTTCTTCATGCGACCCCCAGGTCGGTTTGAGTTTGAAACCCCTGGTTAAGCACTTAATTTGTCGGACGTGATAACGATAGCTAATTCGGAAAGGGACAAATATTTCCGACAAAATAAATTGTTTGCTAAGATTATCGAAGAGATTTAGAATTCATCCGGCGTGACTAATTGTGACTTTAATGCTGTTGCCATTATGATACGTACCTTTCCACTGCTGTATGCATATCCGGTTTTTCTCGCGAAAGAAAAAGGTTCGCTTTCCAGTTACACTACACTCCAGTCAAATAAATAAAAAAGTCTCATAGGTCAATTTAAAGATGAACTATAAGAAAAGAAGTACTATCACCACTGTAGAAGGGTCCTGCCAGGAAGCCTGTGGGAGAAAAACTTAAATTAGGGACAGGTAAAATTTACTGATCAAGACCTCCACCACGCGTAAAACATTATAGTCTCTCGATACAGGCTATCAAAGGAGTTTGGCCAACGAGGTGGGAGTTTATACTGTAATCTTAATTTACTGAGGAGTCTCGTATTCCACTGCAGCCAGAAGAACCACAGTTCATCTTCACAAATATGCCTCGAGATGTAAGAAGAGCCACTGTAACATACCAGCCAAGAAACGTTGTCAAGAGTTAACCATGTGATGACGTTTTGGGGGATATCATTGTGCTAAGCCACAGATTGTATGAGGTGGTGTGATAGTTTCCTTCCTCGCTGACTTTCCTTCCCTAACCGTTGACCAGGTGGCCAAGTAAACCCATTTACAGATGGGTCATTTCCTCTTCTTCATCTTCAGGGTTCGTTTTCAATCTCCCGTTACCAAGTCCTGAACAGGGCTTTGCAAGTAGCAGGATGTAGTCCGGAGAACGGAGTGCGTTGTGCCACTAGTTTACAGGTTGACTGCGATATTTGCACCTTTCGTTCCAACACATCCGTCTTCGGCAGAATGGGTCATTTATATTCTTATTGTATTTAAATACAATATGTTTGAATATGTTTTTATTTGTGTGTATGTTTGTGAATCAGTGTGTGTGTGTGTGTGAATGTGAGGGATTTGTGTTTGTGTATGTGTATATTTTTGTGTACGTGGTTGTGTATGTGTGTGCGTGTGTATTTGTACGTATATGTATATATATATATATATATATATATATATATATATATATATATATATATATATATGTACTTACGTGAAAGCGTAAGTACATATGTATGTGTTTGAAAGGGTTACATAACCGAACATATCAAGGAGCCGGACAAAATGTAGCACTCCCGATCTGTCCTCTTACGGGAACTAAGTCACGGTCACAACTCTTCGCTCGAGGTAACCTGGGTCTACTTCTAATTTCACATTCAACACTTCTTCAGACGATATAGCGATGAAACAACTGCATGCATACAAAATATGTCCCCAGTTCTACATCCTGGTTCAGATATTAGACTTCATCTCTCTCCTTTGACAGATGATTGCACGAGGAAGTTGAGTCTGTGTTTGAACTGTGTTATATGCTGATGACCAGGCGAGGGTGGGACATTTGTTTGGAAGGCATTGTTCCGCTAAACGAATACGCGCTTTACGAACACCTGCGTATACGAACGTCTTCAGCTGTAACCAGAATCCTTGCAAATGAACGTGAGTTCGCATTTATGAAGATTTACCGATCCTGATTTGTAAAACAACTGGTTGAACCATTTCTAAATTGACTGTCATGTCTATCTTTCAGTTTGACTTTGAAAGTCGCACAAAACATAAACCTTTTAAAATATTCATCCATCTGTTATATTTGTGTTTATAATTCATCCATCTGTTATATTTGTGTTTATAATTCACCCATCTGTTATATTTGTGTTTATAATTCATCCATCTGTTATATTTGTGTTTATAATTCATCCATCTGTTATATTTGTGTTCATAATTCATTCATAGGCATATCAGTCCTTGCACAAAACTTCAGGATCCCGTTCTCAGCCTCGTTGGTGAAATCGAAAGGAATACAAAGCATGACAATTTGGCACCAGCTCAACTGCAGGAGCTACCGGAATGAGTTCGCAATTTTAAAACCATCTGTCTTAGGTGCTACCATACGGATTTTCTGTCTGGGTTTACTCCCGTAGCCCTACCCTCTCCCGAAGTTTTTACAAGACAATAGAGTCGTTGCCCTCAGATGCTAGTTAGTCGAGACATCCGATGATACTTTCATCGTCCCAAGGCTTGCAGGCAGTCTCTGGGACTTGTGGGATTAAAATCAGAGTTCCACCTCTCCTAGGCGAACTTCCTGAACAGGCTAACGAGCTTCGTCTACCCGAGTTTAGAGTCAGAGTACCTTCTCTTACATTAGCTGGTAACCAAGGCTAATGAGTCCAATCTGCCCGCCCAGTTATACTGCCAGATACTCGGTCGCGCCCCACAGCAGGCTCTGTAAAAAACAGGGGTCCCCTCATAAAGATGCTGCTGAGGACACAATAATGTAGGAGTGGCCATTGGCATGGAAACTCCTGAACGGCAAGCCGAACAGTGAATCCAGCGGCGATCTCTACACCTGGGTAGGAGCGCCTATATCAGACGCTTCACTTTCCTTTAACGAGCGGGACGTCCAGCCCAGACCTCGCTACCCCTCTGTCTATAATAGTCATAATGGATACTAAGTGTGGTCATACACATTGCAAATGTAAAAACCAACTCAATATTAAACATCTCAATAGCATAAAACACTGAAATACTTTGAAAGAGGGCAATTTCAAGAAGCAGTATCCACTCTTACCACCCCTACCTATTCCGGTCTAGATTCGGGACAGAAGATGCACCATAGTGAACGAGCTGACAGAAGCCAACGATTCATGGATGGGATTAAAGATAGAGCACAAGGAACGAGACAACAGAAGCCAAAGATTCATGGATGGGATTAAAGATGGAGCACACGGAATGAGACGACAGAAGCCAAAGATTCATGGATGGGATTAAAGATGGAGCACACGGAATGAGACGACAGAAGCCAAAGATTCATGGATGGGATTAAAGATGGAGCACAAGGAACGAGACGACAGAAGCCAAAGATTCATGGATGGGATTAAAGATGGAGCACACGGAATGAGACGACAGAAGCCAAAGAGTCATGGATGGGATTAAAGATGGAGCACAAGGAACGAGACGACAGAAGCCAAAGATTCATGGATGGGATTAAAGATGGAGCACACGGAATGAGACAACAGAAGCCAAAGAGTCATGGATGGGATTAAAGATGGAGCACAAGGAACGAGACGACAGCAGCCAGGGACTCATAGCTAGGACGGAAAAGGGGTCACAGAGAACGATCCGACAGCAGGGAGCCACTAAAAGCTGACTGCTTCAATCAGGATCAGCAAACGATAGCGGACCAAGACTCCATTAAATCCCCAAGTGACGGTCATGGGAGCATACTGCAACCTTGCTGCCTGGCTAAGTAATCAAGGATCGAAGAGGGAAGGCAAACCAGGTTGAAATCGGATGTATCGGGAAGAAAAGTGCAGATGCCGCAGCTTCGCTGTAATCTACGACACAACACGAACGTCTTTTTCAGGGGACGCCGAAAAAGAAGATTGATATCCGCCAGCCCCAGTCTCTGTAAGATCGCCATCAAAATCCCCTTCTCCAAAAACAAAAAGTATTGACAATCTGTATAATTTGCTCTGAGGTTAGGACATACCACTCTATTCAAGGCAGATTCACAGTCAGCCATTACATCACTCAACTTCCACAAGAACAATGAACTGAACGAATTGAAGATAGCCTTGAAGAAAATGTATCACTGGTTCCAGAAAGTTGGAGTTCATTGGATACCATCACATGACCAAATGGGAAACCGAACATACTGACTACACAAACAACGATGCCTTTTACCAGTTAAACAGAAGAGAGCAGGTCGTGGTCTTCAGACTTCGTACTGGCCACAATAGACTGAGGTACCACCTATTCAACAAATTTAAGATAGGTGGCACTGACGAATTCCCGTGTGGTACCGGGAAAATGACCGCTGAGCATCTACTGCAGAACTGCCCGACATACGAGGATCAGAGAGAGCATATGTGGCTATCACCAGTGGAAACACTAGACAAGCGCTATGGCAGTGTCGATAGCCGCAGGATGACCGCTGCTTTTTTCGAAAAAATAAAGGTTGATGTCTGACAGCGTAAGAAGAAGAAGAAGAAGAAGAAGAAGAAGAAGAAGAAGAAGAAGAAAAAGGATACCATCAAGCTTTACCATGAATTGGGGGTTGGTGAGGCTACAAAACTTTGTCCCTTCATTTGGGATCCATCATAAAATAAACAAAATGGCAACAAATTTTACTTTTACTTTTCTCATTATAATCTTACCAAAACAAATTGTATAAATACTTTGGTTATTTTAATCACAACAATACGTAGTAATCGAAGTGGTTAGTGTACTGGCATCCCAGCCTAGCTACAGGGAGTTCGGTCTCGAGTTGGTGCGGGATTTTTTCCGATCGTAAAATGGTTCTAGGTGTCGACACAACCTCAACCAGTTAGTTCCAGAACTTCTTCTCCTTCATCGATCAACTGATGCTTTGCTTCTAGTTTGGTGAGGTTCACGAAGGAGACTGTGCGTTTCAGGTCTTCGCCGGAACAGACAAGAGCAAACTGTTGTGTTGCGCCTTAGAACAGGACACAACCGACTCCGCAGCCACATGTTCACAAAAATGAAGATAGGCAACTCAGCCATGTGTACATGCGGACAGGCGCCCCAGACAGCAGAGCACATACTACAAAACTGCCCCGAATATGATAAACAGAGAAAATCTCACTGGCCCATAGAAACAACACTGGAAGAGAAACTTTATGAACCTGTATGTGAACTTCAAAAGACAGTGAAGTTTATACAAGAGACAACATTGCAGATATAGACAATATTTTAAAGCGAACGAAAGAAGAAGAAGAAGGTCTTCGCCGGACCCTCACAGCTTTTCAAGAAAGGTCGCTCTCCCTCTCTTTAGTCTGCATAGGTAGGGCATTCTTGCAGAGTATGTTCTGGTGTTTCATTTTGGCTGCTCCACGATCGCACAGAACAACATGGGAAGTAAAAACGGCCGGCCTGATATTAGCCACATCAGCTCTAGTGTGCCTATGGTCAAGACAAATATGGACTTGAACACCCTGTTCCCATAATGACACTGACGAGCTCTTCACTTTATGTTTAACTACAACTGTAAGAAATTCAATGCTGGCAAATTTAAAAAAAACAAAACAGTGTCGCGAAACGAAATGAAGCAAGAAACAAGATGGCGGGTGCTTATTATTAAATAGCAAAAAAATAGCGACATTTAGAAAAATTATTATAATTTATTATCTACGAAAGACCGAAGCGACGAAACTCGAAGAGTCGAAAGTCGAGGTACGCCTTTATGAGACCTTTAGTGAGTTACGTAACCGGTTTCCTCCTTAACTACTTTGTCTTCCCTAACAGTAACTCAGGTACCAATTTACTGCTGGGTGGACAGGATGTTTCTGGACTAGAAATTAAGCATGAAACCTGTGCTGACAGAAGCAAACATTCCAACATCTCTACCATCTTGATTCAAACGTTTTCTAAAATGTTAAATGACGAGATTTTCCGACAGGTGACCTTCGGAGTACCCCAGTAATAGAAAGAGTCCAGAGTACTCTGGAACATTTTGGTTAGCGTGTACCAGATCAATAAAACTGGGCAGGACTTTAAGGGACTTTCTGACAGGTGACTTTCGGGGAATGTCAGTTATACAATCAGTCTGGAGTTTCTTAGAACGGAAATGTTGCATGTAATGGTATTTAATTTTTTTTTAATTTTAAGTTTCGCGTTCGCCTCATTTCTCCATTCCCAGAGGCGGTGTGCGTTGCACTATGTTTTTATTTTGCGCCTGTTGGCCCAGTGCATCCGACTTCGGCATGCAATTTATGTACGGGCCTGCTTCTTCCTGCATTTTCTAAGGGTTTGCTTCCCCGGGGTAACGGACGGTGCTGTGATGGGGATCGAATTCAGCATTTTCGTGTTGTAAGCCGTGTCACTTAACCACTAGGCCATGTGTCCCCCTGCATGTTATGGTATGACATTAAGTCAACAACAGAACTGAAAAACAGAACTAGGGATTGAAAATTATGGAAATATATAATCGTCTACGCCAACTGGCAGGACGAG